>JBBGZY010000869.1:2155000-2225000 GCA_037952925.1 Lithobates clamitans
GGGAAGTTGCCCTGCCGGTCGAGGATTTTCGTACCATTTTAGGTATTCTTGTTTTCAACATGGGACGAGGACACGAAAAAATGTCATCCTTCGCCCGATTTTCTAATAGTGTCTACTAGGCTTTAGATAACTATTTAACCACTTATGCCGCGTACACACGGTCGGACTTTCCGGCATACTTGGTCCGGCGGACCAGAGTGTGCCAGGCAATCCGCCCGTGTGTGGGCGGCGGCGGACTTTTTCCATGCAACATTTCAGAAGAGAAGAGAAGCCAAGAAGCCAAGAAGTCCGGACCTCCGCTGGCAATAGAGCTACATGAAGATAGCGGAGGGGCCGGCCGAAGACCTGCGACACCGGGAGAAGAGGCCGGAGAGCGGAGAAGAACCAACCGGACGCCGGGAGAAGATGAAGCGGAGGGACCCCCGAAGCCGGAGGAAGATCCCCCCCCCCAGAGCTGTTTAATAAAATATTTTAAAAACCTGTGTGGTGTGTTTTATTACTTACACTTTTTTCCTAGGTAAATGGGTAGGGGTACCATGTACCCCATACTCATTTACATAGGGTGGGGGGCCGGGATCTGGGGGCCCCCTTATTAAAGGGGGCTCCCAGATTCCGATAAGCCCCCGCCCGCAGACCCCGACAACCAACGGCCAGGGTTGTCGGGAAGAGGCCCTTGTCCTCATCAACATGGGGACAAGGTGCTTTGGGGGGGGGGCGCAGGGCGCCCCCTCCCCCAAAGCACCCACCCCCCATGTTGAGGGCATGCGGTCTGGTACGGTTCAGGAGGGGGGGGGGGCGGATTTAGCCCGCCGGAAAATCCCGGCGTGTGTGGGCAAGTCCGTTCGTTTTAAAGTCCGGCGCACCTGGCGGACAAAGTCCGTCGGAAAGTGTGCCGGACCAAGTAGGATAGAAAGTCCGACCGTGTGTACGCGGCATTAAGCTCCAGAAGATTTACCTCCGCCCCTTCATGACCGGGCCATTTTTTGCGACACGGCACTTCGTTACTTTAACTGACAATTGCGCGGTCGTGCGGCGCTGTACCCAAATAATATTTATGTCCTTTTTTTTCCCCTGGCAAATAGAGCTTTCTTTTGGCGGTATTTGTGTTTTTTTATTTTTTTGCACTATAAACAAAAAAAACCTCGACAATTTTGAAAAAAAAAACCACAATATTTTTAATTTTCTGCTATAAAAAAATCCAATAAAAAAATTTAAAAAAAATAATCATCAATTTAAGCCAATATGTATACTGCTACATGTTTTTGTATAAAAAAAAAAAAAAAAATCTAAAAAAGCGTATATTGATTTGTGCAATAGTTATAGCGTCTACAAACTATGGGATATTTTTATTCATTTTTATTTAATTTTTTTTATTACTAGTAATGGCGGCGATCAGCGACTTTTATAGCAGGACTGTGATATTGCGGCGGGACATTTGGACACTAACTGACACTTTTTAGGGACCGGTGGCACCAATACAGTGATCAGTACTAAAAAAAAAATATGCACTGTCACTGTACTAATGGCAATGGCTGGGGAGGGGGTTAACATCCGGGGCGATCGAAGGGTTAAATGTGTGCCTAGCCTGTGTTTTAGTGTACTGTGTGGGAGGTGCTTTTTACTAGGAGAAGAGATTGATCCGTGTTCCTGCTTTGCAGAGACACAGGATCCATGCCTTCCCTCCTGTCAGAACGGCAATCTGCCTTGTTTACAATAGCATAGCTCCCAACTGTCCCTGATTTCGAGGGACTGTCCCTGATTTGGAGCAATGTCCTTCTGTCCCTCTTTCCCCCTCATTTATTCCTCATTTTGCTCTGATCTATATAGTTGTATATAAAATGCACTTTTTATCTATCAAAAAGTGTTTCCCAGTGCTAAACCTTTCATCTGATTTCTAAATTGCTGCATTTGTAAATTCTAAAAACCAATATAAAGGAATATTAGTGTTAAAAAAAAAAAAAAAAACTTGTGGGTTTAACCAATCTTTTTATTTTTTTGTACAATTCTCCTTTAAGGGGGCGTGGCAAGGGGTGTGTCCTATGCCTGCATACTTTTGCTGATAGGTGTCCCTCATTCCCATCTCAAAAAGTTGGGAGGTTATGACATAGGCAGAGCGCCCTTCTGTGTCTCTGCAGGATGATCAGCGGGTGCCGGTGGACATTGAGTCCGTGGTACCCGCTGGTACGCGCCCCCCTACCCGGAAGAGCCGGAGCTGCCACCCTGTAGCAGTGAAAATGCTATAGGGTGGTCAGCAAGGGGTTAACATGTACATACAGTACAACCCACAACCTTCTACACATCATATGAGAAACCTCAAACAAGAGCCGGCAGACAATATGAAAACAGAAGGCCACTTTTGCTGCTACAGGCACCGCAGTTTTTTGTTTTTTTTTTTCATTCTTCCAACTTACTTTTACATTCAGGTTTTCATCGAGAAGGATATTCTCCAACTTTATATCCCTGTGAACGATTCCGTTCTGGAAAAAAAGAACAGAAAAAGAAACAGTTAATTTGTATCGCACAAAATAAATTCCTTGCACGCTGCAGGCACAAAGGCCGATTTCACAGGCGATTGACGTTTCTTTTTTCTCGGCCTCTCAACACTCCTCTATGTTAGCCTATGGGGGTTGATTTACTAAAGTCTGTGCACTTTGCGAGTGCAGTTGCTCCCGAGCTTAGTAAATGGGATGAGGCATCACTTCACGCAGAATATCCAATCACATGCAAGGAAAATTGACCAAAAAAAATGCATTTTTGCTTGCACATGATTGGCTGATGGAAGTCAGCAGAGCTTCCCCTCTTTTACTAAGCTCTGGAAGAAACTGCACTTGCAATGTCCACAGTTTATTTGTCTTTAGTAGATCAACCTGTAGGTGTCCATGCACACATAGGCATTTACTTTACATGCCTGTAGCAGTAGTAAAAAACAAATGAAAAAAAAATCACTTGCGTGTCTCAAAGAGGAGCGTTTGGGCTGAAAACACCCGTCTGCACATTAATACGTTCTAATACAAAGTACTTTCTATTGCTCTCAGCCTCTTCCTGTTAGACCAGGAGCCTCCAAACCTTCTAAAGAAAGGGCCAGTTTACTGTCCGTCTGACTTTAGGGGGGCCGGACTGTTCCCAGTGGGAGTAAACAATGCTCAATGTTTGGTATTAGGGGTTGGGTGTCAGTGGGAGGAATTATGCCCCATTCTTGGTGTCAGTGGAAGGAATAGTGTCCCATCATTGGTATCAGTGGAAGGAATAGTGCCCCATCATTGGTGTCAGTGGGAGGAAAAGTGCCCCATCATTCGTATCAGTGGGAGGAAAAGTGCCCCATCATTGGTATCAGTGGGAGGAATAGTGCCCCATTGTTGGTATCAGTGGGAGGAAAAGTGCTCCATCATTGGTATCAGTGGGATGAATAGTGCCCCATCATTGGTATCAGTGGAAGGAATAGTGCAACATTGTTGTTGTCAGTTTGAGGAATAGTGGCCCATTGTTGGTTTCAGTGGGAGGAATAGGGCCCCATCATTGGTATCAGTGGGAGGAATAGGGCCCCATCATTGGTATCAGTGGGGGGAATAGTGCCCCATCATTGATATCAGTGGAAGGAATATTGCCCCATCATTGATATCAGTGGAAGGAATAGTGCCCCATCATTGGTGTCAATGGGAGGAATAGTGCATAACTCCCAACTTTTTGAGATGGGAATGAGGGATACCTATTAGCAAAAGTATGTAGGTATAGGACACGCCCCATGCCACACCCCCTTAAAGGAGAATTATACAAAAAAAAGATTAATTAAACCCACAAGTTTTTTTTTTTACCACTACTTTTCCCGTTATATTGGCTTTTGAAATTTACAAATGCAGCCATTTAGAAATTGGATGAAAGGTTTAGTGCTGGGAAACACTTTTTGAAAGATAAATAGTTAATTTTATATACTATACTATATATATATATAACTATATAGATCAGACCAAAATGAGGGACAAATGAGGGGGAATGAGGGACAGAGGGACATTGCTCCAAATCAGGGACAGTCCCTCCAAATCAGGGACAGCTGGGAGCTATGATAGCGCCCCGTTGTTGGTGTCAGTGGCAGGAATAATGCCTCAGAGGCCAGATAAAGGCAAGCAAAGGGCCACATCCGGCCTCAGGGCCACAGTTTGGAGACCACTCTGTTAGCTGCCGCTCGATCCCAAGATTGTCCATGAAATCTGGGATTTGTAGTGTGCATAGAGCAGTGTACATGACCACCACCAATGTGCTTGTTCTAAACTAATGGAAGTGTGGGGGAGGGGGAAGTAGAGGTTCTGGAGCTCACAAAGGACGTTACAAGGAGACACAAAGACACAACATGGAGTGATTAAACAAAGAATCGATTACAGGGCCATGAAGCGGATGAGTATAATTTGTTTTTGGAGAATAAGGATATCATTTAATGTCACTTTAACCTTCTTTGACATCTCCGACATAAAGTCGCACAGGTAATCCGTATATTGCTTATTGTTACATTGCGGCACATCATGGCAGACCCGCACAGGCTTTGCGGCATTCAATGATCGCTTTCTGAAGAACGCTTCCTTTCGCTTGCGGTTACTAATAGACTAAACCTGCGCCGTTTGCCGGGTGATTTATTGCCGGCCTCTGAGGTTTACTTTTTATTATTTCCAGTGTCCTCCGCCAGAAATAACAAAGTATTGACTGGAAGGAGAGAAAGCCGGACTACAGAAGTATATCGTACGGGAGATAAACATGCGGCCCAACGCCAGAGGTTACCCAGGAAACTAACATAATGTTTCCCTAGACAGCAACGCGGCGTATCGCTGGCGGGCAGGAGGTCTGTAAAACATCAATATGGGACAAGTTAACAAAAAAAAAAAAAAAAAAAAAAAGAACCTGATAATGGCCGCTCTGCTATTGTTCTACAAGAAACACAACACACAAGCTGGAGAGGGTATAATAGGAAAACTATGGGACCTATTTAGAAAAAGAGGATCTCCAGGCAAGTTGAAATACTCTTAACCACTTCAGCTCCGGGAGATTTACCCCCCCCACACACACACACACATGACCAGGCCATTTTTTGCAATACAGCACTAAGTTACTTTAACTGACAATTTGCTGGGTTTGCTAGGGGTGTGGTGGATTGGTCTACCATTTGATGGTGCCAGCATAGCTCCAGCACCATTTGGCGAAGCCAGCAGCATGTCACCAATCATCTTTTTATTAGGGTGGCTTTCTGACCACCACTTCAAGGGTTGAATTCTTCCTTCTGACCGCCTATTTAAAAAGGCATTGTTGCCATTGAACCCTGATGAATTGGTTGCCTTAAGAAAATTATTTTAGGGGTTCTAAAATCTTGTGGGTTTAATGAATCATTTTTTTTTGTATAATTCTCCTTTAAGGGGGCACGACAGGGGGCGTGTCCTATACCTACATACTTTTGCTAATAGGTGTCCCTCATTCCCATCTCAAAAAGTTGGGAGGTATGCACTATTCCTCCCATTGACACCAACGATGGGGCACTATTCCTGAAACTGATATCAATGATGGGGCACTATTCCTCCCATTGACACCAAAGATGGGGCACTATTCCTGCCACTGATATCAATGATGGGGCACTATTCCTCCCACTGACACCAACAATGCTGCACTATTCCTGCCACTGATACCAATGATGGGTATAAAAAGGTTGAAAATCCCTGACTAGACTATGACTTTTCAGTCTTGCTGCCGCAGGAGTCTCAATTCTCATTCTCCATAATGTTGCTTAAAGTACAGCTACACTTTTATATACCCCCCTCCCCTCCAACAGCTGTTGACTTCCTAAGGCAGGCCATAGACTATGCAAACTTCTTTCCTGCATCCACGGGTTGCAGGAATGAAATTTGCATGATTCCCCGTTAACACAGACAGTGCTGACAGGGGAATCCTTCCTGCTGACACATTGTGTTCTCCCGGAGGAAGCTGTCCCCGCCGGGAAGAAAACAGTGATTATTTCTATAGTGGCTATAGCAGCCACTAGCGATGATCGCAAGTAAATCCAGATAGCTGATTGTACCCAAGTTGATTGATCAATCAACTTGCTACATTCAATCTGCCCATACACGGTTTGAATATCCTTGGATTCCTGCTGAACCGGCCAAGATTTGAACGGCTGTATGGCCGGCCTTAGTTCCAGAGCGGTGGCTGTCTCCTCTTTGTAATACCGTGTACACACGGGCGGACTTTTCGGCATCAAAGGTCCGACGGTCTTTCCGACGGACTTTCGACTGACTTTTGACAGACTTTCGAACGAACGGACTTGCCTACACACGATCACACCAAAGTCCGACGGATTCGTATGTGATGACGTACGACTGGACTAAAATAAGGAAGTTGATAGCCAGTAGCCAATAGCTGCCCTAGCGTCGGTTTTCGTCCGTCGGACTGGCATACAGACGAGTGGATTTTTCGACCGGACTCGAGTCCGTTGGAAAGATTTGAAACATGTTCCAACTCTAAAGTCCGTCTGATTTTCGACAGAAAAAGTCCGCTGCAGGTCCGATGAAGCCCACACACGGGATTCCTCCCGTTGGACCAGTCTGGTCGAAAAGTCCGCCCGTGTGTACACGGCATTAGATTCTGGCCACACTGGAGCGTTCCCATAGGCTTATATGGGCTGTATATATCAAGACTGAGTGAATAAGCCCTAGGGGCTCAAACAGAGAAAAGGGGAGTAAAAGGGAGGAAATTCACTGCTCTGGCTTATTCACTTGCAAGTTTAAAGTTGATCTGTGGGCACATCCAAAATGTTCTGCCTGGAGTGCTTATATTCACCGCTATGAATGGTTGTCGTCATCAAGAAACTTCCCTTTATTTCATTGTCTTCCTCTGCCGTCATATCACAATTATCTTTTGAGCTGTCAGCTGTAATAAAGTCTTTATTCCTAACCATCTCGTAAATCATCGTATCCCACAAACTGGCTCCATCAACAAAAATTCTAACCTAAGGAGATTCCTTTATTCCTAGGAGCTCCGTGTAATAGGCTTCCCATTGTTCTTTTGAACTTTCCACCTTAGACATGGGCCACTCACTTCAACTGACTCCAACGTTTATCTCCCTAAAGTTTACCAAGTCCACGCTTCCAGTAAATTCCAGAGAAATTGGAACTCCTTTTAGGGCTGGTTTCCATTTACTATTCTTTAGAACGATCATAAGTGGATCATAAAATAGCGCATTAATGGTCGGACCTCACAAACTTGGCAAGGACAGATGGTAGTGATCATCGTGATAGTAGAGGTGGAAGACATGTTTGGTTTGAAGCCCAACTCCAGACAAAATGTTTTTGTTCTGGGCAGATTGACCTTCTCCCAGGTTTTTGCCTTTCTCCCCATTAGGGAAAACTACTCTCACATTACTCTCAGAAAATGTAGTGGTGGGAAATTTCTCCAATGGGGACACAGACTGCACCAGAAGACTTTTTCTCAGTAAAAAGGGGAAGGGATTAGAACCTCTCAGTACTGCGACTTGTTCTGTCCTATCCCTGTGACAACAACTTTTGTGTGGGGTCACAGACAGCTATAAAAGTATCTGGTATTCTGAAGCAAAATAAATATATTTTTTACTGGAGTTGTTTTGGGAGATTAATCCACCAATGCTCACTGCCCAAGGAGCCCCTAGCACCCCGAGGAGGAGCCCAAGTTGAGAAAAACTGGGTTAAAGCTTAAAGTGTATGTTCTCCTTTTCAGGAAACGAACATCCTAACCCCCCCCCCCCCTTGCTCCCTCAGGCCCCACTGTACCTAGGGATCCATGGAACCCTGGTTGAGAAACCCTGCTCTAGAGTCTTCAAAGGATATATGTAGCCATAGGGTGATTCCACCCCACTCAAATGCCCCTACAACTGACATATTTAAAAGTTTTAAGTGGTCCAGCCCGTTAAATTGGACCTAAAGTCAAAACTTTTTTTTTTTTCATTTTGGTTAGAACATGGCAGAGGTGGACAATTAATATGGAGTTAACAAACAATATGGAGTTCAATCCAAAAACAAGCAGGATTTTTTTTAGGAACCAGTTTCATGGACAACAACATTGGCTACCTGGCTCCTGGGCTTTGTCCATCCCTGGAGTAACGTATCATTAAAGAGTTTTTTTTGCAATCTCTGTCCCATTGGGGATGGTTTTCCTCCACCCTTTTTCCTGTTGGAACAACAAAAAGTGATTGGAAATCTCTCCAAAGTGAAGGAAATCCCCTCTTAGAAAGTTGTCAGTGGAACAAGTGTCTCCATTGGAAGGTTTCCATTCCTCTTCTGATGACAGCTGAAAATGTTTGATTTCCCCCCACTTTCAGTTTTGGTGACAATGGTTACTCTGACCAATAAAGAGGATAAATCCAACTAACGGGGGTCATAAACAGCAATACAAACCTGGTCGGGGTTCTAACCCCTTACCGCTCAATGTAAAACCAAAAACAAATTTAGGATTTAGATGAACTTTAATAATACAAAATTAAAACACTAGTAAACTGCAGTGGGTCCATTGATTTGGCTTCCACAAAAAGGAAAAATGCCAATCTCTGCCAAAAATGCGTCAGTAAAGTTATTTTCATTTACTCTCACACAGGAAGACTAACCGTCTTTCACTGGAACTATAAAAATAACGCAGGGGAAAGTGGATGTAGTTGAAACTTAAGTGCGTAGAAGTATGTCATGTATTAAAAGCACACAAACAATTTATTCTGTTTTAGGAAGAGCGATGTCAGCTTTGAGCTGTTTTTCTTCTGAGATAGAGCTGTGATTCTTAAAAGATAGAAGAAAGGAAGATCTTACGAAGAACAGTGATAACTATTACCTTTGGATTACTCTACCCAACAGTGCAAGAAACTGCAAAAAAAAATCCTCTTAATGCAGTGTGTTCCCGTTTATTACTGGTAAGGTTACACAAATGATGCCTACCAGAGTTAAAAGTTCTGAATTTCTTTTAGAAAGATCCTGATGCTTTTTTTGGGAGCTGTGGTGCCACTAAGGAGGGCGACGACAGCAAGTGCAGTCATTTTTCAGTTTTTAAAGTTGACCTCTACTTTGCACATGCAGGGTGTAGCAATGGGTGCACTTTAATGCCATACCATACCAGCAGTGCTTGGCCACCCAGGTTTTCAATGCTATCACATGGAGATGGGAAGAAAGTCCTTAGCCTTGTGTAAGCTCCGAGCCACAACCTGGATTCTACCCATGCAGTAGCATGGCATAAAGGGAACATAGATATAACTTACTGCTGGAGCCACCATTAAAGGGAACCTTGTTGCTCCAAGTCGCAACTTGGATCCTAACCAGAGATTCCCTGTAGTAGCATGGGGCAATAGGAAGGTAACTATAACTTGCTGCTTGGGCCATCATTAATGTGAACCTGTTGCTTCACCATTTTATTTTGGAATTGTGAAGTTAAAGCCAATCTCCTTTGTTCTTTAATTACAAAAAGAATTAGCCCTGCAGATTTAAAATAAAAAATGTTACTTTTGTTGCAATACTCAGCGCCTAACAGTTGCTGCCCCGAGCAGACTTAACACTCTAAAATCCAGCAATGGTCGGTTAAATGTCACTATCCAACCCCTTTACTGTCAGGATTTCATGGACATACAGCCCTGTGAGTGCGCCATGACACAGGTTTGGGCTCACTGTACTCCTGGACAGAATGATACTCACATATCCGCAGCATGTCTGCAGTCTTTGACCATCTCCTGTAGCATGTCTACAGTATTTGGCCATCTCCTGTATCGTCTCCGTAGTCTTTGACCATCTCCTGTGGCATGTCTACAGTCTTTGACAATCCCCCATAGCATTTCCGCAGTCTTTAACAATCCCCCATAGCATGTCCGCAGTCTTTGACTATCCCTGTAGCATGTCTGTGGTCTTTGACTATCTCCTGTAGCATGTCTGTAGTCTTTGACCATCTCCTGTAGCATGTCTACAGTATTTGACCATCTCCTGTAGTATGTTGGTAGTCTTTGACCATCTCCTGTGGCATGTCTACAGTCTTTAACAATCCCCCATAGCATGTCCGCAGTCTTTGACTATCTCCTGTAGCATGTCTGTAGTCTTTGACCATCTCCTGTAGCATGTCTACAGTATTTGACCATCTCCTGTAGTATGTTGGTAGTCTTTGACCATCTCCTGTGGCATGTCTACAGTCTTTAACAATCCCCCATAGCATGTCCGCAGTCTTTGACTATCTCCTGTAGCATGTCTGTGGTCTTTGACTATCTCCTGTAGCATGTCTGTAGTCTTTGACCATCTCCTGTAGCATGTCTACAGTCTTTAACAATCCCCCATAGCATGTCCGCAGTCTTTGACTATCTCCTGTAGCATGTCTGTGGTCTTTGACCATGTCCTGTAGCATGCCCGTAGTCTTTGGCCATCTCCTGTAGTATGTCTACAGTCTTTGACCATCTCCTGTAGCATGTCCAAAGTCTTTGATAATCTCCTGGGGCACACCTGTAGTCTTTGCAATACACTGTACATCATGTACTGCCCTTTTGGTGATATTAGGGGCCACACTTGAGGCCCCATTGATCGAGTAAGTCGACCACCAACTGCTTTAAAGTATTATTGCACAGTAGATGTTTTCCACTTGCTTTGATTGCTTATCATTTATGTTTGGGAGACTTGAATTTACAAGTGAAGCAATGCCTTCTGGCTACCTCTTCTTGGACGTTCCACAAGTGCCTACTGCCTCATCATTGAGAGAAACGGCTTCTTAATCTGCTGAAGAGAATCAGTATGGTGTAGACACCGTTGACGCTGAGTTAATCTCTGCGGAGACAGCCAATTGCAAATTCCTTTCCTGCTGAGTCCTGAAATAAACTTCATACCCCGGCCATATTGTATAAATATCCTAAGCAGCGCATATGTACATTCTATACCACTGAATCACAGGTCAATATTTACTTTTCAAACCACCGGCGGTCCTAACAAGGATGTCTGTTCTATAACACCAGATATTTCTGTGTATATTAAACACTGATCAATGGATAAATACATTACATTTTAAGCCTTGACACTTCCTCCGCTGCCAAGTCCCGTCTCTTTCTCGCCCTCTCTGGATATTACAGATCTCTGCTAGGAATATTTTTTTTATAATCAGATGGCCACACAGCATTTTCCGGTTTAATATTTCAACAACTCCTTGAGGTCCAGAAGGTTTCCTTTATATATGGGGCTGATTGCCTTTTAATAGTGATCTGGAGGCGTTTTGGATTTGCCGAGATGTGTTTGCTCCTCACCTTCATAATGCGATAAATGGTGATAGGATCACGAGGGTTGAAAACACCCACCGGGTTAGTGTACATAAAATAGTCCAACATAAAGTCCCTTGAAATATATGTCCGAAAAAATGTTCATTGCACTTGTGGCAGCTGACCCGAGGGTAGAAGCAAGTTCTGTCAATAGGTGTAGTATTAAAACATTTTCATCTATTTAAATCACAATTGGCAACTCACATAATAATGTAACAAAAGCTCGCTCTTCAAATAAAGGTACCCGCTTTCATCCCCGCTAGTACACGTCCTGCTGTGGACACTCTAAAGCTGTCAATACCCCAGGCTATGGACACTGACAGGGAGCCACAATGCATCTGGAACCAAGCTGGAACGCACAGACAGCTCAGGGCTGAGGCAACATCATGATGGGACGGAAGAGGCGTAGCTACGCGTTTCAGAGCATGCCCGCTCCTTTCTCATTCCAGAGAAAGGAGCGCACATGCTCCGAAATGCGTAGCCTCGCTTCCTCCATCCCATCAAACATCACCTCCGCCCTGCACTGCCTGTGCACTCCAGCTTGGTTCCAGATGAATCGTGGCTCCTTGACAGTGTCCATAGCCTGGGGTATTGAGCCGACAACTGCAGGACATGTACTAACAGAGATGCAAGCTGTTACTTTTATTTGAAGAGTGAGCTTTTGTTACATATTACGTGAGTTGCCAACTGTGATTTAAATAAATGAAAATATTTTAATACTACACTTAGTTGGTGCTCCCCTCTTTTCCCTATTCCTCATCTTCATGATAAAGAAGAAAGATACATTCTAGGGATTATGTCTACAGGCAGGTTGCTTTCAGGTACATTCTGCCTGGGTTGAACATCAGTTTGAGGTGCCTCTCAGGTCATTCAGATGTGCATTTGACTTGCCTTGGACCTCCTTCTAAGCTTTGTCAACCTTCTTTATGCCTTTTGTGCATTTCTATTGACTTATATAGGGAGAGAAACTGTTCTGGTGGTATCAAAAGCCCATTGACACAGGTCCACCTTTCTATATTTAGGGTGTAATATGAAATACGGTCACAGTTCATAGCCACAAATATTCATTCGCTATTAAAACACACCTGGGTGGGCTCGGAGCGCTTTCTCTGAGCCCCAAGCCCACCTAATTTTCAAGCCTATTAGAGCCTCTGGCTCTAATCAGGTGCTTTAACAAAACACCCACCTCCCATTGGAATCCATGCATCCGGTGTCTTGAAAGGGGCCGGACGCATGGATAAGGGGGGCGGCGCCCGTGCGCCCTAATGCATGGGCCGCCCCTGATGGCATCCCAGTCTTAGCCGGTAGGGTTCAATATTGATTTGGCCCACCCTTTGCAGCTATAACAGCTTCAACTCTTCTGGGAAGGCCGTCCACAAGGTTTAGGAGTGTGTCTATGGGAATGTTTGACCATTCTTCCAGAAGCGTATTTGTGAGGTCGGGCACTGATGTGGGTGAGAAGGCCTGGCTCGCAGTCTCCGCTCCAATTCATCCCAAAGGTGTTCTATTGGGTTGAAGTCAGGACTCTGTGCAGGCCAGTCAAGTTCCTCCACCCCAAACTCTCTCATCCATGTCTTTATGGACCTTGCTTTGTGCACTGCTGAGCAGTCATGTTGGAACAGGAAGGGGCCATCCCCAAACTGTTCCCACAAAGTTGGAGGCATGAAATTGTCCAAAATGTTTTGGTATCACTGGAACTAAGGGGCCAAGCCCAACCCCTAAAAAAACAACCCCCACACCATAATCCCCCCTCCACTAAATGGTTTGGACCAGTGCTCAAAGCAAGGTCCATAAAGACATGGATGAGCGAGTTTGGGGTGGAGGAACTTGACTGGCCTGCGCAGAGTCCTGACCTCAACCCGATAGAGCACCTTTGGGATGAATTAGAGTGGAGACAGCGAGCCAGGCCTTCTCGTCCAACATCAGTGCCTGACCTCACAAATGCTCTTCTGGAAGAATGGTCAAACATTCCCATAGACACACTCCTAAACCTTGTGGATGGCCTTCCCAGAAGAGTTGAAGCTGTTATAGCTGCAAAGGGTGGGCCAACTCAATATTGAACCCTACAGACTAAGACTGGGATGCCATTAAAGTTCATGTGCGTGTAAAGGCAGGCGTCCCAATATTTTTGGTAATACAGTGTAAATGTGGATATTTATTTGGTGGTTCGCAATCGTGGAGATCTTGTTCCTGCAGCCTGGGGAGGACGGAAACTCTGAGCCTGCAGCAGAGCGCAACTTTGTTGATTACACTTATGGGATTTTGATTGGCTGCTATAGAAAACTGCTTATAAGTTAAAAATATAAAAAAAAATGTTAACAGAAACAAAGCGCCGCAAGAGATGCGAACGTATAGAATAACACTATAAGGGTGCATACATAGGTTGGATCATGTTGGATGTGTTCTCAGATGACCCCATGGAAGGATGTGGTCATTTAATAAAAGCAGCTGATGTGATGACCACAGGTCAGCGGAGAAATGGTTTTATTATTTAGGAAAGACTCGGCACGTGTTAGAGGTTTACCGATGGCGTGCCGTCATCTTTAGCAATGTGAGTCTTGGCAAATCCACAGGGCTCCCATCAGGATGGAGAATCAGAGAGCAGCCACATTGGGCTGAACCCGTAGGTTGCTACTTTTTCAATAATTGGGGCTCTCGGAGGGGTAATACATGGGGGCTGAATGACCAGAATTCCCTGCTTTGCAGCAGAGCTAAACTCTAGATGTATAAAAGACATGAATGAATGCAGCTCTGGAATCCCTAATAAATCATTACATGTATTTTTTAAATACAGGCAAAGTACCCGAATACCTTTAAAATATCATGAAATGATCTATTATTATTATTATTATTATACAGTATTTATATAGCGCCAACAGTTTACGTAGCGCTTTACAACTTGAGGGTAGACAGTACAAATACAATACAATTTGATACAGTAGGAATCAGAGGGCCCTGCTCCTTAGAGCTTACAATCTAAGAGATGTTTTGTATATTGTAGAAAATCCTTAATGGAACTTTTTGATGTATCTCTTTTAGAATTTAAAATCCCCCTGAAGAAGACCAGAAGAGGAAAATAGGGTCGAAATGCATTGGGGTATTCATGGGGATTCATATGGATAGTATTGATACAATGTAACTGTTCAATTAGAACTTTCTTAATGAACTGATTGCCATGGGAGATGGTCCTTTGTTGTTGCTTGTGTCGACTACTAGAAATTTTATGTAATATTGATTGTACCTATGTAATGCATTCTATTTCTGAATTAAATAATATTTTTACTAACATGGTTTCAGAAATATTTTGCTGCTTAAAAACCCCCCTGGGGAAACTTTTCCACTAATTTTGCAAGTACCTGAATATGACCTGGTATCAGCCTCTTCCAAACCCTGTACAGCAGAGCTGGAGTGCGAGAGGAACAAGCAGCACAAGGAGCCAATGACATAGCTCCCAACTGTCCCTGATTTGGAGGGACTGTCCCTGATTTGGAGCAATGTCCCCTCTGTCCCTCATTCCTCCTCATTTGTCCCTCATTTTGGTCTGATCTATATAGATGTATTTAAAATGCACTTTTTATCTTTCAAAAAGTGTTTCCCAGCGCTAAACCCTTCATCTGATTTCTAAATTGCTGCATTTGTAAATTCCAAAAGCCAATAGAAAGGAATAGAAGTGATAAAAAAGCACTTGTGGGTTTACCCAATCTTGTTTTTTTTTGTACAATTCTCCTTTAAGGGGGCGTGGCAAGGGGGTGTGTCCTATGCCTGCATACTTTTGCTGGTAGGTGTCCCTCATTCACATCTCAAAAAGTTGGGAGGTACGCAATTAGGTAATGTGCTGACAATGAGCATGTTGATAGGAGAAGAGAGCAGAGTGACAAAGAGATGAGCTCATTATATGGCCGCTCAAACACACTTTTTCCAACGCACGCCTTTCTGAAAATGGTGAGCGGTACGTCAAAAGCACAACAAGCCCCTTCAGAATGGATCCAAAGCTTTATTCAGCTCATACAACATACTTACAGAAGAAACATTTTGGAGCCATGCACATGCCTGGAATTATGATGTGATCGCTGGATAAAGCTTTGGACTCGTTTTGGGGATCCTTAGTGTGCTTTTGACATACCTCTCTCATTACAGTGCTACTTCTCTTTTCACTGTTCAATCATAGGCGGGGGGGAGGTCAACCTGGGTTTAGAGAAAGTGGGTTAAAAGATGCTGGCCATCAAACTGAGGACATCTACAGGCAGAAAAAAGTACTACCTCTGGATTGAAGCAGGCTATTGCAAGTAAAAGAGTTTGGTTACTTTATCTTTTAATGAGCTATTCATTTTTATCTGGTTATTTTTGGCTGCAGTTCTGTTTTGAGCCCTTCCATGGTCGAGCGCGGATTGTTCTGGCCCCTGGTGGTGGTGACAAGGGACCGCAGGGTAAGTGATTGGGGACAGGGTGATATAGAAAGGTACTGGGACATTTTTACTTCAATGCAGAGATTACATTAAGGTAAAAAAAAAAAGAGGTAGCATTTAGTACCACTCCCACCAGGGCCGGGACGAGGGGTGGGCAGGAGGGTCGGCTGCCCTGGGCGCACAGGGGATTTTGGAGGGTTGGGCTTAGAATGGGTGATTTGGAGGGAGGGATTTGTACTAGGTGAGTGGATTTCTGTTAGGAAGGAGTTTTTTTTTGGGAGGGGGGGGGGGGATTTTTTACTAGTAGGGACAATCGAAAGGATTTGTGCTAGGAAGGTGAATTTGGGGGGAAGGATAAGTGCTAGGAGAGGGGATTTGGGGGAGGGGGATTTGTTCTGGGAGAAGGGGTTTTTGGTGGTGGGGGGAGAGGATTTATGCTCACAAATTTGAGGGGTAGAGGAATTAGGAGGGGGGAGATGGGGGGAGGGGGGTTTATTCCGGGGGAGGGGGTTTATTCCGGGGGAGGGGTTATGGTCAGAAATTTGAGGGGTAGAGGAATTAGGAGGAGGGACTTGGGGTAGGGGGATTTATTCCGGGAGAGGGTTTTTTTTGGGGGGGTTATGGTCAGAAATTTGAGGGGTAGAGGAATTAGGAGGGGGGAGGGGATTTGACCTGGGAGGGGGATTTGTGCTGGAAGAGGGGAAATTATTTTGGGGGGAGAATTTGGGTTTGCAAAGGGAATCTATGCTTAGGGGGTAAGTGTGAGGATTAGTGGTCACATTTTTTTGCGAGGGGGGGGGTTTGCTGACACATAATGCTCATACATTTTGGAGGAGAGGGATTTGTTCTTGGAGAAGGAGTTTTTGGTGGGGGGGAGGATTTATTCCCAGGAATCAGGAGGGGGGGAGTTGGGGGGAGGGGGATTTATTCCCGGGAGAAGGGTTTTTTTTGGGGGGGGGGTTATGGTCAGAAATTTGAGGGGTAGGGGAATTAGGAGGGGGGAGTTGGGGGGATTTATGCTGGGAGAGGGTTTTTCTTTTTTGGGGGGGTTATGGTCAGAAATTTTTTTTTTCCAAATGGTCAGAAATTTGAGGGGTAGAGGAATTAGGAGGTGGGAGTTGGGGGGAGGGGGATCTATTCCGGGAGAAGTGTTTTTTTTTTTTGGGTGGGTTTATGGTCAGAAATTTGAGGGGTAGGGGAATTAGGAGGGGGGAGTTGGGGGGATTTATGCTGGGAGAGGGTTTTTCTTTTTTGGGGGGGTTATGGTCAGAAATTTTTTTTTCCAAATGGTCAGAAATTTGAGGGGTTGAGGAATTAGGAGGTGAGGGTTGGGGGGAGGGGGATTTATTCTGGGAGAAGTGTTTTTTTTGGGGGGGGGGGGTTATGGTCAGAATTTTGAGGGGTAGAGGAATTAGGAGGGAGGAGTTGGGGTAGGGGGATTTATTCTCGGGAGAAGGGTTTTTTTTTGGGGGGGGGGGGGTTATGGTCAGAAATTTGAGGGGTTGAGGAATTAGGAGGGGGGATTTGTGCTGGAAGAGGGGAAATTATTTTGGGGGGAGAATTTTAGCTTGCAAAGGAAATCTATGCTTAGGGGGTAAGTGTGAGGATTGGTGGTCACATTTTTTTGAGTGGGGGGGGGGGAGAGGATTTTTTGCTGACACATAATGCTCATACATTTTGGGGGAGGGGGTGCCGTTTGGCCTCTTCGCTCGATGACGATGTCCCGGTACTGATTACCGCAACACTAATTGGAACGGTATGCGAATATCTTTATTTATAATCAGTCATTACCACCCCTATTTACCTTATGGCAGCAGTGTACGGCGGACACAATCTGGCGGAAGAATCGACGCGCTTCGCTCTCCGGGATCTGGTGCTTGTTGTTGATGAAGTCGTAGAGCTCTCCGTTGCTGGCGTACTCCATGACGATGATAATTTTCTCCGAGCTCTCAAATACTGCGGAATGAATAAAAAGAGTTTTTATTTCAAATATTTTTTATTAAGTTTTAAGAAGAGATTACAACACAGTGAGTTATAGTAATGTTAACTCGAGAAGTTATACATGAACATAAATGAATTGAAACATACGAATCATATCTCCTAGCATAGTTGTTGTGTATAGACAAATAGTATGTCAGAGGTATTAACAATCTGTTGAGGTCGAATCAAAGAATAGCCATTCTATTTCGAACTCTGTTTAGCTAAGAAGATATGGGTGAACCGTAACGAGGAATGAAGGTTGGGAAGAACAGGGGAGGGGGGGAGAAGATAAGGGTATGGAAGGAGGGATACCCAATTGCGTGTAATGTTCTGTCGTGATATTACCTGTTAGTATTACGGGGATTGGACTAAGTATGGTTGTGGAGTTCTCTCCATGGGGCCCATTTTTCGTAGAATTTGATTAATCCTCCTGATTTGTATGCCATTAATTGTTCCAAAGAGTACGTCTCAGACAGTAGGCCCGTCACCTCTTTGACATTCGGGGCCTTGGTTGACTTCCAATGTCTCATGATAATCAGTCTTGCTGCAAATAGAGTATGTAAAGCCACATGTCTGAGACTCTTCGGAAAGTTTCCTATGTCGATGCTCAAAATAGCTAATTTAAAGTTAGGTTTAGATATGAGCCCGGTTAATTTAGTGATGAGTTTAAACACTGAGTTCCAGAAACTACGAATGTTAGGACAAAACCATAGCATGTGTGATAGAGTTCCTATTAGGCCGCAGCCTCGCCAGCATTGATTATTGTGTTCAGGAGTAAATTTAGCTATTGTGTATGGTGTGTAATACCACCTAAGATGGAGTTTTTGTGCCATTTCCCAGTATGTAGCACACCTAGAAAATGACACATTGTTTGATATTGCTTTTTGCCACTGGTGGGCTGAGATATCATCGTTCAGTTCTATGGCCCATTTGTTCAGGGGTTTGGTTACACAAAAGGTGAGTTTGTCATGAAGACAGTTATAAAAGTATGATATACCTTTCTTTTTGGGTATCGGAGATGTCCAGAAGTTCCAGGCATCTTGTGAAATCTTTACATTTAACTCCAAATTGGGAGTTAGCGTGGATTTTATTTGCGCATATGTGAGAAACTCACCCTTTGGCAACTCGTATTTAGATGTTAACTCCTCATAAGAGATGATTTTACCATCTTTAAATAAGGACGCGATTTCTTTGATTCCTTTTAATTCCCATTTGTGAGTTGTTATATTTGGATTAATGAGTCTAAGTACTCCTATGTTGAGTGGGATATCTATTTGTTTGTTTGTATTATTGCCATGTTGTAGGAATTGTTTCCAAGCTAGAATGGAAGCTGATATGGTAGGATGGTTTAAGCCTATGTTTAAGGAGGGGGAAATAGCGTTAGCTAATAAAAGTGAATGCAGGGTATTCGGTGAGATTGCTGATTGTTCTATACTACTCCATGATTTACACTTAGGTTGTGTAATCCAGAACCTTAATTGGTCTAGTAGTGTGGCTGAGTAATAGTCTTTTAAATCAGGTACTCCCATGCCCCCTGCTTTCCTATGTTTCCGAAGAATGTGATGATTGCATCTAGATTTACCTTTGTTCCATAAGAATGTAGATAGAATTTTCTGAGAGTTTTTAAAGAAGGCTGCTGGGATCTGGATTGGCAGTGTTCTAAAAAAGTACAAGATTTTTGGTAGGACGGACATTTTAAAAGCTGCCAGTCTACCTGCCCATGATAGAAAAAGCTTACTGATTTTGGTCGTGTCTTTTTGTATTGTTAATAAAAGTGGTGCGAGGTTCTCTTTATAAAGATTAGATAGGGGTGATGTTAATGTAATGCCTAGATAGGATAGAGCACCTGAAGACCATGGGTATGTGAATTTGGATTGCAGGGAGGTTTGTAAAGATTTGCTAATGTTAATGCCTAATATGTTAGATTTGGTTTCATTGACTTTGTACAGGGAAACTTGGTTAAATTCGGTTAAGATTTGATGTATTTCTGGCAAGGATTTGGCTGGGTCTTCCAGTGTTAAAATAATGTCGTCTGCAAAGAGAGTTATTGGGTAATGATCTTCACCTACTTCTATCCCTTTAATGAGTTTATGGGACCTAATTTTCTCCGCTAGGGGTTCCATTACTAATGCAAAAATGAGCGGGGATAGGGGACACCCCTGTCTTGTACCATTAGAAATCATAAAGTTTTTAGAGAATAGACCTTCTGAAAAGACATAGGCAGATGGGACCGTATATAAGGCCATGATGGCAGAGAAAATATCACCTATTATACCAAATTTTTCCAGTACTTTGGCCAGGTAACCCCAGTGGACCCTGTCGAAGGCCTTCTCCGCGTCTAAAGTCAACAGCAGAGAAGGCCTTCGAGAGGCCTCCGCCCGGTGGATGAGATTTATGACACGTCTGGTGGCATCAGGGGCCTGGCGGCCCGGAACAAAGCCCATTTGGTCTGGTTTTACCAGATCAGGTAGAAAGGGTTGTAGCCTATTGGAGATAAGTTTCGCGTATATCTTCAGGTCCACATTTAAAAGCGAAATAGGCCTAAAATTCTGTACATATGCGGGGTCCTTTCCCGGTTTCGGTATGGTAATAATGTTTGCAATTAACATTTCTTCCGGGAAGGAAGCTTAGGTCACAGCGGCTTAATACTATACTTGCATCTATAAAATTATTAGAACAAACCCATAAATTGCATCCTCTTCCACATACACTGACGAAACTTAATCAGGCGAGACATGATCTGAGAGAAATCCTAACAAACCAACACCTTAAGCAACTAAGAGCTTCAAAAGCAAACTTTTATCTCCATGGCAACAAAGCAAGTAAATTACTTGCAAGCCAACTTAAAGACAGAACAGCCAAACAAAAATTATCCCACATATTCCACCCCAAATCAGGACAGAAATTACTGAACCCTCAAGACATTGCAGAGGCCTTTAGGACATATTATAGTACACTATATAATCTAAAACAACAGGATGGCATCCCCCAACCCACACCAGACACCATAGACAAATTCTTGCACTCAATTAATTTGCCCCTCCTCTCTCCAGAAGACAGAATGATCCTCAACCAACCCTTTACACAAGCAGAAATCCTTAAAATAATTCAATCACTCCCACATGATAAAGCACCCGGTCCTGATGGATTTTCCTCGGAATATTACCAATTCTTTCAAAATACCCTTTCCAAATATATGGAGGGAGTATACAATGCCGCTGTAAAAAGAGTTTTTAAAGTATCGCAATAAAGAGAAAATGTTAGAAGTCGTGGAAGTCTGAAGACTGAAAGACAATGCCGGCTTTTTTTTTTTTTACACCCTTTTTTACATCTGTAAGAATTCCTTGCATTTTCATTCTATTTGGATTTTTTTTTTCCTGTTTACTCCAGCAGAAGATACGATTTTTTAAAGTGAGCCTCAGGCTTAAAAAAAAAAAAAAAAAAAACCCCATTGGAATCCATGTGTCCGGCGCCTGGCATTTAGATTAGGGGGCCGGCCGCATGGATTAGAGGGGCGGTCCCTGCACCCCTAATGAATGGACGGCCACAGCTTTATAGTCAGTCACAGCAGCTGTCCCCAACCTTTTTGGCACCAGGGACCAGATTCACAGCAGCCAATTTTCCCCAGGGACCGGGGGGGGGGGGTTGGAGGGGATATTCATGGAGTCTGTCCTCAGCCCCTCTTTGCATCACAACCTGTGCGGACCACGGTCGCTGTTCAGTTACAGCAAACAGTTTTGTTTCCTTTTGGGATAAAGCTTTTACATAAATAAATAAAAGCCGATCATTGTAAGCATCCCCTGTCAGTGGTAAATGGTTTATCTCATCCATGTAAACTGATACATTCTTCTGGTGAGTTTGTGCTGTGAAAAACAACAGACTTGCTGGCAGGATCACCAGATGAAAAGAGAAGGAAGGAAACCTAAAAAAAAAAAAATAAAACAAATGCAGCCACCGCATCTAAGAATTGGTAAGCTTGCAATATAATAAATGTTTGCTTTAAGTTTTACGAAAAAGACAAATGACTAACCCTTTTTGCCTTTAAAATTCCGACTTTGTAAAGGATATGCTGTAACCGACTCGCCAGAGTTTCAACAAGCTTTAATAATCAGTTAACCCGGAGAGGCACCCCCCACCCAGACATTCTGGTCTGCCTGTGACGGACTGTGAAATGAAACGTTATACCTCCGCCCCGCGCCGCCATCTGTTTTAGCTGCCTCCAATTTGTTCACGGTCTTAAAAACGCGTCTGCGAGGAGAGCGGTATGTGACGGGCGCACGTTCCCCGGGGAGGTGATACCATTGTGACTGCGGCTTTTAAAAAGCTCACTCTGACATTTATAAGGCTGACTTTACAGAGGATTCATTATATGGCCCTAATAGCCGGATTTATGTGACCCGTGTCTGCCATCGAAAGCCCAGGCGAAGGGCGGCACTAAATAATATTTCACAAGCAGGATTTGCCTAGTAAAAGGTCTTATATAGGCAGAATATTAAAAAAAAAAAAAAAAAGCTCAGCGGAATCCTAAAGATAGATCTTGCTAGTATACATGTGTTTAAAGCTGAGGTTTAATCCACTTATATTTTGCTTTCTGTTGTTCCTTCCCCCCCCCCCATCTTATTTTAGACCCAGAGACAGTGGCAGCCCGTCCATTAGGGGGCGCACAGGCACCGCCCCTTCTATCCATGCGTGATCTACATGCAGGGTGCCGGACCATGGATTCCAATGGAGGGGTTTCAGCACGTCATTAGAGCCGGAGGCAGTTGTGTGACAATAGCCAATGTGATTAGCATGTGATGAGAGCCAGAGGATTCAAAAAAGAATGGGCTTGGCGGGCCGCAGAGACCCGTCACCCACTTGGCCGAAAGGAGAAGCGATCTTATTGGCCGCCTATGAGGAGGATTGAGGAAGAGGGAGAGGAGATGCATGGAGGAAGCCACTGTGATGCCTGCGTAGTGGGTTCTTTACTGTAAGAGCAGCAAGGATGTGGAATTCCCTTCCACAGGCGGTGGTCTCAGCGGGGAGCATTGATAGCTTCAAGAAACTATTAGATAAGCACCTGAACGACCGCAACATACAGGTATATACAATGTAATACTGACATATAATCACACACACATAGGTTGGACTTGATGGACTTGTGTCTTTTTTCGACCTCACCTACAATGTAACTATATTTAACTATGTAACTATGCCAAGGATGAGACGCAGGGGATGCTGCCACCCGGAGGAAGCACTGCCCGATAGATGAGGTAAGGGCATGGCTGGTGACCGCGATCGACCAGGGGGAGGGGGGGGAGTCAGCATGAACAGGATGTAGTCATCAGTAAGGGACGCGTTTCGGAACATTAGTAAGTTCCTTTTTCAAGATGGGAGCCAGCATGAACAGGATGTAGTCATCAGTAAGGGACGCGTTTCGGAACATTAGTAAGTTCCTTTCTCAACCTAAGGTTGAAAAAGGAACTTACTAATGTTCCGAAACGCGTCCCTTACTGATGACTGCATCCTGTTCATGCTGGCTCCCGTCTCTCACTGCTGACATCACTTCCGGAATCTCCGTCCATCATGAACTCGGTGTGTGTACCCATTCATCAGCTTACCGGTTTCTGGTAAGCTAACCTTAGGTTGAAAAAGGAACTTACTAATGTTCCGAAACGCGTCCCTTACTGATGACTACATCCTGTTCATGCTGGCCTCCCGTCTCTCACTGCTGACATCACTTCCGGGATCTCCGTCCATCATGAACTCGGTGTGTGTACCCCGGTAGCTCTATGTTTTTGGTACAGCACAGGACACAATTGTGAAGAGTCTTTACACACCGGGGACCCATCCGCCTGCAGGACCATTTGCATTATCAATGACTACACGCTTTTTAATTCGCCAGATTTTGTAAGTGTTTTTAATCTTGTTTGGGGAAATAAAAAGCTACTAATTCTGCACACAGAGGCGCCTCTCTCTTCTGTCTTACCAACCCTAGTGACGCCACTGTCGGGGGCCTCCACCAAGCTTGGAGTCCAGTGCTCCACCACCCAAGTTCTGGAATCATCCCGTGTTTGATCATTGAATCTGTACAACACAGTATATAAAACTAAGCAAAAAGGGTTTTGGAATTTAAAGTAAGCTTTTTTTTTTGCATTCCTCTTCTAATCCTCGTATTAAACTGACACACAATTAGAGATAGAATTACCAGCAAAAATGTATATATCTTTCTGGCACAACCACCCCCAACGGACAAGTTTATGAGTAGTTCTGTACTTTGACTTTGCTCTGTGCACATTGTTCTAGTAAAGCCAAGCTTTGGCTGTAAACCTCCTTGATGTGTGTCATGGTCGGGATTCCATTTGCAGAGTAATTAATGACCATTAACTGGCTTAAAAACATGGACAAGCCCCGCCGGGTGTCAGTCATTTGCTGTTATGGCTGACACTTGTCTCCGTACAAAAAAAAAAGGGGGCCACTTAATCCTACTGAGTGAAGAATTCCCGAGTCCCCGGGGAAAGCCTGTGTATAAGATATGATAAGTATGACATGTGCCCCCAAGGCTTGCACACTGACCTTCGAAGACCTGAATGATGTGCTCATGTTTCAGCAGAGCGGTGATCTCTATCTCCCGCTGAAGGTGCACTCTGTCCAGTTCATCTGTGATCTTGTCTTTCTGGATGGACTTCACAGCCACCTAAAGAAAGATATTCGATATTTAACTTATCATCAACTTACCCTATCACACCCTGCAACAA
Source organism: Lithobates clamitans (assembly GCA_037952925.1). Classification (NCBI taxonomy): domain Eukaryota; kingdom Metazoa; phylum Chordata; class Amphibia; order Anura; family Ranidae; genus Lithobates; species Lithobates clamitans. The sequence continues at coordinate 2,179,387 of JBBGZY010000869.1, forward strand.
CAAACACTGCAAACTGTGCTGCACAGGCAAAAGGGACCTTCAACATTTACAGGATCATATAGCTGGACCTCCAATAATGTGGTGTACCTCATTCAATGCGGAAAAAAAAAAAATGCAACCAAAGATCTTATGAAACTGGACAGAAATGAGAAAAATTAGGAAATTTACACAGACAGACCATAAAAGAAAATATGGAAGTTGATTACTGAATACCTGTGGGACATCATTTCTCACAACCAGACCACTCTATGGAAGACATGAATATTTTTAGATCTCATCAAGCTACCATTGATGAGTATGTTTGTGTGTGGGTGTTTTTTATGTTCATTGTCTTACTTCACCACTTGCCGCCCGCCATATAGCAAAATGACGGCGGCAAAGTGGTTTGTATAGCCTGACCGGACGTCATATGGCGTCTTTAGGATATTAAGCCGATCGCGGTGATCGTTGTCGCGGTGTGTCAGTCTGACGCACCGCAACTCCGATCTAGGTGAAGAGTCTCTGGCGGAGACTCTTTACCACGTGATCAGCCGTGTCCAATCACGGCTGATCACGACGTAAACAGGAGGAGCCGGTGATTGGCTTTTCCTCACTCACGTCTGTCAGACGAGAGCAGAGGAGAGCCAATCGGCTGCTCCTCTGACAGGGGGGATCTGTGCTGATCGATTATCAGCGCAGCCCCCCCCCCAGGATGCCCACACTGGACCACCAGGGACGCCACTAGGACCACCAGGGATGTCACCACCAGGTATGCCACCCTAGACCACCAGGGATGCGAATCAGGCCCACGATGGATGCCAATCAGTGCCCACAATGGGCGCCAATCAGTGCCCACAATGGGCATCACTGATTGGCAGGCATTATTGTTTGGCACTGATTGGCATCCATCAGTACCATACATTACAGTACATCAGTTCCCCTCCATGCCGCCTATCAGTGCCCATCCATGCCGCCTATCAGTGCCCATCTGTGCCACCTATCAGTGCCCATCGGTGCCACATATCAGTGCCACCCAGGGGCGTTGCTAGGTCTACAAAAGATCTGGGGCTAGAGCCCATAGCAGCGTAATAAAGAAAGTCATACGCTTGGGTGGTTATACACATGTATATACAGTAATATACGTGTGGGTCTATATATATCCCCAGAGAGCCCCCCGCTTACATCAGGGTCCCCAGAGAGCCCCCCTTACATCAGGGTCCTCAGAGAGCCCCCCTTACATCACCTTACATCAGGGTCCCCAGAGAGCCTCCTCCTTACACAAGAGTCCTCAGAGAGCCTCCCGCCTTCCTTAAGGGTACCCAGAGGGCCCCCCCACTTACATCAGGGTTCCCAGAGAGGCCCCCTTACATTAGGGTCCCCAGAGAGCCTCCCCCTTAAATCTGGGTCCCTAGAGAGCCTAGGCCTTAAAATCAGGGTCCCCAGAGAGCCTCTCCCTTACATCAGGGTCCCTAGAGAGCCCCCCACTTACATAAGGGTCCCCAGAGAGCCTCCCCTCCCCTTGGAGACCCCTACAGAGACTCGGGGCTATTGGCCTCAGATTCGGGGCTATAGCCCCAAAAGCCACCCCCTAGCAACGCCCCTGGTGCCACCTATCAGTGCCCCATCAGTGCCACATATTAGTGCCCAACATCAGTGCCCATCAATGCCACCTCATCAGTACCACCTCATTGGTGCCACCTCATCGGTGCCCATCAGTGCTGCCTTATCAGTGCCCGTCAGTGCAGCCCCATCAGTGCCCATCAGTGAAGGAGAAAACTTACTTATTTACAAAGTTTTGTAACAAAAAAAAACTTTTTTTTTTCAAAATCTTCGGTCTTTTTTTTATTTGTTTAACAGAAAATAAAAATCCCAGAGGTGATCAAATACCATCAAAAGAAAGCTCTATTTGTGGGAACAAAATGATAAAAATGTAGTTCGGGTACAGCAAGGCTTGACCGCGCAATTGTCATACAAAAGTGCGACAGCGCTGAAAGCTGAAAATTGGTCTGGGCAGGAAGATGTATAAGTGCCCAGTATTGAATTGGTTAATATTTTGGTAAAACTTTGTGTATCAGCACTGCTTGAACCTTAGAAGAAGGGGGGACACCCTGAAAGCTTGTCCTAAAAATTGTGATTGACAGTATACATTAATTTTGTTGCACGTGCACTGATACGGCTCCAATCACCTCAAGCATGCAATGTCTATAGAAACATTCTGTACTGCATTTCTGTAACTATTTTCCCTAGACATTCTGTTAATGTTCTACATTCCGTAAGTGACGTCTATACAAGTATTGTGTAATTATCTGTAATACTATTCTAAAGCTGCTGTGCCAATAATAAAAAAAAGAAATGTAGAACTTTGCACCACAACTGTTTGTGACTATATGTGCATTTTAAAGGCACTTTTACTGCATTCCATGTGTCTGCACAAGCATTTTGTGGACCTCTATGTTGTCTACATATGCATTTTATGTATATTTGTACTTTTCTGGGGGAATAGCCAGACACAGGAGCACAACCTGACAGTTATATGAATAGGGGCACAACAGAAAGGAAAGCAGCTGGATTGTCAGGATCTGAACCCACAACCTCTGCTGTGTCTGGCAGTAGCTCTTCTTGCTGAGCCACCTAAGATTCTAGACAGCTCCCAGTCTGATCCCTTAGGACATGGGGTCTCCAAACTGTGGCTTGGGGGTCAACTAGGGCCATTTGCTGGCCTTTATCAAGCCCTTGAGGCACTTCTCTTCCAACTGATACCAATGATAGGGCATTGCTTTTCGTTTCACTAAGGCATGTTCTGCTCCCACTGCCCACAGTCTGGCCCCCCCTAAAGCCTGAAAGACTATAAACTGGCCCTTTGCTCAAAACGTTTGGAGACCCCTGCCTTGGGACAATCTTGTCTTGTCTCTGGTGAACCTTGAACGCTCTGCTTCCCCCAAGAACTTCCTAATTTAAATCTCTGCACTTCCTGTTTGCCAGATGATTGTGCTTTCTCCAGCCAATATTTTGCTCTTTTGCACACCTGCAGCTGTCCTTATCTCCGCTTACCAACCTCTGGCTTGTTCCTCGTCTACACTTCCGCTTGATCCCAACCTGCATACACTTGTTACTGACATTTGGCTTGTTTGCTGCCTGCTATATCTGCATATATTTGATACCTACCTGTTACATCTGCTACTGGACCCCAGCTTGTTCATCCCCTGGTGGGGTGATTCTGAGGACCGTAGACACAGCAAATCCCATCTCAACCATCAGAAGCTCTGGTGAAGATCAGTTAGTGCTTAAAACCCCACACCTCAGGTGAGGTCACATCATCCTCTAGGGCAGGGGTGTCCAAACTATGGCCCTCCAGTTGTTCAGGAACTACAATTCCCATCATGCCCAATAATGTCTGTGAATTTCAGAGTTTTACAATGCTTCATGGGAAGTGTAGTTCTGCAACAGCTGGAGGGCTGTAGTTTGGACACCCCTGCTCTAGGGTGACCTGCTTGTGTACTTATCCAGCTGGTTGGTGGGAGCCTCTCCACTGCTATAGCTACTGGTTTCCAAACCTGACCCCTAACTGTGACATGAATGAAAATAAATTGTTATATGGACATTTTGGAAACAAATATGGCTGCTTTAATAAAAAATAAAGAAAAAAATGTTTTAAGTCGCACTGTTATCCAGTCATGGATATAGTATATATATATATATATATATATATATGTACTGATAGGACATTGAGGACAATCTACAGGTTTCCCTGCAGATTCAATAGGGATTGCTTACAGAGCATTCCGTCCCTGGTCTAATTTTGCCATCATTACGTAATCACGTGCCAGCCAAATGGTGCTTGTAAACAGTGCAGGACCGATCAACACGCACTGTCAAAACACAGTTGAGCAACAAATACATAGAAGTATTTCCACATATGGCAAAGGCGTTTGCTTTCAACATGCTGAGTCTCGTCTTTGTAACCTTAAAGTGTACCTTTCTACCATGCCACCAGTTGCTTTACGGGCTCATTGAATAGTCAGTCCCACAAGTTATCACTACCGTTACAGCAGAAACAATGTCTGTATTAGCATTGAGATTCCCAGTGCACTTTACATCATTGGGCCCCATTCACACCATATGCGTCTCAGTGCATAGACAAGGCAATGGGCCTATGTCCTGTTGTTTCAGTTCACACCAATGTATCTCATTATATGTTTGTTTTTATATAATAAAAAGGATAAGAGTGCCAAGTCATACAGATCAGTCCATCTAAGTAGAGTTGACAGTAGGGTTGCGCCGATACTAGTATTGGTGCCGATACCGAGTATTTGCACAAGTATTGGTACACGTGCAAATGCACCGATACCTGAAACCAATACTTTCAGGCTCGGTTCTTTGAGCTGTCAGTGGGTCTCCCCAGTGTTAAAGAAGTCTGGTAATTGGAGTAAAAAAAAAAAGCAGCCGGCAATATTTATTAACAACATTGCTCAGCCCTGAAAGACTAAAATAAAACATTTTTGTGAATAGAACATTCCTCAAAGTATACTTCTATGAAATCCCTACTGCTCTGTTCCCCTTCTATCCTCAAATTCGTTCCTGTTGATTCTGCCATTATGGCCCCTTATGGACCTTCTAACATCGCTGCACGAGCACCTCTCAATTTGTTACAGCATTGTCACCCTCCCCATAGGTCAGCTGAGTTACGTAGTCACACCACCGCCTTTTCCTAGTGATGTCTAGAATGTCTTTAGAATGTAAGCTCTACGAGCAGGGCCCTCCTGTACCTTTTGTATTGAACTGTACTGTAATTGTGTTGTCCCCCTTATACATTGTAAAGCGCTGCGTAAACTGTTGGCGCTATATAAATCTCGAATAATAATAATGTCTACATCCCAAAAAAGTTGTTCTTATACAGTAGGTGCATGAATAGTGGTCTCGGACTACCCATTTACTTCACAAATACCCTGTTTCCCCAAAAATAAGACCTAGCGTGATTGTCGGTGATGGCTGCAATATAAGCCCTACCCCCAAAATAAGCCCTAGTTAAAGTCCTTGTAGGTCTTATTTTCAGGGTAGAGCTTATTTTCAGGGAAACAGGGTAGGGCTTATTTGGGGGGTAGGGCTTATATTGCAGCCATCACCGACAATCACGCTAGGTCTTATTTTCGGGGAAACAGGGTATGCGTTGCCTGTTCGCAAATTTTAACCAAATGCTATTTCCTAAGCTGCCTATACACTGTTATGCCCCGTACAGACGATCGGACATTCCGACAACAAAATCCATGGATTTTTTCCATCGGATGTTGGCTCAAACTTGTCTTGCATACACACGGTCACACAAAGTTGCCGGAATTTCCGAACGTCAAGAACGCGGTGACGTACAACACGTACGACGAGCCGAGAAAAATGAAGTTCAATAGCCAGTGCGGCTCCTTCTGCTTGATTCCGAGCATGCATGGCACTTTGTACGTCAGAATTGTGTACACACGATCGGAATTTGCGGATTTTGTTGTCGGAAAAATTTGAGAACCAGATCTCAAATTTTTTTTCTCAAACTGTCCGATGGAGCCTACACTACGCACATTTTACGTCGGAAAGTCTGTGTGTACGGGGCATTATATTTTCTTTTAAACAGTCATACGAAATTCTTAAAAACCCAAAAATCAGAGCTTTTGATGATGCCATCAATTTCGTTTGAAGGTTCCTAAAAATGGCCTCAATTTGTTATGATATCTAAATCCGCCAGTACATCTACTCCCCCCCCCCAACTGAGGACCACAGTCAACTTTTCTCAACTGAGGACCACATTACTAGTTAGAATTTTGTTCGTTTATAAAAGAAGTAAGAAAAAAATTTCAATCCATGAGCTTTAATTTTTCTCCTCACCACGGTCGAAAATGATTGTCAATTTGCCCCCTTCAACCATTTGAAAATTGAAGGAAGTTTTTGAAAGCAAACATTTTTTGAACAAAATTTACCCAAGTATATTCGGCTTTAGTTTGGGGCCCTCAGACAGTAAAACCTAAACTTTATCCTCGCCAAATCTAAGTTAGTAAACATACACGGGGCATCCTGTTTGTGTTCGGTCTACGTGAACTCTTGCACTGCGCTCTTGTGCCATTTACCGTATTCAGGCGCAGACATGTTAATGTGGACATACGGCTTGTACTCCGAATATCAGGAAGCTTTTATCTGTCCTAGAAGGCTGCTAACAGCACTTACTGTAGCTCAGCTGCTTCCGGCAGACTTAACCACATCCTCCTCTGACTAATGTGTCTGCGATAAAGCCTGGAGCACATGATAAGAAGCTCAGAGGTGTCTGTGCTGGCTCTTCTCTACAAATGTGTATCCAGTGATTCACTGGAAATTTGGAACCATTAAATGGTCCAGTGGCAAACATTTTTGTAAGCTCAGCAATTTTAACGCCTTATTACAAAATTACAAAAAGAAAACGCCCAGAACTCCAGAAACCATGCAGCCTTTCCTACGCTCAATTTCACAACATGTCATCCTACACTTTGCTATCCCAATAGCATGAAGGGGGTTATTTCATGTAGATGAACTTAAGCTGACCATAGATGGATAGAATTTCCAATGCAAATTTTTAGAAAAAATCATAGGAAAATTTGTATGAAAATTCTCAGTGTGCCGTTCAAAAGATTTTGTTTGCTTTTAACATTTGATTTTGGAATGAAAGGACTTTACCCAATGAAAACCTCACGCACTGATAGAAATGTATTTGTTGGTGGAAAATTTTCCATCCTGCTCCTTCGAATCTTGTTGGCACGGAGGTCGAAAAACAATGTCGATTTGACCCCACTAATGACTCGAAAAATGAACAAACTTTTTTAGAACCTTCTTTTCCTGAGAATTTCATTCAAAATTCTACCCATCTATAGCCAGCTTTACTTTTGGGCTGACAACCTTTTGCTGGACTAAAATTCTTAGCAGTGTTTGTCAGCCCTACCTGCTGGACCACAGAATTCTGCCCAACCCCACCCTTCTCTGTTCCACTCCACATGCATACATTGATTTCTTTCCCAGGAAAACAATGTTGCTTGCCCCAAAGTCTGAAAGCTCATCCACACATTTGACTTGATAAACTGTTAATGGTTCTCCAAACCTTTGGCATACAAAATACCAATGTAGGCCTTATTCACATGGTTTCTATTACAGCTGATCCACAATGGTCGAGGTGACAAGCAGGTCGGAGTCCTCCTAGATGTCTGTTTTTGGGAAGAAATCTCACTGCACCGTGTGCTCTAGACCAGTGTTTCTCAACTAGGGTTCCTCCTGAGCTTGCTAGGGGTTCCTTAAACAATAAGCAATTTCAGATAAGTAACCATTGACACCAGTGATCTTTTTATCTATCTGTACAGGGACATTTTTCCTAATAACCACAAATGTAAGAAGCATTTTTTCGATTGATCATCACGGTAATCTAATGTGAGCTGTAGCTAGAGTAAGGTTTGGAACAGGAAAATCTGGATGCCGCACACCGGATAAAGTTGAAAAATCTTCTTTATTGTAAAACTTGGATCATCAAAAATACAGGACAATCAGGCAGATAGTACAGACACAGCTGACGCGTTTCGCACTCTACTAACATACACCTGGAATCAGGTCTACCTGAGCGGTGATTCATTTTCTCTGTAGCTATAGTAGTTATTAGCAGGGGTTGCCTGAGACCAGAAAGTTATTTCAAGGGTTCCTCCATGTTAAAAAGGTTGAGAAAGACTGCTCTAGACACAGTTGAGGTCCCATTCACTTGAATGGGTCCCTTTTGGTGGCATTACCACCTGACAAATGTGACATGCTGTGTAAAGTTTGCCAAAGATGACCTTGGTGACGTTTACAGGTGTTTCCACCAGCAATTAGAACTTGCCGGTGGGTGGTCAAGGGGTGGTAAAAAACATGTATCAACCGCCTGTTTTCACTGTCCCTTGGACACTCATGTGAAGGAGGCCTTACGGAATGAGCCAAATAATGGTTAAAGTTGAAGGGCTTGAACTGGAAGATGCCACTAGTGCAGCAGATATTAAAAAAATCTGAAAATGCAACATGTCGCACGAAAAGTCACATGATATGCACCAAAAAAATAGTTTGTCCACCATGGAGAGAATGGTGGTGAGGATCATTGTTTGTGCGCCTACTAAACATTTATGCACTGTAAAATAACAGTTTATGTGAAATGTAATACGTCATGATAGCACACTTCAAATTTCTCTAGAACAGTGGTTCTTAACCTCTCTAGTGCCGTGACCCCTTGATAAAATTTCCCAAGTTGTGGAAACCCCCAACCATAAAATTATTTTCATAGCGTGGGTTGTCAGCACCCAAGGCAAGACAAGTAATTTGCGCCCCTAACCCATGGACATTTAGCACTCCCTGAGTCCCTAACACTCGTACAATATTAAAACCCCTTATGGTACATTTTAGGATGTACCACTCTTTCTTGTTCCCCCCCCCATCCATCCCTCTTTCTAGCCGTCTTTCTTGTTCTTTCTCTTATTCTTTCTCTCCCTTTTTCTTTGTTCCTTCCCCTCTTTTCCTCTTCCTTCCATGTATTCTCTATTTTTATTCCTTCTCTTACTCCTTGGTGGGGGTGTGGGGCGAATGGGATAAGTGTCAGTGTTGGCGGGGAGTTCTGATCAGCCAACTTAGGTGCTCTTGATCAAGGTCATCTGCTGATCTGAGAACTGTAGTGGGGACCTTTAATGGCAACTATAATCCCAGGTAGTGTTACTCAATGTGTCTCCGACTTTGTGGTGTCTCGTAGCAGTGACACCTATGCCGAAACCAGGAGATAGGGTCTCCTCCAGCCCCTCCCACTTCACATTCCTCACCAGTCAGCTGCCCTCTAGTCTCTGCCCCCCAGTCATGCCGTGAACTGAATGGGCGGCTGCGAAGAGCCTGAGTGGGCAGCTGCGGGCTCCAGGGACAGCCCTGCTGGGCGGCCGCAAAAAAGCAGGGAGAGCAGTGCAGGCTTCAGGAACAGCCAAGGATTTGGTGACCCCTGGCAAATCATCATTTGACCCCCGAGGGGGTCCCGACCCCCAGGTTGAGAACCACTGCTCTAGAACCACCGAGCATAATTTATAGGACCCATTGTGTGTAAAGAGAGGGCTTTTGGGAGATGTACAGTAGATATGGGGGCATGCCTACATCAGTAGGAACTGGCCTTCCTTCAAGAATTTTACAAGACTGGTGATGATGAGGTGCTTCCCACAGGTTGGTGACTAGGAGTGGGTGATGGACCAGATCTGACCTTTTGATCGTTAGGTGGAACAGTTCCTCATTTCCTAATCTCTTGTTCCAAGCATAAGGCTTTCCCATAATAAAGAGGATGTGTCATATAAAACCAACTTATCTGCTTATTCAGTTGGTTTGAGGTCACAAAGAGCCGTCAGCTTTGCCTGTACGCCTGCGGCCCACCCTACATGTTCGGCGGTGCTAATATGAAGTACGCTTCCTTCCCTGTGTTCCTGATACAGATCATTCCCGTGAATCTTATGAACTGCACAGCTGCAAAGAACATTTCATTCACACCCCCACACCCCCCCCGTGGAAGTAAGGAAAGTTTTCTTTTCAATCCCCAGAGGAATCTCAGGCTCCAATATTTCTTTATATATAAAATTCTTCCCGTCGACTACATTGGGAATTCTTCTGGAATGTTGGGTATGTCTGGAGTCATTAAAATACCTCCTAGCACATTGTGTTTAAGAATAAGAAGGAAATATGGAGGTGGGAATGTAAAGATAATGAGGATTGTGATAAAAAAAGAAAAAAAAAGACCTCCCGCATTTTTCAAAGTGTCTGATAGAAAACAATGCTTTCTCCAAGCTAAACCTTTCTAATCTGCATTGGATGAATTAAAGGGAAGGTCTGGTTGAGATAAGCTGGGGGTTAAACGATTGATTGATTAATTAACCATTTGACTTCTGAAAGATTTACCCCCCCCCACACCCCCTCATGACCAGGCCATTTTTGCGATACGGCACTGACAATTGCGTCGGTCGTGCTACGCTGTACCCAAATAAAATGTATGTCCTTTTTTCCCCCCACAAATAGAGCTTTATTTTTGGTGGTATTTGATCACCTCTGCGGTTTTTATGTTTTGCGCTATAAAAAAAGACCAGCAATTTTGAAAAAAGAACCAACATTTTTTTACTTTCTGCTATAAAACATGCACAATAAAAAAATGTAAAAAAAAAATCGAATTTCTTCATCAATTTAGGCCAAAATGTATTCTGTTACATATTTTTGGTAAAAAAAAATTCCCAATAAGCGTATATTGATTGGTGTGCAAAAGTTATCGCGTCTACAAACTATGGGATATTTTTATGGAATTGTATTTTACTAGTAATGGTAGCGATCAGTGATTTATAGCGGGACTGCGATATTGCGGCAGACAAATTGAACACCTAGCTGACACTTTTGACACTTTTTGGGGACCAGTGACACCAATACAGTGATCTAAACAGATACAGAGCTAAAAAATATGCACTGTCACTGTACTAATGACACTGGCAGGGAAAGAGTTAACATCAGGGGCGATCAAAGGGTTAAATGTCTGCCTAGCCAGTGCTTGTGTACTGTGTGGGAGGTGCTTTTACTAGGGAAAGGCAGAGGAATAAGGAGTAAAGCTGGCCATAGTCCTGAGGAAGCAGTCAAAACGCGTAGACATTGTCATGGCATACGCCTATGTATTGTCCATCATACAGAATATTTCTGTATTTTATTTTTTTATGGACACCTGGACTCACTGAGCAATTTTTAGATATTGTCCATTTAATAAAATATAGATTTTTTTTTTTTTTTTGGGGGGGGGTCTTTCTATGCTTTCCTGGCATATTCAAAGTCTCATTGTCCTGACTTTTTGTAAGTAATTTTCTACAGTCAAGCTTTAAATGTGATGGGTAAATTTTGTTCGTTTTTAAAATCTCTCCATGTTGTATGGAACGGCCGTTGGTTGAATTTCCTAAAAATGACGGACAAATCCTCAAAATGTCCACTGTACCACACATATATATATATATACCATGTTTTTTTTTTAGATATGCACACCTTGTTGTTTGTATATCCTCTATAAATCATGGAATCTGATTGGCTGCTTTGAGCAAGAACTCTTCCTGTGCTCGAGTTCCTATAGCTCAGCCTTGATGTCCCCATTACCCAACTTCTGTCTTCCTTGATGCAATCCGGTTTCAAATGATGCATCAGCAGTCCCACAGCCACATGTGGGCACGGCTCCCGGACATGCTAAGGAGAGTCAGCAGCACACTGTAGATGAACAAAGTCTGACACATTTTTTTGGCATGTCCGACAGTAATTGTTTTCAAGCAACCCAAATTTAGCAATGCCGCCTCTTTATCTTTATATTGCGCATATTTGAGCATTTTGGTGCTGACTATTTCATGAACTAAGACTTCTAAATTTAGCCCAGTGCTTTATGTTTAGGGCTGTGGGAATCTTTAGCTTGCATTTTCTTGTTCCTTGTTTAAAATGATTCAGTTATGATAAATACGGGCCCATATATGGGCAGTATTAAAGGCCAACTCCGGTCAAAATGTTGGGCTTTAGGTTTGTGTTTTTATCTCTTCCTGGGACCCCATTGTGGAGATTTTCCTTCACTTCCTGTCCTTGTTAAACCTGTACTAGAAATGGGGATATGGTTGTCACCAGGTTGTCAGCAGGCATTGGTAAAAACATTGTTGTTATGGTAATTAACATACATTATAGTAGTGGTCTCCAAACTGTGGCCCGGGAGGGCTGGATGTGGCCCTTTGCTTGCTTTTTTTGGCCCTTGGGGCACTATTTCCCCCCCACTGTTGCTGACATAGCTCCTGCCACTGACAGCAACAATGGGGCACTAATCCTCCCATTGACACCAATGATGGGGCACTAATCCTGCCTTTGACTCCAATGATGGGGCACTAATCCGGTCATTGACACTAATGATGGGGCACTATTCCTCCCACTGATACCAATGATGGGGCACTATTCCTCCCACTGATTCCAATGATTGAACACTATTCCTCCCATTGACACCAATGATGGGGCACTAATCCTGTCATTGACACTAATGATGGGGCACTATTCCTCCCACTGATACCAATGATGGGGCACTATTCCTCCCACTGATACCAATGATTGAACACTATTCCTCCCATTGACACCAATGATGGGGCACTAATCCTGTCATTGACACTAACGATGGGGCACTATTCCTCCCACTGATACCAATGATTGGGCACTATTACAACTATTACCCCCCAATACCAATGATGGGGCACTATTCTTACCACTGACACCAATGATGGGGCACTATTCCTCCAACTGACACCAATGATGGGGCACTATTCCTCCCACTGATACCAATGATTAGGCACTATTCCACCCATTGACACCAATGATGGGGCACTATTCCACCCATTGACACCAATGATGGGGCGCTATTCCTCCTATTTATACCAATGATGGGGCACTATTCCTCCCACTGATACCAATAAAAGGGCACTATTCCTCCTATTGACACCAATGATGGGGCACTATTCCTCCCATTTATACCAACATTCGGGCACTATTACCCCCCCCCCTCCCCACAATACCAATTATGGAGCATTATTTACTCCCTCTGAAGCCAGGACATTTTCTTCTCCCATGGTCATAGTGTGCCCCCCTAAAGTTTGAAGGTTAGTAAAACGACCCTTTGTTTAGAAACTTTAGAGACCCTTGTATTATAGCTTAGGACCATGTTGCATTACCATTTGTGATGGTGGGGATATATTGGCAGTGACATAATCATTAAAGCTAGCCACACAGGTAGTATTTAGTCTGAATTTTTTCATACGTTAATTCTGAAGAATCCTTTGTCAGGTCATGAGGTAGTACTATCAGTGGCTCAACCAATTTTGGTGGGAAGCCCAAAAAAAACTGTCTGTTTATCATGTCAATGACTAAATTTTAATATTCGATTTCAGGATGTACAAAAGTTTTCCAATGTTTGTCTTGTTCCCCGCTTTCCCTTCTTTCCTGCAGGCTGTACATATTAATTTCCTGAAGTCCCCCCTGATGCGTTTTGACCCTCAGACCTTTCAACCACTTTTTTTGCCCATCTCTGGACTCGTTCTAACTGGCGTTAGAATTGGTGAAGGCAAATTCTTGGCTATGATTATCGAAAAGAAAATTATTTCGGAATTTCGACCCACATGTGGCTTTTTTTGAAGTCTAGTAGTGTATATAGACACATTTAGAATGACATGGTCACCCCTGTTCAGTAAAATCTCACAGCCTTCAAAGCCTATCAAGTCTCTGCTAGTCATTACTGAATCTCAGGTTCACTGTAAGTACGTCTCCTCCCAAGGAGTGTATTTAACATCTGGCCATTTAAGCTGTCGTTAGTGGCTGCACATCCTCATTGGAAGATTTCCCTTGTCTTGCTACTCCAGTGACAGCCAATGACTATCTATTTCGGTGACGACGGTCATCTGGGCCATTAACAATTAGGTACGTGAGGAGGCGAGCTTGAGACCAGGGCATGAAGCACCTTAGAGAGGATGCTACGTTGGATCGGTCACATGGACGGAGGGAGCCTGCTGGGAGCCAGGATTGGGGTAAGTATTACATCTTAACCTAGCAACCCTACACTAAACAAGCATTTAACCCTTACAGTGGAGAAGAATGGGCCACAAGGGTAGATTTTGTCTAATTTCTGATGCCCAGCTATAAGTGCAGTTGTACTTTGGTGATTCTGCAAAGGTTTACTAAGGACAGAATTGCCAGTGTGACATCAGTCAAAGTAAATCGAGCCTTTAGTGCCGTGTGCATGTGAGAGTGAAAAATGAATTTCCTGTACAACAAGAAAGTAAAAACCAAGCCTAGGCAATACAAAATCTAACAGAAAGGTAAACTCAAAGATGTCATCCTGACCCACCACATCTGGGTTGGGTATCCTGTTTCTGAAGCTAATTGAAGTAGACTTGATTGAATAAATGTGACCTTTGTTATTCAAAGGGGCATGTCGCTCTACGAAAGGATGTGCATTGGGTACATTTTTTATGAGTTCCAGCAGTTCCTGAGTCTAGAGGCTAAGCTTCCCGCATGGCAGTGTTCCTGTCACTTGTCATTAGCAGACCCAACTATGCCATGTGCAGCCACTAACGACAGCTTAAATGGTCAGATGTTAAATACACTCCTTGGGAGGAGACGTACTTACAGTGAACCAGAGATTCAGTAATGACTAGCAGAGACTTGATAGGCTTTGAAGGCTGTGAGATTTTACTGAACAGGGGCGACCATGTCATTCTAAATTTGTCTATATACACTACTAGACTTCAAAAAAGCCACATGTGGGTCGAAATTCCGAAATAATTTTCTTTCGATAATCATAGCTAAGAATTTGCCTTTAAATTTCACACCATTAGTGGGCCGCAACAGCCAATATTTTTTGGTGCGGCCATCGAATTTAAATGATTGGGCATGTTGGAAATTTGTTGAAAAACGAATTTCTAATCAATGATGGGAGAATCGTGCAAGAAGTATAATCGAAAAAGAAATGTGCATGAGCTGTGACCTGGAAAAAAAAAGAAGATTCCTGTCCACAAAAATTCTTTTCTGTAGCAACATGAGATGAAAATGAAGTCTTGGTTGGTCGGATTTCGAAATCAATGGTGGCACCATCTGATCACAAAATGCAAAAATGTGTTCGGAATTCGACCCATGTATGGCCTGCATAAGGTAACAAGTATAATGTGCTACTGTTGCTGCTACTTCACTGTCCAATCACATTCTGGGGGCAGGGAGGTGACCTAGCTGTAACTGCAGTAGAGAAAAGTCAGGTCACCTAGCTGGCTATGCTGTCCACTTGTCCAGCAGAGATGATGCTAATCTCAGGACTTGACAGATAGAAATACAAACTCTTTGGCATGTAACACAGTATAGTATAGTATAGACCAAGGATATGCAATTAGCGGACCTCCAGCTGTTGCAGAACTACAATTCCCATGAGGCATAGCAAAACTCTTATAGGGCGTACACACGGTCGGACTTTGTTCAGACATTCCGACAACAAAATCCTAGGATTTTTTCCGACGGATGTTGGCTCAAACTTGTTTTGTCTACACATGGTCGCACAAAGTTGTCGGAAAATCCGATCGTTCTAAACGCGGTGACGTAAAACACGTACGTCGGGACTATAAACGGGGCAGCTGCCAATAGCTTTCATCTCTTTATTTATTCTGAGCATGCGTGGCACTTTGTCCGTCGGATTTGTGTACACACGATCGGAATTTCCGACAACGGATTTTGTTGTCGGAAAATTTTATCTCCTGCTCTCCAACTTTGTGTGTCGGAAAATCCGATGGAAAATGTCCGATGGAGCCCACACACGGTCGAAATTTCCGACAACACGCTCCGATCGGACATTTTCCATCGGAAAATCCGACCGTGTGTACGGGGCA
The DNA here is from genome assembly GCA_037952925.1 of Lithobates clamitans. Classification (NCBI taxonomy): domain Eukaryota; kingdom Metazoa; phylum Chordata; class Amphibia; order Anura; family Ranidae; genus Lithobates; species Lithobates clamitans. Next base: position 2,194,809 of record JBBGZY010000869.1, read on the forward strand.
TTACAGCCACAAGCATGACACCCAGAGGCAAAGGTATGATGGGACTTATAGTTTTGCAACAGCTGGAGGTCCGCTAATTGCATATCCCTGGTATAGACTATATAGCCACAAAAATAATTCAAGTGTTTCCAGTGAAAGCATCTGTTAATACAACAATATAAAAAGACATTGTAGACTCTCTTCCACCTATGTGGCAACTGTTTGGTGAAGACCCTTTTCTCTTCCAGCACGACTGTGCCCTGCGTACAAAATCAACTCCATAAAGACACAGCTTGACCAGTAGTTTGGGGTGGAGGAACTTGAGTGTCCTGGTTGAAGCCTGACCTCAACCCTACTGAACATCAATGGAATGAACTGGAACACCAATTGTGAGCATGGTCCCCTCATCCTCAACATCAGTACCTGACCTCAACTATGCTCTTTTTGGCACATTTTTGTGGAAAGTTCCATATTACTGCTCATTGTAAGGGAATGGGATGTCCAACAACCTCATATATTGTATTATAGTCAAATAGCTACAAGTATTTGGCTATATAGTGTATTTAGCTGTCTGTCTGAAGTTCAAGAGATGATTTATGACTGAGTGTTGTGACTATCCACATTGAGTCTACTATCATTGTTCTATGCCAGGGATCCTCAAACTACGGCCCTCCAGCTGTTGTGGAACTACGTGTCCCATGAGGCATTGTAAAACTCTGACATTCACAGACATGACTAGGCATGATGGGAATTGTAGTTTCTGAACAACTGGAGGGCCATAGTTTGAAGACCCCTGTTCTATGCACTGTATTACAGAATTACTCATGGGGACCCGATGCTAGCAAAATAATTTGCATTGCACGAAAACCTTTTTATTGCCCTTAATTATTGAGCATAATTAGCATGCATATCCTAAAAGTTTGTTTTTCTTTAGAAGACACCTGTGACCTTTAGCCGAGGAAAAAAAAAAAACCCAACAGCTAAGAAATTCCAGCAAGGTCATTGGCCTTTTACCTCAGTTAAGATCCGCTAAGTTTGCAAGGTTCTCCACCTGTCTGTCTTCCCATGACACATTCGTTCAGTTTGTTTACAGCCCAGCTCCAGGTAACAAGTGACATCAATCACTAAGATGCTGATGCCATCCAGAAAGCACTGTAATTGTGCTATTACGCAGAAAGTGGAACCATAAAACTAGTACTTGATAAGGTGTGGGATGGAGGTTCTAGAGTTAGTTTCCTTTAGCAATGTTAAGAAAAGTCCACATTGTAGGGTACAATGACCCTGGAAATGCAGAATAAAAACACAAAAGAGGAACCTGCAGTGAATAGAGGATGGTATATGGAAAAACAAGAGCACCAAACCAAAGGTTAGGAGTCCAAGGGTATGTTTTCTTCATAGAAACCAGGGACGTGCAGTCAGGGGAGGCAGTTGAGGCAAAATTTGTGGCTTCTATCATCTATGGTCCTGGAAATACGGGGCTCCTTGTGCAGCCTGTCAAAAGCTACATACAGAGCAGCCAGTTTAAATGCAAGTTGGCGCACTCTGTTTACAGCAGACTGAGAGGATGAGCTCACAGTGCCTCTCACTTCTTGTCAGAGGCACTGAGCTTAATGGACAGCTTGGAGCCTTGGACCAATGGTAAAGCACCATTGGCCCAAGCTGTCCAATAAAAATGCTGGCTCATGCTCACAGAAGGGGGCATGTTTCTTATGCCCCATACACGCGATCAGAAATTCCGTCAGAAAAATCTTGGATGGTTTTTCTGACGGAATTCCGCTCAAGCTTGCCTTGCATACACACGGTCACACAAAAGTTCTCTGAACTTTCGACCGTCAAGAACGCAGTGACGTACAACACTATGATGAGCCGAGAAAATGAAGTTCAATCCTTCCAAGCATGCGTCGAATTGTTTCCGAGCATGCATGATTTTTTTGCGCGTCCAAGTTGCATACAGACAAATGCATTTTCAGATAGGGAGTTTTTCCAATCGAAAAATAGAGAACCTGCTCTCAATCTTTTGCTGGCTGGAGTTCTGCCAGCAAAAGTCCGATGGAGCATACACACGTTCGGAATTTCTGACCAAAGGCTCTCATCCAACTTTTGCTGGCGGAATTTCTGATCGTGTGTACGGGGCATAAAAGACAAATGCTCCCTTTCAGCCCAGCCCTTTTAACTCCAAGGAAAAAACATAAGTCTATGGGTATAACATTTACCCACAATCCCATGTTTTTCTCACACAGTTAATAGGGGGGATCTGATCTGCTGCTGTTGAAAAGTTACTGTTTTAATCAAGCTAAATAACATATTATTATGCTATATGATATAAGATAATAATTTTTTATTTATCTATTTACTGTGAAATTACTGGTTTGAAGTTATAACTTCAAACTTCATTAATTCGTCCGTTAAGCCACCAGCTTGAGTACAGATTTTGAAAATATAGTAAATTACCTTAAAAACAATATATAATAATTATTTGTATATTACTTATGGTAACTAACCCCTTGCCACCCAGGTCAGTTCTGACACTTCTCTCCTACGTGTAAAAATCATCAATTTTTTGCCAGAAAATTACTCAGAACCCCCAAACATATATATTGTTTTAGCAGACATCCTAGGGAATTAAATGGCGGTTGTTGCAACTTTTTATGCCACACAGTATTTCCACAGCAATTTTTCAAACGCGCTTTTTTTTTTTATTTTAAGAAACTTTTATGAATTAAAAAAAAAAAACGAAAAAAGCCTGATTTTTTTTGTAGATTTTTTGTAGATACCTAACATGTCACGCTTTAAAATTGCGCACACTTGTGGAATGGCGCCAAACTTCAGTACTTAAAAATCTTCAAAGGAGACGCTTAAAAAATGTTTACAGGTTACATGTTTAGCGTTACAGACGAGGTCTAGTAGTAGAATTATTGCTCTCGCTCTAACGATCGCGGCGTATGTCACCTGTGTGTATCTGGCTCTGATACTAACCAGTGCCTCACCAGCCACTGAGCTCACCGCACATCCCTGATAGAAACCCAACAAGCCAAAACTTATCGGGCTACATTCCTCTATTTCGGGGCTTTTAATGCTGGTTAGAAAAGTTGGAGTTGGCTGCTTTCCTCCAATGACTCACTTTAAAGTGGAATTAAATTCCACTTTTGAACTTGTACTTGCAGGTAAGCCTTAAATAAAGCTTAACTGTAGGTACAATGAGTATCTTCAAAACTTGCACTGTTTAGGAGATATTCACACAACATGTAGCTGGTGAAGGGACGGCATACCGCGCTGGACCTTCAGAGCTCCGTCCTGGAGCCGAGGGCCCGGCCATTCATACAGCCAGAGCCACGAACCCAGAAGGAAGACCGGGTGAAGTTGGCAGCAAGGGGGAGCTGTGACAGCACTGTGCTGGAGGGCTCTTTGTACCGCTAAGTCTGTCATAATGTGCTGCTAATATGCGGTTCATACCAGTACATTATGACTTAAACCTGCAGGGGGGCCTATTGTTTTTTATCTTTCTGGAGGTTTAATACCGCTTTAACAGTTGGCTATATAAGAGCCACACGTTGGCTTGTTACCTTTGGACTTCGAATAATGAAATTAATACTATTGGACTCCTAATCCTTTGGTGGTGCTCTTATTTTTCCCTATACCTTCATCATAAAATTAGTGTTTGAGGCTCAATGGCATCATTTTCCTGGAATAGGTGTGCACATAAACACAGGTCAGCAGATCCCATTTACATTATTTTAATTTTAGTACAGCAGATAGGAAAATATGGAACAGGGTTTCTCAACCAGGGTTCCTCCAGAGGCTACTAGGGGTTCCTTTAGCAATGAGCAATTTCTGCCTCTCAGATAAGTTCCCACTGACACCAGTAATCTTTTTAGCTATCTGTAAGGGGGGGAATTCTTCCCAATGACCACAGGTATAAGGATCATTCTTCCCACTGACCATCACACTAATGTATCATGAGTTGTAGATATAGTCATTTTTAGCAGGGGTTCCCTGAGACCGAAAAGTTATTTCAAGGGTTCCTTGAAAAGGTTGGGAACTTCTGGTTTAGAGGCTGCATTTGACCTGCTTTCCATTGTGTTTCTTTGGGTGCAGAAGGTCTAAATTAGATTCATTTTCATTGCAGGCATTGCAAGTGAAATCTTTTGCTGCATTTTGCATTCAGACACATCTATACAAGTAGTGCTGCGTTCAAATGCAAAACACAGCATATGATAACAAAGCCCACCTACATGACCCCTTATGAAGTGGAATGCAGCCAGAATCTATTATTCTCTTCTGGTTGGCTCCACAACCTCTTCTCAGATGATTCTGTGCTATACAACTTCAATTCCATTGTCCAGTGTGTGTCGCCAGGCTGTAGTGGAGCTTACAGAGAGCTGGTGCTGCAACCAGGGAACACACAACGGCTGCAATTGGTTCTGAGTGTCATTTGGAAGATAAGGATATCAGAAAGCCATAGGTCATCAGGCAAATGAACGCCATGATTGATAATCCATGGATAGTCCATAGAATTTATTGGATCTAAACTTTACCTGGATAACATTTAGTTTGCTAAAGCTGGCTTTACGGCTGTAAAATTTCATTAAAAAGTTTGGACGAGAATTTCATCAAAAAGTTTGAAAGAGAAAGTAAAAAAAAAATATTATAGACACGATTCATTTCAATCGACTTTTTGTTTATGTCAAGGTCCCCCAATTTATAGGAATGAGCAACCTTTCTTACCATAGAACATTCGACTTCTGGATTAAATTTTACAAATACACCTGCATAAAGCTGGCCATACATTATACAAATTTCATTTAGATTTACCCTCAACTATGTAGAACAGGGGTCTCAAACTGGCGGCCCTCCAGCTGTTGCAAAACTACAATTCCCATGAGGCATTGCAAGGCTGACAGTTACAAGCATGACTCCCACAGGCAGAGGCATGATGGGACTTGTAGTTTCGCAACAGCTGGAGGGCCGCCAGTTTGAGACCCCTGATGTAGAACAAGGGCCTGCTTGATTGCATACAAATTTGAAAGTGTTTAGGTGTGACCTCCTATTATATGGTTTTGGTAAATCTAAAGGAAAGTAGAAGAAAATTGTATAATGTACGGCCTGCCTTAGACTAGTTACGATTTTTCTAATCGTTGAATTGGCTGGGAGCCAATTCAACGATTAGACTTTTTTTTTTTCATTCCCATTAGATTCAACAAAAATTTTCCATCCTTGCCGCTTCCTCTGGTCGAAATCGACTGTCCCATTGTCCCCTTAAATTCAAACAAATGTTTGGAAAACAACAATTTTTGAACAAAATTCTGCAGGTGTAAGGACCACTTAAGGTGTTGGGTATCAAAAACAGTCACCATGTTTTCTTTTCTTTTGAGAAACTTTACTTTTTACTTATTTTATCCTTTTTTGGATCTCCTTCAGACTTTCTCAGCCCTTTTCTGTCTACATGTACTCGCTACAGCAGTATTCGCATGTCATTCTTCAGGGTGGGCTTTCTGATGGTCACAAATTGACGGAGCTTGCCTGGTCAAGAAGTTGGCACGGCCAAAAATAATCTCCACTAGATGAGTCTTATCTGCATACATGTTCTAGGTCAGTGTTTCTCAACTCCAGTCCTCAAGGCGCCCCAACAGGTCACGTTTTCAGGCTTTCCATTATTTTGCACAGGTGATTTGATCAGTTTCACTGCCTTAGTAATTACCACAGCCGTTTCATCTGAGGGAAATCCTGAAAACACGACCCGTTGGGGCTCCTTGAGGACTGGAGTTGAGAAACACTGTTCTAGGTGACTCAAAGAAGGAGGATCAAGCTAGCAGCTCAGCAATGATCATTTGTAGAATGGGAAGTCAACCTTCATGTATTATATAATTCAGCAAAAATTTCCTTTGAATGCAGTTTTTTTTTTTTTTTATTGAGTGGAAGGTTCTTTTAAATCTGCTGTCAGACCTCCCAGTCTGGGTGGAAGAGAAGGTGCCTTGTTGGGAATTATAAACAGGGGTGTCATGCAGGGTCCATTAATAGTCTGCCATTACGTTTGGCATGTTGGGATAAGCTATTGTGGAGAGATAAATCAAGCGGGTCCTGCATTCTGGGGCCATGCCTAACTAGGGTATTGACGTTGCTGGGGTGACAGCCATGGCCTATGCCAGGCCCGCTTCGCTCTATCTCCATCGCGTATGCTGAACGTGTTCACCACCTTTTCTGTTGACAGAATTCTCTCTCCAGTCAGCTTCTCTACATACGAAACAGCTGCTGCGGTCTGGGACTCGGGGGAACGGAGCTATTTTTAAGGCATGGCAATGAAAGAATATCACTCGTCTCATCATTTACATCTGAGCCAAACAGTTTATTTTATTTGGCAGGGCCCAAGCAGGCTGCGCATTGGATTGTTCTCATTCTCATCGCATTCCCCCCCCCCCCTTTTTTTTTTTTTTTGGAGATTTTTTCAGCTTGTAATCATTGAACCTTGTAATTTCTACAGAGCTCTGCAGGGAAGCGGATTCCGCAGAGATTGTTCCTGTTCTGTAGTCTCTATAAGGCTTGGGGGCCTTTAGAACTTTAATGGGTTTTAAAAGGGCCAGCTAAGGCAGTCTGAACTATATGCCCCAGCTGGGTTTTTTTTTTCAGTGGGAACGCTTTTCTGGCACCTCCAACAATGAATGTATTGTATGCACTAGCAAGGGGTGCCGGGGGGATCTATTGTTGCTGAAGGGGTGTTTGTTGCTGGGCGGGATCTAGTGTTGCTGAGGGTCCATTGTTGTTTAGGGGGGGTCTATTGGTGCTGAGGGTGGTCTGTTGTTGCTAAGGATGGTCTATTGTTGCTGGGGAGGATCTATTGGTGCTTGGGGATCTATCGTTGCTGAAGGGGTGTTTGTTGCTGAGTGGGATCAAGTGTAGCTGAGGGTCCATTGTTGTTTAGGAGGGTCTATTGGTGCTGAGGGGGGCCTGTTGTTGCTAAGGATGGTCTATTGTTGCTGGGGAGAATCTATTGGTGCTGGGGGATCAATTATTGCTGAACACGATCTGGTGCTGCTGGTGGGTGGTCTATTGTTGCTGGGGAGGCTCTATTAGTGCCAGAGGGGCCTTATGTTGCTGGGGAGGGTGGGGGGGGTCTACTATTGCTGGGGTGTGCTTTACCTGCACCTGTTCTCTATGAAAAAACACCCTGGTCCCCCAGCACTGGTTGGCAAGGCATGCTGGGACATTCAGACCCTTGCACAGTAACAAAGAGCAGTGATTTGCAGTGACTCCAAGCAACCAATTACATTTTAGATTTGGAAATGTCAGTGTTTTTATACTAATAAAAAAACTGATTGGTTGCTGCAGGATTCTGCTAGTCTACGAGCCCCGGCTCAATCTTGACTTCAGCCCTAGAATTTCTGCATTCTCACAGTTTCCAGTCCCACCAAATAAAGCAGAATTGGACCATTTTCAATTGCCTTTGGGTAGTATAGGTGGGGGTTAGGCGGAAAAAGACAGATCCTCTTTAGTGCAGGGTTTTAGAGTCTTGGAAACAGGTTTTTAATTAATGACATTGATACATCAGGACATAATGGGAAAAGTTGGAGCACCATTATATCTGAATAGACAGACATTGCCTGACAAGGAAACCAGGGACCAGGAATCCCAACGTTGTTTAAAATTAGGCTGCATGGCTTCTTAACACAGGCACTATTTATTGTTCTGATTGAGTTATCAGGCCTCCAGCTTTGAGCCTGTTGACTACCGTGACAACTGCTAAGCCCTGATGAAGAAGGATTGTTTGGTCAACGAAACATGCTGTGGAATCAATAAATTATATTTCTGGACTCTCAGCAAGTGTGTTTGGTGCTCCTTCTTTCTAAAAAATATATCGTGACCCCCCCATCTCCTGGAAGGAGGGGTGTAATTTTGTAATAAGGGCTGGCTTCTTAACAGTAGTGCACATTACAACCTATTGTATATGTGCCTTGGTAATCTGAATGGCAAACATATCTGTACTTTAGTGCACTACAGCAAACATGTGAATGCTTTGTGAATTGTGGTAGTACAGGTACATTTTTTGTGGGTTGAAAACACATTTAAACCAAACTGGGCTGTCCTAACCCAATTAAACGCACAAAATGGTTTGCATCAATACACATAAAAGATTTGCCCTAAAGGTCACTTCAAGATAAGTGAGTCAAATTATTCCATGGATTTCTATCTCCAAGACACAAATAACTGCATTGACCTTGTAACTGTTTGTACCTCCACCCTGTTCCTCAGAACCATCATGAATGAGTCACAGCTTCTTGGACTCTCCTGCTCTTAATCCAACATTTTAGGATCACCACTAAACTCAAGTCATTAGGTTAAGAACTGTCGACTAATATTTTGGGATAACCTTGAAAATAATGTGCCCTAAGAGTCCCCAGGAAATGCATGAAAACTGCAGGCGATCCAACTTGGTTAGAGCTTTCCTTCAAAAAAACAAGCCTATTGAAATGCGTCAAGCTAGATTATAAGCTATAACGAGCAGGGCCCTCTGATTTCTCCTGTATTGAATTGTATTGTAACTGTACTGTCTGCCCTCATGTTGTAAAATGCAATGTATACTGTTGACGCTACATAAATCCTGTATAATGATAATAATCAAGAACCAGGGATGAGGATGGAGCTTGAGCTTCAAGCCATTGGGGCATTGAGGACTATACATCACCACTGAACTCAAGTCAATAGGTCAAGACCTATGGATTAATATTTTGGGGTAACCTTAGAGGAACGTGATCTAAGAGCCCCCAGGAGATGCATGAAGTCTGCAGGAGATTCAGCTTGGTTGGATCTTTCCTTCAAAAGAACAAGCATATTATTATTACTATAAAGGATTTATTTAGCGCAGACAGTTTACGCAGCGCTTTACAACATGAGGGTATACAGTACAAATACAATACTCTTTAATACGGTAGGAATCAAAAATCATTTAGGGCTAGGGATGAGGATGGAGCTTGAGCTTCAAGCCATTGGGGCATTGAGGACTATACATCACCATTGAACTCAAGTCAATAGGTGAAGACCTGTGGATTAACATTTTGGGGTAACCGTGGAGGAACTTGACCTCAGAGCCACCAGGAGATGCATGAAGTCTGCAGGAGATTCAGCTCAGTTGGAGCTTTCCTTCAAAAGAACAAGCCTATTTAAAAGCATCGAGCGCTAGGGATGAGGATGGAGCTTGAGCTTCAAGCCATTGGGACATTGACGACTATACATCACCGCTGAACTTAAGTCAATAGGTAAAGGAACATGGACTAATATTTTGGGGTAACCTTGGAGGAACGTGATCTAAAAGTCCCCAGGAGATGCATAAAGTCTGCAGGCGATTCAGCTTGGTTTGTAGCTTTCCTTCAAAGGAACAAGCCTATTTAAAAGCATCAAATGTTAGGGATGAGGATGGAGCTTGAGCTTCAAGCCATTGGGGCATTGAAGACTATACATCACCACTGAACTCAAGTCAATAGGTCAAGATCTTTGGACTAATATCCACTTTCATCCAATACAGCCATATAAATAGACAATGAGATGCTTGTAGGAACAATGAACCCTATAGGAATAGTTAGCCCTGCTAAAGTTGCCCTGTGGCAAACAACACGCTTTTTGTTTGGGTAACTTCTATATCACCCACATCTATCTACTGTACATTGAACAGCAAATCGTTGCAGAATATAATCAAACTCTAAATATTGCATTATACTTGTGACAAAGTCTGTCCCCTTCCTGCAGATGCTGCTTTAGAAATAAAAAAACACCTTCCATTTACAACTTTTGCACGTGTATATTTATAGTAGGGACTGATGTACAGTATATGTAAAGCGCTGCCTCCCTTTGTCGGCACTATATAAGTATCTGAAATAATTAATTAAATAATAGCAGACATCAGGCATTTTAAACATGTGTGACAAGTTGTGACAACTCCTCCGTTCTGGCCCAACCTCTGAGTTAATAAAAGCAAGACTGCGAGAGACATTTGTCCCCGGGCTTCGGTGACAAGGATCAATACAGTCGCTGATCACGTTTGTTTCTGCAGTGATGAGCGGGTGTCTAGATCAGCGGCTCGCGACTTGACAGCTTAGTCACAAGACTCCCTGCAGCTGCACAGACTATGTTGCCCAACTGCATTTATTTTAGGATTACTAAAATAACAAAGCATTAGCTAACATGTGCGGTACTTTCAAGGTTGGTCCCCCATTTGCAGTGAAAGTTTCAGGTTTTGAAAATATGTCTCTGCAAATATTTGAACCTGGCATGGCCTCTGCCCAAACCAGCTGTATAACAGCAGCTTAACAGGAATCTGTGACCAAGATCATTGGAGCATGCCCCATTCACTATTATGTTCCTGCTGAGACTATATAATGTTACAATATAACACGGCCATTCTCAACCAAGGTTCTGAGGATCTCTAGGGTTCATCCAGACTTTGCTAGGGGGGGGGTCCCTGAGCTGTGGCTAATTGTCCTCCTATTTGATGGTGCCTGCATGGTTCCAGGGCCAATGCCATTTGGCAGAACCAGTTGCATGACACCAATGATGTTTTTTTAGCCTTGTGTAAGGGTGGCATTCTGACCACTATTGTAAGTAGGGTATTCATCTCACTGGCCACCACTTCAAAGGGTCATGTTCCCACTGGCCAACTGGCCATCAAGGTAAGTGGCATTTTTTTCCCCACCGACCCTCAATGAATTGGCTTTAGCAGAGATTCCCAGAGACCTGAAAAGAGTTTCAAGGGTTCCTCTGGGGTTCCCCTTGAGAAAGGCTGATGTAACAGAAGACAGAAGTCTTTTTTCAGAGCTTTTTTTCAAAGATGTGAACGAACCCTTAAGCGGATTGGGTGATGTACCGTGCCATCATCCTGCAGAATTTCTCAGCATCCCTGGACATCTTTTTTAAACTGGAAACCATTATTTTTCAAGACGGTGACAATACATTATACATTAGAAGTACTCATTATTGGACACTTACCAGCATCCCTGTACTTTTGTCTATGGCTTTCTTGACTTTGCCGTAGGTGCCTCTGCCCAAAGTCTCCAAAAGCTGATACCGGTGTTTGATGCTGTGCGTGTGGTGGTGTTTCTTCACCGGGACCGAACTGCTGACTGGCCCCGAATCTGGGGTTCTGCAAGGGTCAGTCCTATCCCATGTCGGGGACCTCTCCTCCTCTCTTCTCTGACCCAAATGTCCCTTGGCCACCTTGCTGGACAACATGACCGTGTCACAGGAGCCGTCTCCCCTGATGCAGGTTACACCTGTCATGGCGTCGCTCTGTAGAATAGAACAGCCTTTACTCAAATGATTGTCCAAGCTTGTCAAGGCTGTTTTTCCAAAAAGGGCATATTAAGGAAATAAATAGTTCAATAACTTAAAATAATTATAATAAATATGCAAAAAAATGTAATGTACTTCTTCCTGCAAACCTAAGTTGGCTGATATCAGATTGTCCAAGAGTTGGTGAGCTTCTGCCTCTTCTGGGTGCTAGAAAAATTATTAATTTAAAAACTTTCCAAAACGTCTTCAAGTTTTGAAGTCTGAATTCTTTGCGTCCTCTTTTTGCGCTCTCAGTGACTTCAGATCTTCTTGCAGCTGCTGCTCTTTTTTTTTAGGGATTGAATTGCTACTTCTTTCCTATTCAGTCTTGCTGGAGTTGAATGTTCCAGCAGCAGAGGCTGTGTGTCAGCTGTGTGAAGTTGCTGTGAGTTCTGAGTTTGCAGACTGGCCCTGCATTCTTCTAGTTGGAGTAGGAGGAGACATAGGAAGTGGGCAAAGCTTTAGCTGCAGTCTGATGACTGCAAAGTGACTGACACATCCCAAACCTGAGCCGCTGGGGGTTGTTATGCAGCCGGTGATGATACATGGTTAGTCTTTACTCACTATTGTTCATTTAAAGCTGAACTCCAGGTATGATCTGTTATTGCATAGTTATTTTAGTCCAGTTTGGACCACTGTAAGCATGCATATCTCATTCATGATGGACCGTGGAAGGTGAATGAATGAATGAATGAGTAACTTGTATAGCGCTACCTATTCGAACTGAATCGCCACAATAACTTTAGTATTAGGGACACTATAATGATGGCCGCAATCTTTTGGGTCCTGTTCTGAGTGACTGCCCTGCTGCACACTGACCACAGGGGGTCTCTCACTCAGCATCGCCACCGTTCACAGAATGGCGATGTCATGATATCGACCTCGTCCAATCAGAGAATGCCTTGTATTCACTAAAGAAATACAAGACAATTTGTGAATGGCGATGGTGCCAGGCAAGTGACCCCACAATGTAGAAGGGAAATCACTCTGCAAAGGACCTGGATCTGAATCCCCCCTCCCAGCCTAACCCCTCAGTACAGACCCCCTCCCAGCCTTACCTCTCAGTACAGACCCCCCTCCCAGCCTTACCTCTCAGTACAGACCCCCCTCCCAGCCTTACCTCTCAGTACAGACCCCCCTCCCAGCCTTACCTCTCAGTACAGACCCCCCTCCCAGCCTAACCTCTCAGTACAGACCCCCCCTCCCAGCCTAACCTCTCAGTACAGACCCTCCTCCCAGCCTAAGCACCCAGTACAGACCCCCCTCCCAGCCTAACCTCTCAGTACAGACCCCCCTCCCAGCATAACCTCTCAGTACAGACCCCCCTCCCAGCCTAACCTCTCAGTACAGACCCCCCTCCCAGCCTAACCTCTCAGTACAGACCCCCCCTCCCAGCCTAACCTCTCAGTACAGACCCCCCCTCCCAGCATAACCTCTCAGTAGAGACCCCCCTCCCAGCCTAACCTCTCAGTACAGACCCTCCTCCCAGCCTAAGAACGCAGTACAGACCCCCCTCCTAGCCTAACCTCTCAGTACAGACCCCCCCTCCCAGCCTAACCTCTCAGTACAGACCCCCCCAGCCTAACCTCTCAGTACAGACCCCCCCTACAGCCTAACCTCTCAGTACAGACCCCCCTCCCAGCCTAACCTCTCAGTACAGACCCTCCTCCCAGCCTAAGCACCCAGTACAGACCCCCCTCCCAGCCTAACCTCTCAGTACAGACCCCCCTCCCAGCCTAACCTCTCAGTACAGACCCCCCTCCCAGCCTAACCTCTCAGTACAGACCTCCCTCCCAGCCTAACCTCTCAGTACAGACCCCCCTCCCAGCCTAACCTCTTAGTACAGACCCCCCTCCCAGCCTAACCACCCAGTACAGACCCCCCCCCACTTCACTCAGTTCAGACCGACTAAGTACAGACCTTTCCAAGTACAGAGCCCCCCTCTCCGCCTAACCACCCAGTAAGACCCCCCCTCCAGACTTGCTCCCCTCTTACAGCTTCAGTAAAGCCCCCCTACCAGTACAGACCCCCCCCAGTACCGATCCCCCTTCCTCCAGCCTAATCTTTCAGTACAGAGCCGCCTCCCTCTCCCCCAGTAAAGATGCTCTCAGTGCAGATTTCCCCCCAGCCTAACCCCCAAGCACAGACCCCCACCCCTTCCCATTACAGATCACCCTTCCTGCCTAATCCTTCAGTAGAGACCCTCTCAGTCCTCCCCCCAAGTACAGATCCTCCCTTCTAGCCTAACCCTTCAGTACAGATGCCCCCAGTACAGACCTCCCCCCAGCCTAACCCCTCAGTACAGACCCCCTAGTACAGATTTTCCCTTTAAAGCCTAACCTTTCAGTACAGACCCCCCCCCCCCCAAGTACAAATGCCCCCAGTACGGACCTCCCCCCCAGCCTAATCATTCAGCACAGACCCCCCCTCTCATTCTAACTCCTCTGTATAGACCCCCCCAAATGACCCCTTTCCCAAGCCAGTACCTCTGTACAGACCTCCATACCCATCCTAACCCCTCAGTACAGACCTCCCCAGTACAGAACTTCCCACCCCCCCTCCCGTACAGTACCCCTTCTCAGCCTAAGGTGGGTCATAGATAATGCAATGTTCTTTCCTTCAGTTACAGGTGATCATGGCAGTAATTGTAAGAATAAAACCAGACAGGCTGGTTGCACTGAAGTCGATGGATAGATCGACTTCTGTACTACCAGCCTGCCCATAGATGGAGCGCAGTTCGGCTGATTCCTGCTGAACCGGCTGAATTTCGATTTGGCTGCGGTCAGCTTAACCCCTCAGTACAGACCTCTCAGTTCAGACCCCTTCCCTCTCATCTTTACCCCTTAGTACAGACCCCCCTCAGTACAGTCCCCCCTTCCAGCCTAACCTCCCAGTACAGACCTCCTCCGTACAGACAACCCTCGATACAGACACCCCTTCAAAGCCCAGTCCAGACACCCCTTCAAAGCCCAGTCCAGACACCCCTTCAATGCCCAGTCCAGACACCCATTCAATGCCCAGTCCAGACACCCCTTCAATGCCCAGTCCAGACACCCCTTCAATGCCCAGTCCAGACACCCCTTCAATGCCCAGTCCAGACACCCCTTCAATGCCCAGTCCAGACACCCCTTCAAAGCCTAGTCCAGACACCCCTTCAATGCCCAGTCCAGACACCCCTTCAATGCCCAGTCCAGACACCCCTTCAATGCAGATGCAGCAGCAGTTCACAGTGAGGGAAGTCCTCCCTTTAGTTGTGTCATGTGACTGGAGCCAAGGAGGAGCCTTTCCTTGGCTCTCAACTGCCACTGTCTGACAGAAGCAGCACCGCAATGCACATGATACTAGAACAACAGTGCTGCTTTTTTGCAGTTTTTTTCTTTTCCTTGTGAGTTGAACTGGATGGACTTGTGTCTTTTTAGATTTACTACGTAACTATAAAAAACAAAAAAGACAATGGTAGGCTGGCACTCGCAGAGTACACCCTACAGATCCACACCCCCAAAGTACACCACTGGAAATGTCCCAGAATTTTTGCCACAACACACTGTGGTGCTTTTGCATGCATGGCAGCGCGTTGCAACACTTATACTTTGCCTTAGCGCATTGGGGTGCTATTCAAAATTAAAGTCACTGCAACAGGTCACCCCAAAAGTGATTTGCGTGAAGGCTAGGGTTGCCACCTTTTCTTCAAGCCAAACCCGAACACTTTTGCGGCACAGTCCAATTTTTATCCTTTTTGCAGTAAACACTATAAGATTATAAAAGACCTGGGACACATTTGGGTGCCCCAAGGGGAGTAGTAATGTAGCGCACAGAGCGTGCCAGTGGGTGTGGCCAAATTGCTGACATTACCATCCCACCCTTCGGTGATGCCAAACCGGCCCCCAAAACAGCCGCCCACTGCGGCAATAGGTTTGTGTATGACTATCTCGGTTACTTGGGGAGCCAGAGCCTGGTCTGAATAATTTGTCCGGGTTTCAGGTGGACTGAAACCCAGACACATGATTCAAAACCCGAACTGTCCGGGTGAATCCTGGACAGGTGGCAACCCTAGTGAAGGCATGAAAAAAAAAAAAGCGTTAACACGCCGCAATAGTCTGAATGGGCCCTAAACGCTGATTTGAGCAGGAGCCGTTTACAGTGTCTTGTTTCTATAATGTTGGTGGGAAGGTTATCATCGTCACCCCTTTATTATTCCAAGTACAGTGCAATGTAATATATCAAGTCTTTCCCAACAAATCACAGTCATTAAAACTAATAAAACATAACACTGCAAACTTTCATCAGCAGCAACCGACCGCAGCGAGGTCACCATAAACCCCACGAATCCGCCGTAATTAACATCGGTTGACATATTTGTGATTAGAAGACATTCCCAAGCCGCTTCCATTCATGGCCAATGTAATGAGCCGGATAGGGTGACTGCAGCCGGTTATCAAGAGCACAACTATTTGGCTGTAAACAGTCTGGATCAAATATATCTCTGACTCTGTGTCCTTATGCAACGTCCTCCTTACTCATCCCGTACAATATGTGGATCACGCCGGTCCTGGCCGGCAGGCTGGGCCACATATGGAGCTCGATCCGGGAGATGTATTAGAATGGGATGAGCTGGATCCTGATGTCTTGGATATTACACAATTATTCAGCCGCAACATTTCAGGATTAACCAGATTAGTGACAAATGAAAATGTCCTGTCGGAAAAGCCCAGAATAGTCCTGACTCATTGGAAGCAACAGGAGCAATAATAAATCTGACCAGTACCTGGGGTAGTAATCACACCATCAGCAGCTTTCTTCTGCTCATCAGTTCTTTTTTATATACATTGATCAGCCATAACTTTATGACCACTGAGAGGTGAAGTGAATAATATTGATTATCTCACTGCAATGGCATCTGAAAGTGGGTGGGATATATTAGAGAGCAAGTGAACATGTTGTCCCAGAAGTTCAATGTGTTGAAAGCAGAAACAAAATGTTCATTACAGTTTGTTGTGTGTAGCACCCTCTTAGTTTGCTAGTGGGTTAGTGTGACTCTGTACAGTGGAGGTCTGTACTGAGGGGTTAGGATGGGTGTGGAGGTCTGTACTGAGGTGCTGGTTTGGAGAAGAGGGTCATATGGAGGGGTCTGGACAGTGGGGTTAGAATGAGAGGGGGGGTATGTGCTGAATGGTTAGCCTCCCCATCCCAGGGTCTGACTAGGGGGCATCTTTAGGGGTCTGTACTGAAGGGTTAAGCTGGAAAGTGGAATTCTGTACTAGAGGGGGTCTGTATTAAGGGGTTAGGATGGGTGTGGAGGTCTGTACTGAGGTGCTGGTTTGGAGAAGGGGGTCATATGGAGGGGTCTGGACAGTGGGGTTAGAATGAGAGGGGTGGTATGTGCTAAATTGTTAGCCCCCCCCCCCCTCACAGGGTCTGACTAGGGGGCATCTTTAGGGGTCTGTACTGAAGGGTTAAGCTGGAAAGAGGAATTCTGTACTAGAGGGGGTCTGTACTAAGGGGTTAGGGGGTCTGTACTAAGGGGTTAGGATGGGTGTGGAGGTCTTACTGAGGTGCTGGTTTGGAGAAGGGGGTCATACGGAGGGGTCTGGACAGAGGGGTTAGAATGAGAGGGAGGTATGTGCTGAGAGGTTAGCCTCCCCCCCCAGGGTCTGACCTGGGGGCATCTGTACTTTAGTGGTCTGTACTGAAGGGTTAGACTGGAAAGAGGAATTCTGTACTAGAGGGGGTCTGTACTAAGGGGTTAGGCTGGGGGGGGGGGGTCTGTACTGAGGGCATCTGTACTAGAGGGGTCTGTACTGAAGGGTTGAGCTGGAAGGGAGGATCTGTACTTGGGGGGAAGACTGGTAGAGTCTGTACTGAAGGATTAGGCTGTGTGACCCATGACAAGTGTGAGTCTGGAATCTGGGTCAGGGCTTACTGCAGGTCAAGCTGGATGACTCACAGAGGCAGGTCTCTGGTGCCTCCTCCCTGGTTCTGGAAGTTTGGAGAAACTTCTAGAAGCTAGAGGGCGGAGGCCAGGAGGGTTGATCTGCATACTTGGGGGGGGGGGGGTTGGTTCGGTGGCTGAATCAGCATTTGAATATGAATGAGTCATGCCAGCAGACGAGTCAAGGGGGGAGATGGAGTGCTGAGGAGACGGTCTGTGGCTTAGGAGGGGAACCCCTAAGTCTGGGTGGGATCTCCCTCCAGGCTGGAGCTCGGGTTGGCTTGGGAGGATCCTGACAGCAGTACGGTTCGAGAAGAATTTAGCTGAAGAAGCAGCAGGGAGCAAGGAGGACATACATAGGGAGGAAGTTGTCCCTGGTTATTTGTTTCAGTCAAGCTGGGCATCCCATAATTCCTATTCCATCCAAGTTATTACCCCTAATGCCCCGTACACACGATCGGAATTTCCAAGGTTTTTCTGACGGAATTCCGCTCAAGCTTGCCTTGCATACACACAGTCACACAAAAGTTCTCTGAACTTTCGACCGTCGAGAACGCGATGACGTACAACACTCGAATCACGTTTTCTTTTCATCATCTGGATGGCCGGGTGCGTGACCTACCTGTGAAAGAGATGGCACCAGGATGCATTATGGGGAGAATACAAGCCGGTGGAGGCAGTGTGATGCTTTGGGCGATGTTCTGCTGGGAAACCTTGGGTCCTGCTATTCATGTGGATGTCACTTGACACGTAACACCTACCTACACATTGTTGCTGACCAAGTACATACCTTCATGCAAACGGTATCCCCTGATGGCAGTGGCCTATTTCAGCAGGATAATGCGCCCTACCACACAGCAAAAATAGATCATGAATGCTTTCAGGAACACAACAAAGAGTATGAGGTGTTGGCTTAGCCTCCAAATTCTCCAGATCTCAATGCAATCGACCGTCTGTGGGATGTGCTGGAAAAACAAGTCCTTCCTCTGTCTCAACCTAGTTTCACACTGATGCATCTGCATTGAAATTGAACGGCGTTCATGCGATCTGCTGCGGGTGTCAATGTTAAAATGAGCAACACCTCCGAAACAGCTCGCATAATGCAGTGCGATTTGCCAGAATCGGATTGCATGGGTGTGATCACCCACGCGATCCGATTCAGGTGCGGCAAAAAAAAAAAAAAAAAAAGGGGGTCCTGCACCATTTTGGTGCGATTTAAGCCATACAAAATGAATGGGCTCAAATCGCACCACTCAGACATCGTATGTGATCTGCACAATCATGCGGTGCGATTCCTGTGCGAATCACATGCGGTGCTTCGCACCAGTGTGAACCCAGGCTCAACGGTGAAACATCAGAGGTCTGTTTAGACCCCTGATATTTGATCAATTCCCCCCCCCCCCTAAAAAATAAAAATAAAACAATAAAAAAATTAATTGTAAATAAATAAAATAAAATGGTAAAAAAAAATATATATATATAAAAATAAAATAACAAAAATAAAAATCTACTGACACCCGTGGCAGAACTGCCAGGGTCGCAAAGGTTGCAATTGTGACCATGCCCTGCTGTTCCGCCACCGTGGCGAGGCCCCCAGCACAGGGGTCAGGGGGGGCCCCTTTATGGTTTCTTGCACCAGGGATCCAAATGTTCTAGTTATGCCTCTAGCTGGCAGTGAGCCTTCCCTGTTGGCAGAACACAATGATTAGTGTGTGTTGCCCGCTATAGCCGGCGGCACTAATTGTTTCGGAGAAAACCTGATAGGCTGGTTGTACACAAGTAGATCAATAAATCGATTTGGATACAATCATCCTGCCCATACATGGATCAAAACTCGTCTTGGTCCCTGCTGAACTGGCCGAATTTCGATCCATGTATGGCCAACTTACGACTGCAGGGTGACAACGCTACGGTGATATCAATGAAGTACGAAAAGTGCTGTTACTGTGGAGCCTTGGATAACGAGTGACCCGGTTAACCAGCGTTTTGAAAGACGTGCAACTTTTTTCTTTTTAAATTCTGACTTGGTTTGCGAGTGTTGTCTCGCAAAACGAGCAGAATTCAAGCTAATGGGGCGTGCAGTACCGCATTTGGCCAGAGGTGCGGGGGCGCCGGGGACACTCGGAACGGTTCGGAGCCGTTCGGAAATACTCAGAATCACTCGGAAATACTCTGAAACACCCGAGTGTTTCTGAGCCTTTCCGAGGCTTTCCGAGTTCAGCCAAGCTGTCTCCAAGTATTTCCGAGGCTCTCCGGCGCCACCCCCCCCACCTCTGGCCACATGCGGTATTTCATGCAATAGAAGTCAATGTGGAACGAATTATCTTCGTTTCCATCTATGGGGAAACTCGCTTTGATATGCGAGTGCTTTGGATTACAAGCATTCTCCTGGAATGGATTACGCTCGTAATCCAAGGTTCCGCTGTATTCCGCATGAGCAAAAAAAAAATTGCGTTTTGGAGGACAATCTGTCCATCTATGGTCCACCAAACACCCGTTTCCCACCTCTAATGCTACAGAAATGTGCACGGAATGTTTTCACTTCAAACACGGAATGTTGGTATGCACCGTGTTATGTACAAGACGAACGAAACGTTTCATAACATACAGAATGAATGAAATGTGCTTCCAGCCTAAACACAGCCAATAAGAAGATATACAAAGTATGAAGTCACTGCATTGCTTCTGCGGACAAAAAAAAAAAAAAATGCATCCCATTGTGTAAATTCCCATTCCGTTGTTAACGAGGCCTTCAACAATTACAACCATTTAGGTCTCGGACGGGAGAATTAATTCCCGCTAATGTTGCGGATAATTCTGGGACCTGTTGGGGGAATTTCTTAACCGCAAATACCTTCTCTTTTCTTTTGTGTCAAGCTTTGTTGCACGTCTGCGTGTCTGCGATATGTGGACAGCTGTGGGCCGCAGAGATAAAAGGCGAGTCAGGGAGAGGCTGAGCGAGGTGCCTATTGAGTCACACAGCTGGGTGCTAAACACTGTCTGCAGCCCCGGGGCTTTAAATGGAATTCCAAATCCCTTTCTCACTATAGAAGAAAGTGCCCATTGTAGCCACACAAGACAGCTGTTCCCGGTATGGATCGAGCTTCCAAATTCAGGACGAACGTATGCAAACCTGTTTGGGAAATGTAAATCCAATCACTAAAATCTTATTACCCACTTTTACCCCCTTCCTGCCCTGCCCAGGCCAATTTTCAGCTTTCAGCGCTGTCACGCTTTGAATGACAATTGCGCGGTCATGCAACGCTGTACACAAATTACATTTTTAGCATTTTTTTTTTTTTTTTAGACAGATAAAGCTTTCAACCCCTTGCCGACCACCCCATGTACATTTACTGCGGGGGGAGCGGTGGCTCTTCTGCGCAGGATTGTGTACAGGTACGCGATTCTGCACTTAAGGGTCTGCGGCGCACGCTCGCGCGCCCCAGCAACCCGCTGTGATTGGACACCTGATGTCCGCCGGGGACCTGCCGATCGTTCCAAGGCAGAACGGCGATCTGCCTATGTAATCAAGGCAGAGAGCGCCGTTCAGTTAGTAGGGAAGACAGAGATCCTGTGTTTCTGCTAAGCAGGAACACAGATCTCTGTCTTCCCACAGTTAACCAGTTGCCGACAGCCTACCACATATGTACTGCGGCAGGTCGGCTCTATTGCGCAAAAAATCACATACCTGTGCGTGCTGATTGGCCACAGTAGAGGGCCTGGCGGATGCAATGTCCGCTGGCCACCCGCAATCGCTCCCCAAAGAGACAGAATGGCGGTCTGCCTTGTTTACCTTGTGTACATCGTGCTGTCAGGCATTGCCAATACTTTCTGTCACACCGTATTTGCGCAGCGGTCTTACAAGCGCACTTTTTTTGGAAAAAATACACTTTTTTGAATTAAAAAAGAACACAACAGTAAAGTTAGCCCAATTTTTTTTCTATTGTGAAAGATAATGTTACGCTGAATAAATTAATACCCAACACGTCACGCTTCAAAATTGCGCCCGGTCGTGGAATGGCGACAAACTTTTACCCTTAAAAATCTCCGTAGGCGACGTTTAAAAAATTCTACAGGTTGCATGTTTTGAGTTACAGAGAAGGTCTAGGGCTAGAATTATTGCTCTCGCTCTAACGATTGCGGCGATACCTCACATGTGGTTTGAACACCGTTTTCATATGCGGGCGCTGCTCACGTATGCGTTCGTTTCTGCACGCGAGCTCGGTGGGACGGGGCGCTTTTTAAAAAAAAAAAATTTCTTATTTATTTTACCTTTTATTTTTTATTTTTACACTGTTCTTTAAAAAAAAAAAATGTGTCACTTTTATTCCTTTTACAAGGAAACATCCCTTGTAATAGAAAAAAAGCATGACAGGACCTCTTAAATATGAGATCTCAGATGTCATGTTTACACTAAAATGTAATAGAAAAAAAAATGAAATATCATTTTTAAAAAAAAGTCTCTTTAAGAGCTATGGGCGGAAGAGACGTTTTGACGTGCGCTTCCGCCCTGCAATGGTACGGAGACGGGTGGGGGCCATCTTCCCCTCACTCATCTCCATACCACACGTGGAAGAGGACCCGATCGCCTCCGCCGCTACCGACGGCTCCGGTAGGCAGCAGAGGGCACCAGAGCGCAGTGGGTGGGCCCTCTCCAGCCGCCGATAAAAGTGATCTTGTTGCGAATCTGCCGCAGAGACCACTTTTATCTGAAAGCGGACCGCTCACTGAAGAAGAGGATACCGGGGTTATGGTAGCTAGCTGCTGCCATAACAACGATATCCCTCTTCAAAGTACCGGAGTATAACGTAAGTCCATAAGTGGTTAAAGAGAAGGGTTTTCAGGGATTATCTAAAGATGGATGGATTAGGGGAGTCGAACAGATTGGGGTAGGGAGTTCCAAAGGATGGTAGAAGCTCTGGAGAAGTCCTTGAGGCGAGCATGGGAGGAGGTGACAAGGGAGCTGGAGAGCAGGAGGTCTTGGGAGGACCGAAGAGAGCGGCTTGGTTGGTATTTTGAGACTAGGCTAGTGATGTAGCTGGGGGCAGAGTTACAGTGCATCCGGAAAGTATTCACAGCGCTTCACTTTTTCCACATTTTGTTATGTTACAGCCTTATTCCAAAATGGATTACATTTATTATTTTCCTCAAAATTCTTCAAACAATACCCCATAATGACTACATGAAAGAAGTTTGTTTGAAATCTTTGCAAATTTATTAAAAATAAAAAATGAAAAAAAATCCCATGTACAGAAGTATTCACAGCCTTTGCTCAATACTTTGGTGAAGCATCTTTGGCACCAATTACATCCTCAAGTCTTTTTGAGTATGATACTGCAAGCTTGGCACACCTATTTTTGGGCAGTTTCTCCCATTCTTCTTCCAGGACCTCTCAAACCCCATCAGGTTGGATGGGAGAGCGTCGATGCACAGCCATTTTCCGATCTCTCCAGAGATGTTCAATCGGGTTCAAATCTGGGCTCTGGCTGGGCCACTCAAGGGCATTCACAGAGTTGTCCCGTAGCCACTCCTTTGTTATCTTGGCTGTGTGCTTAGGGTCATTGTCCTGTTGGAAGATGAACCTCTCCCTAGTCAGAGATCCAGAGTGCTCTGGAGCAGGTTTTCATCAAGGATGTCTATGTACATTGCTGCATTCATCTTTCCCTCGATCCTGACTAGTCTCCAAGTTCCTGCAGCTGAAAAACATCCCCACAGCATGATGCTGCCACCACCATGCTTCACTGTAGGGATGGTATTGGCCAGGTGATGAGCGGTGCCTGGTTTCCTCCAGACATGACGTTTGCCGATCAGGCCAAAGAGTTCAATCTTTGTTTCATCAGACCAGAGAATTTGGTTCCTCATGGTCTGAGAGTCCTTCAGGTGCCTTTTGGCAAACTCCAGGCGGGTTGTCATGTGCCTTTTACTGAGGCGTGGCTTCCGTCTGGCCACTCTACCATACAGGTCTGATTGCTGGAGTGCTGCAGAGATGGTGGTTCTTCTGGAAGGTTCTCCTCTCTCCACAGAGAAACACTGGAGCTCTGTCAGAGGGACCATCGGGTTCTTTGTCACCTCCCTGACTAAGGCCCTTCTCCACCGATCGCTCAGTTTGGCCGGGCGGCCCGCTCTAGGAAGAGTTCTGGTGGTTTCAAACTTCTTCAATTTACAGATAATGGAGGCCACTGTGCTCATTGGGACCTTCAATGCTTTAGAAATTTTGCTGTACCCTTCCCCAGATCTGTGCCTCCATACAATCCTGTCTCGAAGGTCTACAGACTATTCCTTGGACATCATGGCTTGGTTTGTGCTCTGACATGCACTGGTAACTGTGGGACCTTATATAGACAGGTGTGTGCCTTTCCAAATCATGTCCAAAAGACTGAATTTACCACAGGAGGACTCCAATCAAGTTGTAGAAACATCTCAAGGATGATCAGTGGAAACAGGAGGCACCTGAGCTCAATGAGTGTTGTGGCAAAGGCTGTGAAAACATATGTATGTGAGATTTTTGCGTTTTTTTATTTTTTAATAAATTTACAAAGATTTCAAACAAACTTTTTTCACGTTGTCATTATGGGGTATTGCTTGTAGAATTTTGATGAAAATAATGAATTTAATCCATTTTGGAATAAGGCTGTAACATAGAATATGGGAAAAGTGAATTGCTGTGAATACTTTCCAGATGCACTGTATAAGCCCATACACACGATCGGACTTTTTGACAACAAACATGCAAATTACCTGTTTTAAGGCAACATCCGACCGTGTGTACGCTCCATTGGACAAACTTTTTCGGTTTTCAGCGGACAAATGTTGGCTGTGCGAACATACAAACTTTCCTGCAACAAAAGTCCTACGTCGGCTAGATCGTGTTTACACAAACCCATCAGACTTTAGTCCAAAGGTACAAACACGCGTGCTCAGGACCAATGCAAAAGATCAGACAACAATACAGAAGTTGACCAAAGGGTGGCGGTAAAGAGCTGAAAAACCACGTGATTTGGTGAAAGTCGGCTGAAAAAGTCCTGCCATGTGTATGCATACCAAGTTCACGGCCAACGCCCTTTGGACAGAAATCCTCGGGAAAAGTTTGTTTGAAGTCCGATCGTGTGTACGAGGCTTAAGGGTGGCTTTGTAAATTATTGTTAGTACTTTGAATTTTATTCGTTGGGTGAGTGGAAGCCAGTGGAAGGATTGGCAGAGGGGGGGTGGAGGACACTGAACGGTTGGTAAGGTGGACGAGTCTTGCAGCAACATTCATGAAGGACTGAAGGGGGTGGTCTATGTTAAGGTAATACAATGAGATGGGAGTTGCAGTGGTCGAGAGATGACCAGGGAGTGAATTAGAAGCTTGGTGGTGTCATTGGTTGAAATGGGGCATATTCTGGAGATGTTGCGGAGGTTGAGGTGGCATGGTTTGGATAGTGATTGGATGTGAGCCTGAAAGGACAGTTCAGAGTTTAGGGTTACCCCTGGCACCCTGGCATGTGGGTATTATGAACAATGTGGTGTGATTGGGCCCTCAGGGTTTCCATCTACTGTAACATTTTTCAGTAAAGAATAATTTGTCCGCTGATGAGTAGATGCAGCTCTTTGCCAATTCTCTGTACATTGTTAGGTTATTTGGGAATTTACAATATGAACATCAACGTTCCGGTAGCGGCAACATGATTGATTCTGTCTTCAGGGAAAGAGCCGGAATTCGAACTACGGAATGTAAGGAATTCATAGAGATTTAAAAGGGGATTTCCAAATATGATGGAAGTTTAAAGGGTCATTCCTCTCTAATCTGATATTTCAGAATTTAGGACACATGGTACAGTTGGATCCTCCAACATCTTCTTATGTCACTCCGGGATTCCAGTTGGGAAGATCTATTCTATAAACCTAAAACCAAAAAGCTCATATATTGCAGCTTACCAATCCTTAAATGTGGTGGCTGCATTCGTTTTCCCCTCTGTTTTCATCTGGTGATCTGGCCAGTAACATACCTCCTGTATTAGAGCTCTGGATGAAGGAGCACAGGGAGCACTTTTGAACAGCAGCATTGTCAGTCTGGGGGGGGGGGAGTGTTAGATGTACTAGCAGATTTAACCACGTTACGAGCGCCCACCGTACATATACTGCACCAGGGTGGCCGCTCTGTGCCGGATCACGTACTTAGCACGGGATCGCACACTTCTGGGTATGGGGAGCTGGCGATCCACTCCCGCTGTGATTAGACACAGCGGAGATGATCTGCAGGTACTGAGGACTCGATGTCTGCCGGCACCCACGATCATTGGGGATGTTAACAAGGCAGATCGCCGTTCTGTTGGTAGTAAAAAGGCATGAATCCCATGTCTCTGCAAAGCAGGGATAAGGATGCATGTCTTCCCCTAGTACAAGCACCTCCCCCACAGTGAGAAAACACTGGCTAGGCACACAGTTAACCCTTTGATCGCCCCTGATGTTAAACCCTTCCCATTCCCATGTCATACTTACCTTCACTGTGCAGCTCGTTTTGCACAGAGTGGCCCCAATCCTCCTGTTCTGGGGTCCCTCACGGCTCCTCCCCGCATCAGATAACCCCCTAGGAGAAGCGCTCACCCGGGGGGGTGGGGGTGGGGGGGTTGCCATGCCAGCATTTGCGTCCATAGACACGAATGCCGGACTCGGCCCCGCCCCTGGGCGCCCACATCATTGGATTTGATTGACAGCAGCGGGAGCTAATGGCTGCGCTGCTATCAATCTATCCAATCAAGAGCCGAGACCCCGTGGAGAGAGGGAGAGCGCGTCTCCGCTGAGGGAAGTTTGGCACTCGGGGGGGCTGGAGGACCGATCACTGCCAGAAGTTTTTTCACCTTAATGCATAGGATGCATTAAGGTGAAAAAACACGAGGGTTTGCAACCCCTTTAAGGGAAGGGAGTGTTAGATGTACTACCAGAAAGAATCTAAAACCGAAAAGGAATGCAGTCATCAAATCTAAGAATTGGCAAGCTGCAATATAATAAATGTCTGCTTGTGGGTTTAATATCGCTTTAAATCATCCAACATTTTTCTTTGTCACTCCAGTGGGAAGATCGATACATTTAAACCCAGGACTCTGCATTCACTATATCTGGTCTCCCACAGTACACAGAACATGGAAATGCAATTATTTTAGTAAATATAAACTGCTAAATACCTTTTCCCATCAGCTGTATATAGCAGTCTTATGACTTGGTTAAAGCTTGAAGGAGGAGTTTTCATTCTCCTCTGACTGTCCCGTGAGGCTGCAGGACCCCTGACTTTCTGTCTGGACAGTGCTGATTGGTCCTGTGCTGATCACATGCACCCTCCCAAGACAGAAAAACCTCTGTAGCAATACACACCAAACTGAGCATGTGCAGAGTGAATCCAAAGGCTCTGTTCTATCAGGAGATGGGTTGGGGACAGTGGAAGAAGGGGAGGATCAGAGAAGACCGGATCAAACAGCTATTTTACACAATGCAAAGGATTAACCCCTTAGGTTCCACAGTGAGTATAACCAGCATGCTTTACTGCATATACAGACTGATTTTACTGTTGTAGGTTTAGTAACTCTTTTAGTTTCCAGAGCTACTTACCTTGGTGAAGCCATTGGATGGGAGTTCTACCTACCTATTAGCTGAACAGGTGGACAGGAACCCCCCCCCCCCCAAAAAAAGGAGTAGGTACAAAGACAGAACTCTCTCTGTTGGAGTGAAGCACAATGAGACTTCAGCCATTGTAACCAATTGCCTTTGATCACCCTATCCTAATCATCACATGATTGAGAACCATGCCTGCTTTTTGGTTGGAGAAAGAGTTGTCCCCAGAGCAAGAGGTGAGGGGTTATCTTTCAATGGATGGGGACACCTGTTTTGAGGACAAATGTCTACAAGGGGATTTTCCCTCACATTTCCTCTATGGCCACAGATGGCCAAGATGGCCACAGTGTGGCGTCAGTCCGCAAGCTCCACCCCAAGACGCGTGTCATCAGGGCGTGGACTTCCTCCTTACTGAGGAAGTCCACGCCCTGACGACACGTGTCTAGGGGGCGGAGCTTGCGGACTGATGCCACACCGTGGCCATATTGTGATTTCAGCGCTTTGCAGCTTTCACAAGCTTATTGTGCTATCCTCGTGAGTGTACCAATACTTTTTACCATTAAATTTGTTTTATCAAACGGAGCGCACTATATGTTACCTTTTTCTTGCATATATATATATATATATATATACCTGATGAGTAAGATGATCAGGGTCTTTGGAACCCATTAAGGAGTCTTTCTGCCTGAAGAGATCTTTGTATCCAGAGTGTGATGGGTGTCTGTCAGGTAGTCTGATAGGTAGTCTGATTAGACTGAGACAGAAGTACAGTTAAATCACACTTGTTTAATAATAAAAGTAAAAAGAACAAAGGTAGTCAAAACATAGCCAAAGTTCAGGAACCGGAACAGATAGTCAGCCAAGCCAGAAGTCAGGGATCAATGTTGTGGAACAGCAAGCAGGATCTGGAGCCAGAAGGGATGTCAGCAAAGCAAGTCTTGAACAGGATCACAGGAGAGTTTCTGTGATGTTGGCCAAGGCGAAGGCAGAGATCCACTGGACTGGACGGCTTAAGTAGGCTGGACTGACGAGCAGGATATCATCAACAGCTGAATAACTGTAGAGAGAGATAGGAGTTGGCAATTAGCCGACAGCTGAGCGGCCAGCTCAGAGAAGGAAGAGCTGAGCCCAGACCTGACAGCGTCTTGATTATCCCCAGAGGGGACAACTGCCGATTTTACTTGTCTATGAGGTGAGCGGCTTGTGATAGCGGTGGTGGAGAGCACTTACCTTTATCTGCACGTGGGGTGGAATACGGCTGGATTTTCTTCAATCAGTCACTTTATGCATGAATTTTTGAGACATATATTTATACTGTTTTTTTTTTGGATAATACACAATATACACAATATTTATTGAGTATATTGTTCTGAGGATTAGTAGCGCAGCACTGTATTTTGTATTATTATTGCTTTAGAGGTGAAAGTGGAATCACTTAAAGTGACAGCAGCTTGCTTACAATCGCATATTTATATATTCACATTATTGCGCCGATCGATTTTTTAATTCAAATAGTGCAAATACAGCCGTGCCGAGAGCGCGCGCCCTACGCGCTCGCAGCACAGTTACCGGCGGCTAACGGAGAGCTCCCGATCGCTACTTGCGATCGGGAGCTTTCCGATCATGTGACTGCCATGTCAGCCAAAAACGGCAGTCACATGATCATAAACAAAGCCTTCCTGGCATCCTAAACCCCTTAAAGGGCCAGGAGGCACCGGCTCCATGGGGTTAACCATTAAAACTGTATGGCTATACATAGACTTTACAATATGTGTTGTGTAGGTATTCCATCTTGTTACATAAGCCCAGTAAATTTGCTTGGGTAGGTTGAGTGCGATTTTCTTTAAAAAAAAAAAACTTTATGGCATAGTTTATTACATTTATTATTACTATTGATGTGTGTTTCGTGCAGATGTGAGCAGAGGAATTTGTAGTCAGGCGGGGTTATCTTATATTGCGGGATGTCTGCGTGCTCCACGCTCTTAGTAATGCAATGTATAAGTAACTTATTTCTGTCTGAAGAGATTCCGTGATTTCAAAATTCCAGTAAAAAAAGATTTAGTCACTGCCTTTGACTTTGATGGTCTAAATTTACGGTGAGGTGACTGCAAGGTGAAATCAGGACATGGAAACGTTATGGAATGGATTTCTTAGAAGAAACGATAGCTGTAGTTATAAATAGCAGAGGACATTATTGATGGGTCCTATTGGCATTAAGGAGCATCTTCATCAAATGGAATTCTTGATTTTGGCTGGGTCAGGAAGAGGCTTTCCCAGTGGGTAAAGTTCTTCCTAACCTAATAAGTTGACTTCTATTCTGGTGGTTCTCAACCACTGGGCTGTGGCTGTGGCCTCGCTTCTCATGGGCCTCCAGCCAACTGCAGATTCTCTAACAGTGCCTTGCAGCTCCCATAGTTCCCTCTAGCCTCCCATAGTGGCCCACAATGTTCCCAGAGAGCCCACAGACTTCACAGTGCCTCCCTAACTTCCCAAAGAGCTCCCCAGCCTGCTGTAGATCCTTCAGTCCTTCATAGTACCCCCAACCTCTAACGGTGTCCTACAGTGTCCCTCCTCCCCATAGTGGCCCACGATGTTCCCAGGTTCCCTGAGAGTCCACAGACTTCACAATGCCCCCCAATCTTTCACAGTGCCTCCCCAACCTCCCAAAAGGCCCCCAGCTTGTTGCAGAAACTTCAGTCCTTCATAGTGCCCCCATCCTCAAACAGTGTCCCACAGTGTCCCTCCTCCCCATAGTGGCCCACAATGTTCCCAGGTTCCCTGAGAGCCCATAGCCTTGACAGTTCTCCCAAACCTCCCACAGTGCCTCCCCAATCTCCCAAAGGGCCCCCTAGCTTGTTGCAGAAACTTCAGTCCTTCATAGTGCCCCATCCTCAAACAGTGTCCCACAGTGCCCCTCCTCCCCATAGTGGCCCACAATGTTCCCAGGTTCCCTGAGAGCCCATAGCCTTGACAGCACTCCCCAACCTTCCACAGTGCCTTCCCAACCTCCCAAAGGGCCCCCAGCCTGCTGCAGGACCTTCAGTCCTTCATAGTGCCCCTAACTTCCAACAGTGTCCCACAGTGCCCCCCCCCCCCCCCCCATAATGACCCAGGTTCCCTGAGAGCCCACAGCCTTCACAGTGCTCCTAAACCTCCCACAGTGCCTTCAACCCCCCAAAGTGCTCCCCTGCCCCTTCCAGAAACCTCTTCCCCTACAGGGCCACCAAGTCCACTGCAAAGTAACCTAACCCACTCCGCAACCCCCACAGTGACACCAGGCCCATCTGTGTTTTGCATTCTCATAATTGGATTATGCGAGTATAAACTTTATTCTTTACTGGTGGGGTATGGAAGGTTTTGGAAGAATTTTCCGGGCCCTGGTC
>JBBGZY010000869.1:2230000-2467298 GCA_037952925.1 Lithobates clamitans
CCGATTGGCTGAAAGCACAGGGCGATCCTATTGGACGCCTAGGAGGAGGGGAGGAGACGCAAGGCGGAAGCGAAGAGGGGAAGACGCGGGAGCCTGTGTAGGTGAGTAACTTCCCGCGCTGTCAAAAATAAAGGGCTAGAATACCCTGCTGCAGCAAGCACCTGATAAACTGACCCTAGGCGGGAAACAATGTGAATGTATACGTGATGGTGTTGCGCTGTGTGTGTAATATGCAAATATGTGCCAAAGGGCGGCTAAAAAGGTATATATAAAATGACCATGTGATAGTCAACAAACTAAAAACAAATATTTGATACAGATAAAACCTGTATAACAAAATCGTGACATATAGCAAACAAATAAGTGTAGCAAAGTGATAAAGTCCAATGAGCACAACTAAATGTGCAGTGAAAGAAACACAATCAAAAAATGTTGCAAAAGAAAATATATTAATATTTCACTAAAAGAGTCTAAACAATATTCCATATTTATATACAAGTGGCACCTCTGTGTGTACAAGCCTCTCACCTTACTGCAGTAAGGTTTACAGCATAAATAAATTCACAGAAGATAATCTTCAAACGTCTTTTTGGTCAAATTGGATGAATTTTTTCAATCGTAGTCTCAGTATATAGAGAAAACAGCCCATAGCGTGATCCTTTATAGGAGAGTTGGTAATAACAAACATAATAAATGAACTCACTTATTATATGTAACAACAATCCACGAGCGCCGAGCTCGTATCCTTCTGCTCAATCCTTAGTGATGTTGTTCGATGTTCAGATCCCTCCCCTAGTGACCTCGATGTAAGGGGGGTTTAGGCACAGAAAAGAAAAACGCCCATAGTGTAATCCCGTTGGGAAATTTTATTGTAACAAGCAGAGTAAATAAAGACTCACGTTTTTAAAAGCAGCAAACAGTGGCAATCCACCAGCGCCGAGCTCTAATACTACAGTAAGTTCCTGTTAAAACCTATTGCTCAATCCCAACGCGTTTCGTCACATGGGTAGAAACAGACAGTTCATCAAAGATGCCCAATAGACAATTTTAAGAATGTTAAAATGTTAGGTACACCTAGGACAGCGGATAAAAATGTATCGACTTCGGACCAGAATGGAGAAACTATGGGACAGGACCAGAAACAATGGATGAAATCGGCTGGACATCCACAACCTCGGAAGCACTCCGGTGTAGACCACAGTCCCATTTTTCACATCCTATAAGGAGTAATGCCCCGTACACACAATCGGACATTCCGACAACAAAATCCATCGGACTTTTTCCGACGGATGTCGGCTCAAACTAGTCCTGCATACACACGGTCACACGAATGTTGGTCGGAAACTCCGAACGCCAAGAACGCGGTGACGTACAACACGTTACGACGAGCCGAGAAAGATGAAGTTCAATAGCCAGTGTGGCTCTTCTGCTTGATTCCGAGCATGCGTGGCACTTTGTGTGTCGGAATTGTCTACACACGGTCGGAATTTACGCGGATTTTGTTGTCGTAAAAATTTTAGAGCCAGCTCTCAAACTTTGTGTGTTGGACTATAAACGGGGCAGTAGCCAATAGCTTTCGTCACTTAATTTATTCTGAGCATCCGACAACGGATTTTGTTGTTGGAAAGTTTTATAGCCTGCTCTCAAACTTTGTGTGTCGGAAATTCCGATGGAAAAAAGTCCGATGGAGCCCACACACGGTCGGAATTTCCGACAACGAGCTCCGATCGCACGTTTTCCGTCGGAAAGTCCGATCGTGTGTACAGGGCATAAGTCAGTTAAAGTACCGCTAAAATGGCCTGGTCATGAAGTGGGGGTAAATCTTCAGGAGCTGAAGTGGTTATTGATTACTTTTTAGACTTCATTCGCTTCTCAGTTTTTGAAAGAATCCATTCTAAGGCTATAACAAATAAAAAAAAAAAAAACAGGGTTATTCCTGGAAATCTTGTCCTGTTTTGAAGGCGATGGTACAGAACTGTCTGTTCCCTGCGTTTCGGGTGGGCGACCTCTGATATTTGTTTGTAATGACCTGCTAATACTCCGAATTTAAGGAGTGTTTGTTATAAGGCTGCGTGGAACATCTGCCAAACATTTGCTGGTGTTATGTGTTCTCCTTTGGGGGGACCGGCGAGAAGCCCCGCCAACCTCCCCTCCTGCTTTCCTCCTGGTTACAGATGGAAGAGGTAGATCCTTTATGGCAGCTTACAAAAACCAAAGGCGATGACGGCCGCAACGGGAGCGCAATTAATGACTGCGTTCAAAGGAAGCGCTCTCTGGTGGCTCGATTCTAGGCGGTGCTTCCCTCGTTTCGGAACAGTTAAACCTCCACTGAACTCGGAGGAACACACGATGTCCTGACCGCCTTGGTTTCCCACACACAAGCTGCTCTTCTGTTCCTTGAATTTGAGGTCATTTTCTCCCCAATGGCACCTGTAGGAGTTATTGGAATTTCATCCAGAATCCTCGGAATCACTTGACTCATGACCATTGTCTCAGCTCTTCCCGTATTGGAGGCTGGCGATAATAACAGACCCCCCCTCGCCCCATCCAAGGGGGCTATTTTGTAACTATTTTACAATTTTTTTTTTGGCTTCCCAAATGCATCGGGCACGTGTTTTCATTTAAACGCTTGCCGACCAGCCGCCGCAGTTGAACTGCGGCAACATGGCTCGGCTGCACGAGTCGCCGTCACGTTACGCCGCTTCTTCTGGTGGCCAGTAGGGGCGCGCGCGCGTGCGCTGCTCGCCCCCGGAGCCGATGGGAGTGCCCGGCAGGCTCGATGACCGCCGGGCTCCCGCGACCGTTCGTGACATGGCGAGAACCGGGATCTCTGTGTTTACACACAGAGGGGAGAAGAGACTGATCGTGTGTTCATACAAGGTATGAACAGCGATCTGTCTCTTCCACCAAGAAAGTCCAGGCCCCCCTTCAGTTAGAACACACACTAGGGAACACAGTTAACCCCTTGATCGCCCCCCTAGTGTTAACCCCTTCACGGCCAGTGACATTTTTACAGTAATCAGTGCATTTTTATTGCACTGTATCAATGCCAATGGTCCCAAAAATGTGTCAAAATTGTTCGATGTGTCCGCCATAATGTCGCAGTCACGATAAAAATTGCGATCTGCAAATTTTATCGTGACTGCGACATTATGGCGGACACATTTTTGGCACATTTTACAGGGTAGGAACACCGATCTGTCTCATCCCCTAGCAAGTCCCCTCCCCCCTTCAGTTAGAACACACACTAGGGAACACACAATTAACCCCTTGATCGGCCCCTAGTGTTAACATCCTTTCACTGCCAGTGACATTTTTACAGTAATCAATGCATTTTTATTGCACTGTATAAATGCCAGTGGTCCCAAAAATGTGTCAAAATTGTTCAACGTGTCCGCCATAATGTCGCAGTCGCGATAAAAATCGCAGATCGCCGCCATTACTAGTAAAAAAAAAAATAATAAAAATGCTACAAATCTATCCCCTATTTTTTTAGACCAGGGATATGCAATTAGTGGACGTCCAGCTGTTGCAAAACTACAAGTCCCATCATGCCTCTGCCTCTGGATGTCATGCTTGTGGCTGTCAGAGTCTTGCTATGCCTCATGGGAGTTGTAGTTCTGCAACAGCTAGAGGTCCGCTAATTGCATATCCCTGTTGTAGACGCTATAACTTTTGCGCAAACCAATCAATATACGCTTATTGCGATTTTTATTACCAAAAATATGTAGAAGAATACATATCGGCCTAAACTGAGGAAAAAATTTGTTGTTTTTTTTTTTTAAAATGGGGATATTTATTATAGCAAAAAGTACAAAATATTGCGTTTTTTTTAAATTTGTCGCTCTTTTTTTGTTTATAGCGCAAAAAATAAAAAACGCAGAGGAGATCAAATACCACCAAAAGAAAGCTCTATTTGGGAGAAAAAAAGGACGTCAATTCTGTTTGGGTGCAGCGTCGCACGACCGCGCAATTGTCAGTTAAATCGACGCAGTGCCGAATCGCAAAAAGTGCTCTGGTCAGGAAGGGGGTAAAATCTTCCGGGGCGGAAATGGTTAAGGACTGGAATTTACAGAAGAGCTCATTTGGGAAATGCTTTTAGGTGTGCGCATTATATTTTACAAATATTTAATATTAATTTTATATACAGTACTGTGTAAAAGTTTTAGGCAGGTGTGAATAAATGCTGTAAGGTAAAAATGCTTTCTAAAAATATGTATTTCAATTGTTTATTTTTTATCAATTTACAAAATGCAAAGTGAAGCCAAACAGAAGAAAAATCTAAATGTGATCAATATTTGATGCGATCTCCTTTTGGCTTCAAACCAGCATCAGTTTTTACACTTGCACACTTTGTACACTCGCAGGAAGTCAGGGATTTTGTGGGATTAGAGTCAGGTGTATGATTAACCAATTATACCAAGCAGATGCTAATGATCATCAATTTCATATGTAGGTTAAAACCCAGTCATTAAAGTGGTTCTAAAGCCTAAACATCTTTTACCTTAAAGTGGTTGTAAAGGCATTCTATGCATGAAGGTAAAAAAAAACCTTTTGTGTACAGCAGCCCCCCCTAACACTTACCTGAGCCCCCTCTCAATCCAGCAATGTCCACGAGAGCCTTGCCGCTCCAGGTACTCACAACTTCTAAATGGCTCCTGCTGCTGTCAATCACAGGCAGTAAGCCAATCAGAAGACGGAGGGGAGGGGCCTAGCCACGCCTCCATGTGTTAATGGACTCACAGAGCTGCGGCTCGGGAGGATTGGGTGCCCCCAGAGCAAGTTGCTTGGAGTGGGGGCACTCAGCAGGAGGGAGCAGCCAGGAGCACCCGAGAAGAGGAGGATTGGGACTGCTCTGTGCCAAACCACTATACAGAGCAGGAAAAGTATAACATGTCTGTTCCAACATGACTGCTCACCGGTGCACAAAGCAAGGTCCATAAAGACATAGATGAGCGAGTTTGGGGTGGAGGAACTTGACCGGCCTGCACAGAGTCCTGACCTCAACCTGATAGAACACCTTTGGGATGAATTAGAGCGGAGACTGCGAGCCAGGCCTTCTCGTCCAACATCAGTGCCTGACCTCACAAATGCGCTTCTGGAGGAATGGTCAAACATTCCCATAGACACACTCCTAAACCTTGTGGACAGCCTTCCCAGAAGAGTTGAAGCTGTTATAGCTGCAAAGGGCGGAGCCAACTCAATATTGAACCCTACGGACTAAGACTGGGATGCCATTAAATATCATGTGTGTGTAAAGGCAGGTGTCCCAAAACTTTTGGTAATATAGTATATATACAGAATTATTCTGCCTTTCATTTCTATTGAAGGCTGGGTTCACACCATTGCGGATTGGATGTGGGTTCACCACATCCAATTCGCAAATCCAGGAGATTTTGGCCGGCTCTCTATGGAGGCGGTTCACATATATCCGCAGCCAGTCCGGTGCGTCTTCTGGTCCGTTTCAGGTACGAATTAAGCCCAAAACTTGGGCTGAAATCAGACCCGAAACGGTGAACCCGGACGCACCGGACCCCCTGCTGTGAGCCGCATCATGCGGCTCATATGTGAACCCAGCCTTAAACTGATTTTTTTTTTTTAGGTGAGGGTTCATATTTACGTTAAAGTAGAACTGAAGGCAAAAAATGTTTTAAAAAATTTGGATAGAGATGGGGAGGGTTACAACCTCTGTCACTTTTGCTGCAGGAGAGGTATTTGAAGGGCGCACATTCCCCGACCAGAAAGGCGGCATCCATCATTTTGTGACAATTTTCAAGAACACAAAACTGCTTTTCTCTTCCATAAAAGCCAATGATATCACTAACGCCAAGTGATTCCGTTTCGGAAGAGGACACAAAATGGCTTTTTTTGTACTTGTATTATAGAAACCCAAATACACTTTCCAATATTAAAGCAGAACTAAATGCAATTTTTATTTTGGATAGAGTAATGGGGGGTTAGAACCCCTGACGGGAGATTTTTTTTTTTGCCATCTGTGTCCCATAGGGGAGTGTGTAGTGTGCATAGTAGAGCAATGAACATGACCAGGGGCGGACTGACCATTGAGCCACTCGGGCACTGCCCGAGGGCCCCGGGCCACTAGGGGGCCCCATCAGGGTTGCCAGCCTCAGTAAAACCAGGGACAGTATGTATAAATCTATGAGTTTTTTTTACACCTGTCTGTGTATACTGTGTGATTGTATACTGTGTGTGTGTGTATACTGTGTGGCCCCATAATCTCTGATTGTCTGGGGGCCCCATAATCTCCTATTGCCCGGGGGCCCCATAATCTCCTATTGCCCGGGGGGCCCCATGAGTTATCAGTCCGCCCCTGAACATGACCACAACTTACATACACTGCTCGCTCCAAACGGAAGTGAGAGGGGAAGTTTAAAGGTCCGGATCTCACGCAGGACATTACAAGGAAGCAGAAAAACCCAGAAAGAAACAATTTCATAAAAAAATAGATATAACAAAAGAAAAAAATTGGGCATAAAAAAGCCCAGGGTCAGATTTTAGAGGCACAGTGGGTTAAAAGCATATGATACACTCTATACAAAATACATGATAAAAATGAACATGCATAGTATACGCAGTAGTGAGCCCCTGTGCATCAACGCGTTTCTCTGTCTAGCTTCATCAGGACACACCTAGGGGTTGTTGGAGAAAACAGGTCTCACTATCTTGCAAAGGAGTCCAAGAAAAAATTGGGCATAAAAAAGCCCAGGGTCAGATTTTAGAGGCACGGTGGGTTAAAAGAATATCATACAAAATACATGATAAAAAAATGAACATGCATAGTATACGTAGTAGTGAGCCCCTGTGGATCAACGCGTTTCACTGTCTAGCTTCATGTCTTCAGAAGTCCAGAGCAGGTCTATGGGAGTGATGACCTCAGGAAGCATCCACTGTGCTAGACTGTGAGGGGGGTGGGAGGCAGACACAGGGACCGGTCTTGTGTAGGGAGGAACAGAGGATTAGTATTTCTTTCATCTCCAATCCCCGAGACAAAAACAAACAGTTGACCGGTGCCCACTGCGGGCACAGACCCACTGCAAGAGGGCGACTTTTTTTTGCCCAGAGTTGGGCTTTAAAGTGTTATACATTATTAATAAATTCCTTTCAAAAAGGGACAGGTCCACTTTAAAGAAGAACTCTGCTTTTGTTTTGAAAAAAAAAATCAATCCCCTCTGGGTGATCAATGTGCACTGCAAGGATTTTAACAAACTTTGTTGCAGATTCCTACCTGTTTCTGCTCTGAAGAAAAAGCTGTTAGTTTGACTACATCAATGTGGAGAGTGAATCTGAATAGGAGCAACTTTTTTTTTTTTATTAATCAGCTGATGCACTTGTAGCGTTCTAATGAGGAAAGTGGCAGGGTCTGCACCCCGTCCTTAGTGATTAAAGCGGAGTTCCGCCAATTTTTTTTTTTTTTTTTTAAGTCAGCAGCTACAAATACTGCAGCTGCTGACTTTTAAAATAAGGACACTTACCTGTCCAGGGCGCACGCGATGTCGGCACCCGAGGCCGATCTGTCCCTCGGCTCTTGGATGGAGGAGCCGCCATCTTTGGTAAGGGAATCAGGAAGTGAAGCCTTGCGGCTTCACAGCCTGGTTCCCTACTGTGCATGCGCTGCATGATCCCACTGGTCCCCGCTGTGTTCTGGGACCTGTGTGTCTCCCAGAAGATAGCGGGGGGGATGGAGGAGGCGCCGGATATGGCATAGATAGCCACGGATACTGCGGCTATCTATGCCTGGAAGTGGGAGCGAATACCTGGATTATACAGGTATCTACTCTCCCCTCCCCCCCGAAAGGTGCCAAATGTGACACCGGAGGGGGGGGGGGGATTTTGAAAAGCGCAAGTTCCATTTTTGGGTGGAACTCCGCTTTAACTCTTTAGAAGCATCTCACCAAAAATGATATATTAGTTGCAGAGGATGCCTAAAACCAGATTGGTATCTTTGTGCAGACTTCTGCAAAAAATCAGCGAGCCAATCGCACAAGCTGGAAATAACAATTCTGGGAGTGTTCCGTCCACCAATAGCAAACGCAACGCCTTCAGGTCGCCATATTGAAATGTAAAGAAATTTTCAGAATGAAAAGGAAATGATAATGTTTATTAACATTCAATAATAATTTGGTTTGTGTAGAAATGACACTGTCTGTGCTAGATTATTTTTTTTCTGTTATTTGCGTTTTCTTTTTTTTTTTCCCCCCACGAAAGTGGAGTTACCCTTTAAGACTAAAATAATCCCTGAGGCTCTCCATGTGACTGATGCAATCCTGTGGGAAGCTGGACAGACGCCTCCTCATCTCTCCATTATGTAGAAGGGTTATTGTTATTAATCTGCCATTATCCGTGTCATTCATACTCCCCGCTCAGACCCTCCTCTGGAATTTGTTGGCTTGTAACAAACGCATGACGATTAAACTGTCACTGTGGACCGCATTCCCCGAATAAATAGGTCACAGTTGTATTATTCTTGGTCAGCAAAAGTACAATGTAATGGGTTTCTTTATGTGGCGCTGATAAGCTTCACATTGCTTTCATTGCGATAATACAATGCGCAGAAATATTTTAACCTCCGAGCCATGCCAGGTCCGAGGCGCACCGCATAGCGGGCGATGAATCGCGTCTTTGTTTTGTACGAAATTCTATGTGAACCAGATTATTCTGTTGTTTTTGCATTAACGTGCTTTATTTTATTTATTGCAAATCATTTCATCGCCTCCTATCTTGCTATTCATTACTACAAAACCAGGGCTTATTTCATAAATAAGTTGGTAAAATAACCATATACAGGGGGTCCCCGGGTTACGAACAGGATAGGGACTGTAGGTTTGTTCTTAAGTCGAATTTGTTTGTAAGTCGGAACAGTACCTTTTTTAAGTGCAAATCTAGTCTCAGAGACAGGATGTAAACCCAAATCAACAGAGAAAGGCAACTGGATGGCAGGGGTGGCATGGTTAGTTCAAATATGTTTTGTTTCTTTTATTTTTTTACTTTTTAATCACTTTTTTTTATTTGTATTTATTTGTAGCTTGTCGTTTACTTTTTTTTATTTTTGTATAATTTTCTTATTTTTAATATTATTTTTCCTATTCTTTACATTTTTTAATTATTTTTTTTATTTTATTAATTTAATTATTGCTGTATTTCTTATTTTTATTTTTTTTATCAATTTTTTTTTCACTTAACTTTATTGCTATCACACAGGATAAAAACAATTCCCTGTGTGATAGCAATTGGAGGTGACAGGTTCTCTTTATTGACCCTGTCACTTCCAAAACAGGAGTCCAGGATCGCAGCTGAGCACAGCTCTCCCCTCTCACTATTTTCATGGCAGCAGCAACAGGAGACAGCAGAGAGGTACACTGTATGGCACAGCAGGGAGATGGATGGTGAAAGCAGCCATCAGAGGCCAGGCAGGCCGGCCGGCCGGGCGGCCGACCGCGGTGCACCATCGCGGGGCAGCGGCGTAGGAAAGACCGGGGATCGTGGAGGCTTCGTAGGCCGCACAAGGCCTCGGCCACGACGGGCAGTTTCAGCGGCCTGGCAAGCCACCGGACCATACCAGGCCTGTGGATGGGCAGGCAGGAGGACGAAGGGGACCCGCAGCCAAGCCAGGAACGGAGGAAAGGCTCAGGAGAGGAAGATTCGGCCAGCAGTGACGTCATTCGGGCCCCGTTCGTAAGTAGGGGTCGTTCGCAAGTCGGATGTTCGTAAGTCGGGGACCCCCTGTATACTGTATCTCACAAAAGTAAGTACACCCCTCACATTTTTGTAAATATTTTATTGTATCTATTCATGTGACAACTCTGAAGAAATTACACTTTGTGAAATAATCTAGTTCTTCAATAGGTATATATTGTGGCCAATTAAGGCTAAAACAGCTACAATAAAAGCCCACTCAGGGCAAATAGAAACAAAACAAAACACAAAAGGCAGCGCTATAAACTACAGTAACACAGTACAAATGTTAAATAGTACTATCATAGTGTGTATATATATATATATATATAGTGCCCTGATTATCAGTGTAGATGTCCCTTTTTAGAGAAGCCAGTTATCGGCTCTCCTCTCCTCTCCTTATGCTGTCATCATGGGAAAAGGAGTGCCGATAACCGGCTTCTATTTACATCTGTGATCAGCTGTGATTGGACACAGCTGATCATGTGGTAAAGAGCTGCTGATTAGCGCCCCACCAACACCCAGCAGCAGGCACACAGCGGGCGCAATCATGTAAGGCCATCAAATGACGGACTCCCAGAACTAGCCATTCATGTTGTAGCCGTCGTTCAGCTCTAGTCTACTATGTGAAAAGAAGTCCAGGAAAGCTTTAGGGAAGATTCTGGTGGTTCGACATGGCATGGAGGCTTCACCGCTCAGAATATCGAGGACTGCTTGCATGGGGCCTGAAGACCAGTTCTTATTGGGAGCCTGCTACTGCAGTATCTTGGGTCACTGATAGAGGTACTTCAAGGATCCATTGTTACTGGAGGCTGCTACTCAAGAGGCCACCCATACGATGTTATTAAAGGGTCCATTTATACCTGGGAGGCTTCTATTGAAACATTAGAGCCATCATCAACTTTAATAATACTGGGAGGCTGCTACTCAAGAAATTAGAAGAAATTGGGACCACTATCCATGTTTTGTACTGTTAATATAAAAAAGCCTCATATATTATTTGGCTGTTTTGGGGGGGATCATGTACCCCTAATCTTCCCTATAAAGCCAAATGAGCCAATAAAATTTACAGAAGATTGGAGGCCTTGAATTCTATGAGTGCCCGGATACAGCTTCAAGCCGGTCAGTAGTATGGAAAACGGGAAAGCCTGTTAAAACCCAACAGCATCTTTTCAGGTCAATGCTACAACTGTAAAAAATGCCAGTTGATCCTGTCAAAAATCCAATGAGCTTCTAAATGTTGTCCAGCCACCACCTCTCAGGACTGATAAGGTGCAATAGATTAAACAACAGCAGCATGAACACTTGGTGCAATCTCAACACTATTCTGTCTT
The DNA here is from genome assembly GCA_037952925.1 of Lithobates clamitans. Lineage (NCBI taxonomy): Eukaryota > Metazoa > Chordata > Amphibia > Anura > Ranidae > Lithobates > Lithobates clamitans. The sequence continues at coordinate 2,241,028 of JBBGZY010000869.1, forward strand.
AGGGAAAACAAGAGGGAAAAGTCTCTGTCACTGGAGAAAACACACTCTGTCCTCCCCTGATACACAGGAGGAATGTTGTGACACAAGGAATGTAGCAGGAATTCAGCAATAGCCTTGGGTTCTGCCCAGCGGGTGAGAGAGGTCCCTCAACCCAGGCCATTATCTGCATTGCAGCCTGGAAGAAAGCTGCTCTTAAAGAAAAACCTGTACTGAGGAAAATATAGAGGTTGCCGCTTTTCTCAAAATGCTAGTTTCCTGGCTGTATATGGCCTCAAAATATTTAGAGACACTGACCTGCAGCAAACATGCAGCAAGTGAACTCACAGTGATCTTTTGATCTGCATGTTTGTACCGGGTCAACATACTATAGCCAGGGAATCAGCATATTGGCCAGGCAACTAGCATAGTTCAAAAGGAGGACTGTAATGGTGGCCCCTATTTTATTTTAACTGTAACTACAGGCAGCGTGTTATAGGTGGGTGTTGTTGATAATATTCAGGAAAAAATTATAACTGTACTGGATTCAGAAGGTCCACTCAGCTTGCCCAGTATTGACCAATTGGTCAATGGCATCCTTAGTTTGGATTACAAGGATGTTCTCCTTGTAATTGTATGGGTTTTCCTTCGGGTAATGCCGTACTCCAAAGACATGCTGGTATGTCTTTGTCAGACCCTGGTAGCATTCTGTTGACTGGCCAATGCATTTCACTGCACAGCATTCCATTCAGAGGACTCTGAGACTCTGCAGCCATGAGCGGTGCCAACAGATTTATACAAGTCCAATTTAAAGTGATTCTAAGGTTTTGTTTTTTTTTGTTTTTGTTTTTTAAAATAACAAACATATCATACTTGCCTCCACTGTGCAACATGTTTTGCACGGAGTGGCCCCAAACCTGGTCTTCTGGGGTCCCCCGGTGGCTCTCGCGGCTCCTCCCCACATCAGATAACCCCCTAGGAGAAGCGCTGTCCCAGGGGGGGTTACCTTGCAGCGCGCTCCTGAGTCCATCATTCCGCGTCCATAGCCGCCGAATGTATGACTCGGCCCCGCCCCCTGGTGCCTGAGTCATTGCATTTCATTGACAGCAGTGGGAGCCAAAGACTGCGCTGCTATCAATCTATCCAATCAAGAGCTGAGAACCCCGAGCAGAGGGACAGCACGTTCTCGCTGGGTGAATTTCCAGGGCTCAGGCAAGTAAAACGGGGGGGGGGCGGTCACTGCCAGGTGTTTCATGTCATCCTATGCATTAAGGTGAAAAAACACAAGGGGTTACAACTTCTTTAAGCCTCTTTGCTATTCCAAATAAGTCCAGAAACTTAGCCCTTGTCAGGGCTGGGCTCTGCCCTTCCTTCTCTGAGCTAGCCACTTAGCTGTCGGCTAATTGCCAGCTCCTATCGCTCCACAATTACTCAGCTGTTGATGATATCCTGCTTGTCAGTCCTGCCTACTTAAGCCGTCCAGTCCAGAGGAGCTCTGCCTTTGCCTTGGTCAACATCACAGAAACTATCTCCTGCGATCCTGTTCAAGACTTGCTTTGCTGACATCCCTTCTGGCTCCAGATCCTGCTTCCTGTTCTACTACATTTATCCCTGACTTCTGGCTTGGCTGACTATCTGTTCCGGTTACTGAACTTTGGCTATGTTTTTGACTACGTATTGTCCTTTTTAATTTTATTATTAAACAAGTGTGATTTAACTGTACTTCTGTCTCGGCCTGATTTCATGGTTTCTGACAGCCCTGAGGAAGGGGGGAGGCGATTACCCTGAAACACGTGGGATAAACCTGTTACCTTGCAAAGGGCTCGGTCAGTGTATGTGTGGGCGGTCAGGGCTCGGTCAGTGTATGTGTGGACATGCAGCACAATCTGTCTTGGCTCAGGAATAAAGGGCAAGGCTTCTTTGCCTTGGGTGGTGGACACCACACCCTTTCTATCCCATATGGCTTTCCATAGACATAAAGGTGGCAACCCTCGGGCCCAGAGGACAACTTCCGTCAATTGTACAACCACCACAGATCCGGCCACTGTACATGTGGACATGTAAGCACCATCCGTCTCAGCTCAACAAAGAGGAGGTGGCGTTCTTTGACAACTTTGCCTTAAGAGCCAGAGGACTTTGTCATGCCACTGATGCACTTTTCATGTAAGAACGAAACCCTTTTAGCTGTTCACAAGTAGAACAAGTTTACCCAAATCTCAGAGTCAGAATTCGCTCATCATTACTCCTAACCACTGACTCCTAGATTATGACTTACAATCTCTAGCACCACTTATACTTCATTCATATAGCTCAAAATTCCATGGTGGCACTGGGGATATATATAAACACACGGGTCAACGTTGATAGTGAGATAAGGAATTCTGAGTATTACTCCTAATGCATTTCCGATGGCTCCTTCTCGTTATCTCCAAACAAGGGGCCGCTCGGGGGCTCTGCCAGTAGCATGACATCCCTGGACATGCCGGGCAGACAGGAATTGGTAGGGAAGGTGCCTAAACATGCTTATGTTAAAGTGTTTTACTGCAGCTGTCAGACTAATTCATCACATTGCAGTACACAAGTAAGAAAACACGAGTACTTATCCAACCCACATACTTTCTTGGCATTTTTTTCACATATATTTGTAGGTATAAGCTACATCTTCAAAAAGCAAAATTCAAAGAATGTGCCCGACATGCCCTGAGGAGATTGTACATCATAGGGTAAGGAATGTTGTGTTTCAATTAAGCAGAACCACACAAATCCAGGGAAAGTGTTTCAGAAGCCCAGTTAACAACAGTTAATTGTCGCTGGATTTGTGTGATGATGTTATTTATGGTTTGAGATGAGAAGTAGGAATGCTTTTCTTCTGTTTTATAACCCCATGAGACAACTTTCGGTATATGGCCAAAGTTTTGGATATCTGACCTATACGGATACCCACCTGTAAGGCCAAGCCCAAAAGTATATGGGCACCACTCCAATTTATCACGTTCAGGTGTTTCCAGTGAAAGGTACTGTTAATACTACAGCACATAAAGACATCGTAGACAATACACTTCCAACCTTGTGGTAACAGTTTGGTGAAGGCTCTTTTCTGTCCCAGCATGACTGTGCCCATGTTTACAAAGCCAGCGCCATAAAGACATGGTTTGATGAGTTTGGTGTGGAGGAACCTGAGTGGCCTGCACACAGCCCTGACCTCAACCCTACTGAACACCTTTGAGATAAATTGGAATGATGATTGCGAGCCAGGTCTTCTCATCCGATATTAGTACCAGCCCTCAACCCTACTGAATACCTTTGGGATAAATTGGAACACCGATTGCAAGCCAGGTCTTCTTATCCAACATCAGTATCAGACCTCAACCAGACCTCATACCTTTGGCATGAATTGGAACTCTGATTTCGAGCTAAGACTTCTAAACCAACATTAGTGCCAGATATCAACCCCACTCAAGAACTTTGGGATAAATTGGAGCTTGTATTGCATGCCAGGCCTTCTCATCCAACATCAGTACCAGACCTCAACCCTACTGAAGACCTTTGGGATAAATTGGAACTCTGATTGCAAACCAGGCCTTCTCATCAAACATCAGTACCAGAACTCAACCCCACTGAAGACCTTTGTGATGAATTGGAACTCTGATTGCAAGCCAGGCCTTCTCAATCAACATCAGCACCAGACCTCAACCCTACAGAAGACCTTTGGGGATAAATTGGAACTCTGATTGTGAGCCGGGTCTTCTCCTCCAATGCTAGTATCAGATCTCAACCCCACTGAAGACCTTTGGGATAAATTGCAACTCTGATTGTGAGCCAGGACTTCCCAACTAACATTAGTACCAGATCTCAACCCCACTGAAGACCTTTGGGATAAATTTGAACTTTGATTGCAAGCCAGGCCTTCTCATCCAACATCAGTACCAGACCTCAACCCTACTGAAGACCTTTGGGGATAAATTGGAATGCTGATTGTGAGCCTGGTCTTCTCTTCCAACATCAGTACCAGACTGCAACCCCACTGAAGACCTTTGGGGATAAATTGGAACTCTGATTGCAAGCCAGGTCTTCTCATCCAATATCAGAACCAGACCTCTACCCCACTGAAGATCTTTGGGATAAATTGAAACTCAGATTCTGAGCCAGGACTTCTCAATTAACATTAGTACCAGATCTCAATCCCACTGAAGACCTTTGGGATCAGTGGTGAGCCAGGACTTCTCAACCAATATCAGTACCAGACCTCAACTTTATTAAACACCTTTGGGATAAATTGGAACTCTGATTGCAAGCCAGGTCTTCTCTTCCAACATCAGTACCTGATCTCAATCCTACTGAAGACCTTCAGAGATAAATTGGAACACTGACTGCGAGACAGGTCTTCTCAACCAAGACCAGTACCAGACCTTAACCCCACGGAAGACCTTTTGGAATAAGTTGGTACTCTGACTGCAAGCCAGGTCTTATGCCCATTACACACGACCGGTTTTGCCGTTGGAATAAACTCTGAAGGTTTTTACGACGGAGTTCCGACGGAATTCCGCTCAAGCTGTCTGGCATACACACGGTCACACCAAATTCCGACCGTCCAGAACGCGGTAACGTACAACATGTAGGACGGGACTAGAAAACAGAAGTTCAATAGCCAGTAGCCAATAGCTTCTGTCTCGTACTTGCTTCAAAGCATGCGTCATTTTTGGTGCGTCGGAACAGCATACAGACGAGCGGTTTTTCCGATAGGAATTTGTTCCGTCGGAAAAATATAGAACGTGTTCTCTATCTAAGTCCGTCTGAATTTTCGACAGAAAAAGTGCAATGGGGCATACACACGGTTGGAATATACGATGAAAAGCTCCCATCGGACGCTTTCTGTCAGAAATTCCGATCGTGTGTACGCGGCATTAATGTCCAACATCAGTACCTGACCTCATAAACATCCTTTTGGCTAAATGAGCAGATTCACTCCAATATCTTGTGGAAAGTCCTTCTAAAGAGTGGAGCCCCAAGAGAGAAAGGGCAACATCATATTCATTCACATGTTTTTGGAATCAAAAGTCAATCAAACTCATATAGATATAGTGATGGTCACATGTCAACAAACTTTTGGCCATATAGTGTATGAAAAAAATACCTTTATAAGGTTACTATCAAAATAAATATATAGGAACGTCTATTCTACACCTAACCTTACCACCAACTGAGACACATTCCCTGAACAACTACACGGCCAATGAAGTGTCACCTGATATGGGCATGCTTGGTTCAGGTCAGTGACCCAACATATCATGCAAAAGTGATGAGGATGAGAGTCCTCAAAGAACCTATAAGCAATGGTAGATAATGTATTACTGTCCTGAAAATGATCCTTTTATGTTGAGAGCGGCCCCGATATCTGACTTGGGTCTGCATTAAAGTTTAACCCCAAACTCAAGAGCAAAAATGTAATACCCGTCCTTAGATGTGGTGACTAATTAATTTTTTTCTGGCTTTTTTCCCCTTTTATTTCCGCCTAGTGATCCTGCCAGTAACTGACTTAGAGCCGGTGTTGACGGGCTTTGGGTTTCCATCGATTGTATCAGTTTGACATTAGTTAGAGAGGTTTCTGAGATCATTCAGAATTCACTGACAGCATTGAGGCCGTCACAGATTAGCAAGGACGGTTCTGCATCTTGGACCTCGGTTTCCGATGATGACGTGTCCCAGGCGGTGCCTTAGGATCACAATATGAATCCTGTATGAGTTACATGCGGAGTAACTCAAGGAGGCATTTATTGCAATGACTGGGGGCTGTGAGTGGGTGGTCCCCACATAATTGTAAGCAGGGCTTGGGTGGGTCACACACCGCTCACTGAGCAGGCCTAGGTGGACTGTGGGCTGAGTTAACTATATCTTGGGGACAGGGACCTAAATGTTGGTTAGTAGGTGCATTTGACCTGCAGTTGACCTCCTTCTAACCTGATTTTAGACATGCATGGAAATACAAAACCCACTTGAACAAACAAAATCCCGTTGAAACCTAAGGGACAATGCTTACTCCTCATACTGTATCTGTGGAGGAAAAGCATTGTCTCCCTAGGACAGAAAGTATGTTAGGACTACACAACCCCCCCCCCTTCTCATCATAATATGGGGGCAGGGGTAGTTTGTACCCCACAGAGATAGCTGGGAACAATGCTAACTGATAACAGTACAACATAATGAGAAAACACGGGAAATTGTCAGCTCACTGGATTTCTGTCAGGATCAAGATTTTTTTTCACTCATGGAACAGATACAATAAAAGCACTTTCAATGGTATATTTAAAGTGGTTGTAAACCACATACTGTGTACACTCAGTGGTGTGACTGGCCTCAGGTGATACACAGAGATGAAACAAATCCTCCTACATATGTTGTACCTGTTTATCTGCAGTTTCTCTTCTCTTAGCCATTCAGAGTGCTCCATTTTAAAGCTTGTCTGCGAGTTCAGAATAAAGGGGGGCTGAGAGCTAAAGTTACACACTACAAGGCTCAGTGAGGAGAGGACTGAGAGCTGATTGGAGGGAAGGGACACACCCCCTCCTCCACTCAGCACACAGGAACAGAGCTGAGGCTGTCAATCAGCTGGTGCCCCCCCCCCCATCACTATTTTTCTCTTGGTGTCAGTAAAACTTGTCCAAAGTGACTCATGTAGATAGCAGAGGAAGGCAGCAGACAGAAATTACACTTAGTGCTCTGGAATGAGACAAGTACTCACTATAGAGGGATATGCTTTGTTCATATTTCATGTCTGAGATTTACAACAGAGCAAAAGGGAGCAAATTAAAGTAATTCATTGTTAAGGGTTACATACAGTTACATTGATTGAATGTTCTGACTTTAGCGCAGTGACATTGTTTGCTGATTGATCTTACTTGGTGCCTGCAGCTGCTCTTTAATGAGAAAAAGTAGGTTGTGAAATTCTCTTTAGTTTTTCTTCACAGCCGACTTGACAATGGAGATAAATTTCGATGTTAGGGGGATGTAATCCAGCCCTTAGTCATTCTCCAGTAGCTAAAAAACAAGACAAAACTCTCAAGATTATTTCAGGAAACACAATTTGTCATTTAGATGGAAAAACGGCTATATTTATCGATGGCAGATAACTACTGCGTCTGAAAACAGCAGGAAGAATCGAGTAGGAGTAACTTAGAGGGCTTAAAATGCGTCAGCTGAAGATCTTTTTTTTTTTTGTAGTGCTCACAGCCTAATCCTCAACTTTCAGGACGCCTAAATCTCCTTCCGTTGTCTGACACAATTTATTAAGCTTCAGTACACCTTCTAAACTGCTACTTGACTAGTCTATAGTTCATACTTACCAACTTTTCAGGCCCGATGCCTGGGACACAGGTAACCCTGCCAACAGTCAGCCCTAGGCCGACCCGGTGACAAGTGGTCCCCCTGAGACCCAGCCCACTTCCCGGAGTGGCTGGCCCAACCCTATGCAGGGGCCGTTACCTGTTACCACCAATCACCATAACAAATGCTACACGTGCAGTGACTCAAATAAGACTGACGCTATGATCCCAGGACAGGGCCATGGATACAGCAGCATCATCGGGACTGAAGTCCAAGATGGGAGACTGTTCAGGCAATGCTGGCACAGATGGCATCTATGGCAGTTCTGCATGAATTTGGGAAATCCTGCAGATCTGCCTATTATTATTTGCTCTATAGTTTCTGTACTACTATATTACTGTTTAAGATGCTCCAATCCATTGTTGTGTAGGACCCTTGTCTTAAACAGGGGCTGCTAGTAAATTTAGCTGTGCTAGGTGGTAACTAACCTGGCTGATTTGTAGTCTTTGTGATCATTTGGGTTTTCTCCTTAGCTTGGTGTAGCTGTGGTTCCTCCCTTCTGTCAATAGGTGGCACTGTTACCTTTGGCATTAGCATGATGAGCTGCAGTGAAGCTGAGTTATGAATATGCATATTTCTCTTAGCCAATCAGTGTGGCCACTGAGCATGCTGAGAGAGAGTATATATTTAAAGGAAGTCCTCCCACCCAGACCTTGGCGTGGTGTGGATGTGGGAGGAACAGCTGCGTTGGATGAGCCCTGGAGTCTAAGGCCTGGCCATGTGCTTGAGGCTCTGCCGGGAACAGATCCTGCTTATTGCCTGAATGCACAAGGGAGGCTCTGCCAGAAAGAGCCTGGTTGTTGCCTGGAGGCATGAGGGAGGCTCTGCCAGAAAGAGCCTGGTTGTTGCCTGAAAGCACAAGGGAGGCTCCCCCCGAGAGAGCCTGGTTGTTGCCCGGAGGCATGAGGGAGGCTCCCCCAGAGAGAGCCTGGTTGTTGCCTGGAGGCACGAGGGAGGCTCTGCCAGAGAGAGCCTGGAGGCATGAGGGAGGCTTTGCCAGAGAGAGCCTGGTTGCTGCCTGGAGGCACGAGGGAGGCTCTGCCAGAGAGAGCCTGGTTGTTGCCTGGAGGCACGAGGGAGGCTCCCCCAGAGAGAGCCTGGTTGTTGCCAGGAGGCACAAGGAAGGCTCTGCCAGAGAGAGCCTATTTGTTGCCTGGAGGCACGAGTGATGGCTCTGCCCGAGAGAGCCTGGTTGTTGCCTGAGGGTATGAGGAAGGCTCTGCCAGAGAGACCCTGGTTGTTGCCTGAATGCACGAGAGAGGCTCTGCCAGAGAGAGCCTGGTTGTTGCCTGGAGGCATGAGGAAAGGGATGGAGTTCTGAGATGAAGTACCAGAGGTTACTCTTCCATAAGTCAGGGACTGTGGAGAGGCTGGGAAAGCATTAAGAGGGACTCATCCAAGGAAACCGTGCACAGTGCTGTGAGTTTTTGGTTGCTATTGGGAACAGCGGTTGCTAGGTGGATACAAAACGTTGGGTGCAAGCCTAGGGCCCTTTTTCTGTATTGCTGTCTACCTGGCTGGTTTTGTTTTTGTGTGTACCCCCCCCCCCCCCTGCTTCTTCACGTGTGGAGGTGTTGGTGTGTTGGTGACAGCCTATCATCTTGAAAGTGGAAATTAAACTTCTTTTTGGACAGTCTATTTTCACACACCACGGAATTAATATAGAATCTAGCTGCAATATATTGTGGACTGTTTTCACTTATACAGTATTCCACAAAAGTGAGTACACCCCTTACATTTTTGGAAATATTTTCTTCTATCTTTTCATGTGACAACACTAAAGAAATGACACTTTGCTACAATGTAAAGTAGTGAGTGTACAGCTTGTATAACAGTGTAAATTTGCTGTCCCCTCAAAATAACTCAACACACAACCATTAATGTCTAAACCGCTGGCAACAAAAGTGAGTACACCCCTAGGTGAAAATGTCCAAAATGGGCCCAAAGTGCCAATACTTTCTGTGGCCACCATTATTTTCCAGCACTGCCTTAACCCTCTTGGGCATGGAGGTCACCAGAGCTTCACAGGTTGCCACTGGAGTCCTCTTCCCCTCCTCCATGACGACATCACAGAGCTGGTGGATATTAGAGACCTTGCGCTTCTCCATCTTCCGTTTGAGGATGCTCCACAGATGCTCAATAGGGTTTAGGTCTGGAGACATGCTTGGCCAGTCCATCACCTTTACCCTCAGCTTCTTTAGCAAGGCAGTGGTCATCTTGGAGGTGTGTTTGGGGTCATTATCATGTTAGAATACTGCCCTGCGGCCCAGTCTCTGAAGAGAGGGGATCATGCTCTGCTTCAGTATGTCACAGTACATGTTGGCATTCATGGTTCCCTCAATGAACTGTGAGGTTCTAACTTTTTGGGCTACCTCATTGAAAGGACAGGGGCAGCAAAACCTGCAGCAAGGAACCCAGGGGTAAGGTACTTTTTGGGCTACTCAGTTTTCCCTGGGATATTGCAGGAAGGATGGTGGCATCACCCAATGCATTGTGAAAACCAAAGGTAAGGTAAATAAATTTACAATTTGTTTTTTTTCTCTCTCTCTAGGTTTTTTTTTTTATGATGCTATTTAGTATAGCAGAGGGGGCCCAGATGTGTGTGTGTATTATGCTCACTGCTTATTTTAAAACCCTGTGGGCTAACTTAATGCACCTTTAAAGGGGTTTCTTTAGGTGTCAGGTGTTTTATCAGGAAGGTTAGAGGAAGTTCAGAAGCAAAGTATGCTATACCTTGCGGAGTGGGGTCATAACAGAGGTTTGACTCCTCCGCTTAACCTGTGCCACAAAGCCGTATCACTTTCAGTTTAAATCACTTTGACTTGAGGTTGTAAGGGGCAGCGACCACAGGATACGGATCAGTTACAATGGCCGGGTGTGGTCACATGATTACAGGAAACGCTGCAACACATACAGACTGAGATTGCAATATGATCTGAAATTTGCTAAGTCCACCTGCTCATAATGGGAACTTACACTTAGCTAAAGGGTTTAAATAGGAGGCTACACCGAGTGATCGATAATATTTAAACTGCTCTTTTATTTTATTAAATATATAATGATTTACCTATCTATTAGATTGTAAGCTCTTCTGAGCAGGGCACTCTTAATCCTCTTGTATTTTATTGTATTATAACTGTATTGTCTCCCTTTTATATTGTAAAGCGCTGCGTAAACTTAATATAAATCCTGTATAATAATAATAATAATAATAATTATGCTTGCAAGGGTAAGGCACCTTACATACAGCTCTGCACCTGTCACCTATAGAAAGTTTACACCAATCAGCTATACCGTTATGACCACTGACAGTTTAACCACTTCAGCCCCCCCGGAAGATTTTGCCCCCCCTTGCATGACCAGACCATTTTCTGCGATAAGGCACTGCATTACTTTAACTGACAATTGCGCGGTCGTGCAACGCTGTACACTAATATCCTTTTTTCCCCACAAATAGAGCTTTCTTTTGGTGGTATTTGATCACTGATCTCTGCATTTTTTATTTTTTGTGCAATAAACAAAAAAAGACTGACGATTTTGAAAAAAAAAAAACAATATTTTTACTTTCTGCTATAAAACATATCCCCCCCCCCCAAAAAAAAGTAAAAAATCTAATTTCTTCATTAATTTAGGACAATTATGTATTCTGCTAAATATTTTTGGTAAAAAAAATCCCAATAAGCGTGTACTGATTGGATTGCGCAAAAGTTATCGCGTCTACAAGCTATGGGATATTTTTATGTTTTTTTTTTTTTTTTTACTAGTAATGGTGACGATCAGCGACTTATAGCGGGACTGCGACATTGCGGCGACAAATCTGACACTAATGCCGCGTACACACGAGCGGACTTTACGTCAGACTTTGCCTGGCGGACGGGATTTGGTTGGACAATTCGATCATGTGTGGGCTCCAGCGGGCTTTGTTTTCTCAAAAGTTGGACAGACTTAGATTTGAAACATGTTTTAAATCTATCCGTCGAACTCGAGTCCGGTAGAAAAGTCCGCCGTCTGTATGCTAGTTCAACGGACAAAAAGCCACGTTAGGGCAGCTATTGGCTACTGGCTATGAACTTCCTTGTTTTAGTCCGGTCGTACGTCATCACGTACGAATTCGACGGACTTTGGTGGATTGTGTGTAGGCAAGTCCGTTCATTCGGAAAGTCCGTCATAAAGTCCGTCGAAAAGTCCACCGGGCAAAGTCCGTCGTAAAGTCCGCTCGTGTGTACGCGGCATTAGTGACACCTTTGACACTTTTTGGGGGACCAGTGAGACTAATACAGTGATCAGTGCTAAATAATATGCACTGTCACTTCACTAAAGACACTGGCAGTGAAGGGGTTAACATCGGGGCGATCAAAGGGTTAAAATGGGTTCCCAATCGGTGATTGTACTGTAAGAAGACAGAGATCCATGTTCCTGCTTAGCAGAAACACAAGATCTCTGTCTTCTCCTGTCACAGAATGGCGATCTGCCTGGTTTATATAGGCAGACCGCTGTTCTGTCTGCCTCGGCAAAGATCGGCGGGTCCCGGTGGACATCGGGTGGGATATATTACACAGTGAGTGAACATGTTGCCCCTGAAGTGGATGTGTTGAAAGCAGAAAAAAATGGGCAAGTGTAAGGATTTGAGTGACATTGACAAACGCAAAGTTGTAATGGCTAGATCAGGGGTCTTCAAACTTTCTAAATAAAGGGCCAGTTTATTATCCTTTAGACTTTGGAGGGGCCGGACTGTGGCCAGTAGAAGCAGAAAATGTCATGGCATCGGTAACAATGCCCCATTATTGGTGTCAGTGGGAGGAATAGTGCCCTAAAGTTGGTGTCAGTGGGGGGAAAAGTGCCCCATCATTAGTGTCAGTGGGAGGAATAGTGCCCTAAAGTTCGTGTCAGTGGGGGGAGGAATAGTGCCCCATCATTGGTGTCAGTGGGAAGAATAGTGTCCCATCATTGGTGTCAGTGGGAGGAATAGTGCCCCATATTAGGTTTCAGTGGGAGGAATAGTGTCCCATAGTTGGTTTCAGTGGGAGGAATAGTGTCCCATAGTTGGTTTCAGTGGGAGGAATATTGCCCCATAGTTGGTTTCAGTGGGAGGAATAGTGCCCCATAGTTGGTTTCAGTGGGAGGAATAGTGCCCCATAGTTGGTTTCAGTGGAAGGAATATTACCCCATAGTTGGTGTCAGTGGGAGGAATAGTGCCCCATAGTGGGTGTCAGTGAGAGGAATAGTGCCCCAATGTTAAGGTCAGTGGGAGAGGATAGTGCCCCATAGTTGGTTTCAGTGGAAGGAATAGTGCCCCATAGTTGGTTTCAGTGGGAGGAATATTACCCCATAGTTGGTGTCAGTGGGAGGAATAGTGCCCCATAGTGGGTGTCAGTGAGAGGAATAGTGCCCCAATGTTAAGGTCAGTGGGAGAGGATAGTGCCCCATAGTTGGTGTCAGTGGGAGGAATAGTGCCCCAATATTAAGGTCGGTGGGGGAGGATAGTGCCCCAAGGCCTGGGTAAAGGCAAGCAAAGGTCTGCAGTGGTCAGGAGTCAGGACCGACCAAAAGAGGTCCAAGGAAGTAAGACTGGCAACAGCGTTATGAGTGGCTAAGGCTCACTGATGCACTTGGGGAGCAAAGGGTGGCCCGTGAAGTCTAATCCTATACAAGAGCTACTGGAGCTCACATTGCTGAAAAAGGGAATGCTGGTTCTGATAGAAAGGTGTCAGAGCACACAGAGCATTGCAGTTTGTTGTACATGGGGCTGTGTAGCCGCAGACCGGTCCGGGTGCCCATGCTGACCCGTGTCCACAGCCAAAAGCACCTACAATGGGCATGTGATTTTCAGAACTGGACAGGGGAGCAATGGAAGAAGGTGACCTGGTCTGATGAATTCAAGAATAGTTTGAAGAACACAACGAGTTCCATGTGTTGACTTGGCCTCTGGAGATCTCAAGCCTCTGTAGGATGTGTTGGAAAAACAAGTCCGATCCATGGAGGCCCCACCTCCCAACTTAAAGGATCTGTTACTGACGGCTTGGTGCCGGATACCACAGAACGCCTTCAGAGGTCTAGTGGAGTCCATCCCTCAACGGGTTACAGTGGGTGGTCATAATATTCTGACTAATCAGTGTATATTCCCATTGCCAGCTAATCCTCTTAATTATCATTAATGGCAGCCCAGCTAGCACATAGAAAAATGTCAAAAGCTCCAATAACATTGCGACAATTGCCCACCGTTCAAATAACAAGGCGCCTACTAAAGACGTTCAGCTATAGTCAAGGTTTATTGCAACGACAGCACGCCGCTCATGGCCATTGCTTTGGGTGGGAGTGAGCGTTGTGCTGTCATTGCGATAAACTTTGATGGGAGTTGAACGCTTTCGGTGTGCGGCCTGTTATTTGGATGGTGGAGCAAGAACGGACTCCAGGGCATTGACCCCCCCCCCCCCTGACTGATTGAAGGGAATCGGGGAAGATACAAGCTGGCCGGTGAGCGGTGAAAGGCATTGGGTTCATCTGACAATTGTGGCTATTGTGTTGTGTTGGTCAGGCAGCTATAAGTGGAATGATCCTTGGGGGTCTATTTATAAATGTTTCACGCAAATTTCACCCAGTATGCACACATTTTCCCAATTTTACCCAGTGTGTAAATCGTAGATGAAAGCAGTATCAATCTTGTGTGAAAACATTTTTAAATAGACCCCCAACTCTATCCCATGGCCCCATTGACACGGCTGGTCAAGGCCATACACCGCCCACTCCTGATGAAGGGGGGTGTCTGTTGTCCCTGAAACGTATTGGCCTTTTTTCTGCTATGAACCAATTTTACCTTTAACAACTTTGAACTCTTGGCGCTCTCATTGGACTGTATATACCAGGGGTGTAACTACAGGGGTCGCAGGGGTCGCAATTGCGACCCAGCCCCATGTTTCAGGGGGCCCGTGTGTCATGCCTGTCCCGCTTGGACAAAAGGGGTGGCATATAGAGGAACTAATCCCCTACATTTTCCCCCTGCAGCCACTGAAATTCGGCTTTTCCTTCACTCCCTCCTGCAGGCATTCAGCAGCTGCAGGAGGAAAATGGAGGGGGTTGGTTTCTCCATTTGCCGTCCCTGCCACCCCCTCCTGTCCAGGTACTGTTGCCCCCGGGCCCCAGGATCAGTGGGAAGGGCCCCTGCCAGAGGTCATGAGGCACCCTTCATGGTTTCTTGCATCAGTTCCCTGGAGGTTCTAGTTACGCCTCTGGTATATACAGTGTATGGATTCCCAACTCTGGATTCATCCCCCCATTTTGAAGGGGTGTCCCCGTTTTTTGGAGTGCTGTTGAACCCCAGCTAGTGATAATTAGAAAATCTTTAACCAGATTGTTGTTACTTGTTTCGTGGCTTGTTCAAAAAGCGTGGCTGAACTGCAGGGTTTTATCGCTCCCCAACCTCTAGTGTAAATGAGCCCTTAGAACCTTAACAACTTTTCTATCTGTGTCATCCTATCCTGGTGACACCTGCCCCCCATTTCCTGTATAGGTGTCACAGGGACAGGAAGTGAGGGAAAATCTGCCCAATGGGGTCAAAGACTGAATTAGAACCCTTTAAATGTATGAAGTTAGAGATCATTCATACACCACCAAGAACCAGCGTACAGCCGTGGGGGAGGGGGGGGGGGGATCACAGGTGTTACAATCAGTCATGGTGGGGAAGGCTCAACAGGTGCCATGGCTGCATTCGTGTAGATGGACATCCAAAGGTTTTATGTCACTGTGCTGTTTCTCCTTTAACTGTCCAGTCACAGGCTGGGGGGGTGGGTCCAGGATGACCTGGGCTCAGAGGAAGCCAGTTGAATGATATATGTCTTCAGACAGAAGACATCTAGTGGTAGAAAAAAAGTACTGCAGGGTAAATCTCTGAAGGCGAATATTGCAGCAAAAGCTGATTTTATTATTTTATCTTTTAACGACTTATTCATTGTTATCTTGTTATTTTTGTCTGGAGCTCTGCTTTAAAAGAGTTGTAAAGGCACAAAGTTTTTTTTTTATCTTAATGTATTCTATGCATTAAAGCGGAGTTCCGCCAATTTTTTTTTTTAAGTTAGCAGCTAAAAATACTGCAGCTGCTGACTTTTAAAATAAGGACACTTACCTGTCCAGGGCGCCTGCGATGTCGGCACCTGAATCCGTTCACTCCCTCGGCTCCCAGGTGCTGCCGCCGCCATCTTCGGTGAGGGAATCAGGAAGTGAAGCCTTGTGGCTTCACTTCCTGGTTCCCTACTGCTGCGCTATCCCACTGGTCCCTCCTGTCTTCTGGGACCCGTGTGTCTCCCAGAAGACAGCAGGGGGTGGGAAGTGGTGTAGATATCCGGGTGACTCGGGTATCTATACCCGAAAGTGGGAGCCAAATACTTGTATTAGACAGGTATCTGCTCCCCCCTCCCCCCTGAAAGGTGCCAAATGGGACACCGGAGGGGTGGGGGATTCCGAAAACGCGGAAGTTCCATTTTTGGGTGGAACTCCGCTTTATGATAATTTAAGATGAAAAAACCTTCTGTGTGCAGCAACACCCCCCTCCCCCCTGGCACCCCCCCTAATTACTTACCTGAGCCCCTTTTCTCTGCAGCAATGTCCACGAGTGTCTTAGCTGTTCCAGACACTCCTCCTGATTGGCTGAGACACAGCAGCAGCGCCATTGGCTCCCGCGGCTGTCAATCAAAATCAATCAGCCAGTCGGGGGGGAGGGGGCGGGGCTCCGTGTCTGAATCAATACACGGAGCTCTGACTCGGCTCGGTTGCCCCCTGTAGCAAGCTGCTGGCAGAGGGGGGCACTCACCAGAGGGAGGGGCCAGAAGAGCAGAAGAGGTGCAAATCCAACTGCACAGAGAAGGTAAGTATATCATGTTTGTTATTTTTATTTTTTTATTTTTTTTAACGAGCCTTTACAATCTCTTTAACATTGCAGGATTGCAAAAAAAAAAACTGTACAAAAGTTTTAAAAAGTTACAAAATTTTAGCTGGTGTTTCATTTTTTTTTTCTTTTCGCTGAACACTGATGTGCAGACAAAACCATTACTTAACACCAATTGTCTGTGTGTCTGCATTTGATGTGGACATCTGTCTGCTGACACATCCCTGGGGTTGTCAGACGGCTGCCCTGTATGTGTCACATTCCTCGGGACCTAAACCACCCAGGCCCCCCCCCCCCCCCCACCTATCAGACGCTTCCCTGAATGCCAGATTCACCGACCTGCACAAAAAAAAATTAAAAAACGCACACATGGTAACAATACAGGTCTGGAGAGGGCGATTAAATGCTTTAGGTGGATCAGATTATTTGTGCGCAGAGACTAATCTCATCATAATGGAGCACTGAGAGCTCTCGGCTTTGCTGCAATATGATCACCAACAAATCCTGCAGAGGATAAACGTGCAGGGAAAGTGCACATGCAAGAGAATTCTACTATATTAGAGAATGATACCATTTGTAGTCATTTATATCATACCAAAGAAATTCCTCTGTGTTATTTGAAGACTTGAAAACATTTAATACCTCTGTCCAAAGAGCTTACAATCATATCTCCCTATCATCACCATCAGATACAGCACACTCTAGCCTGGGCATGGGCTTAAATGTAAATCAGTGGCAGCTGGTAGTAAATTTTTGGGGGTGCAGGGGGTGAGGCGACAATCCCCCCGCCGCCAATCCCTCCCCCCCCCCGGTCGGTCACCACCCCCGGACTTCGGGCTTCCTCCGGGCGGCGGACGGCTTCACCCTGTGTCTCCTTCCTCCAATAGGATCGCTCTCAGGAGTCGGGATTGGCCAGGGGGAGAATCGGGAAGTCAATAGCTCTGCGCCCCGAGCCCACCCTTTTTTTAAGCCAATTAGAGCCTCCGAATCCAATCATGTGCTTCTAACAAAAAAAAACCCCCATTAGAATCCATGTGTCCGGTGCCCTGCATGGAAATTAGGTGCCGCCACAGGGATTAGGGGAGCGGCGCCCCTGCCCCCCCACCACCCCCCCCCCCCCGTATGGACGGGCCGCCACTGATGTAAATCCTAACAATGAACATCTCTTATCTCCCTTTTTGGTCTGTTAAATATGCAATTGGAAGGGTTTTACTATCTCTGTTCAAAAAGTACAAAAAATACCTATTGATCCTGCCAGAAACCTGTCCTGGGTCCTGTCCTCACTTTCTGTGTTATCTCAAGGAAACTGATTAGCCCTCCCCAGTTCTTGGGACTCCTATCTATTAGTATTTATGCTGTGGAGCTCAGAAGAAGGGGTGTGGTTCAGTACTTTAGCAAAAGACAACTAGGCAGGGCTGACACCTTTCAGCCCACAAAAAAAAAATGCTGTAAGTGTTCCTGCCCAGCCCAGTGTAATTTTCAGTACTTGCAAGGTCTTTAACTCTTTCACTGCCACCAACGTGCATAGTACATTGATGGCGGGGGGGGGGGGGGGGGGTGTTGCCAACCGTCAGTATTATAAACTGTACACTTTTCTCCTGCCAGTAAATGCCAGTAACAGGAAAAGGTTGCCAGTAAAGAATATGGCTGCGACTCTTGGCCGAGCCCCTCAGAGTGCCTGCTACAGTGTGTTCAGGCAGTGCTGGCGGGGGGGGGGGGGGCGGGTCTGGCGGTTTAACTTTTGGAAATGCCAGTAACAACTTGGCTGTGCCAGCAGCCGCGGCCTGTCCATATGGGGGGCACAGGGGCGCCGCCCAACTAATCAATGCGCCCGACCCCTAATCTACACGCTGCATGGATTACAATGTTTTGTTTTTTTTTAGAAGCAGGTGATTAAAGCCGGATGCTTCAAAAAAGGGGCGAGCCCACCCAGTTGTGTGACAACAGGGAATTACTAATTCGCTATTGACTTTCTGATTCTCTTTCTGGTCAATCAGGAAGGGGGTCCTGAGACCCGATTGGCCAAGAGGAGAAGCGATCCTATTGGCTGCTGAGGAGGAGGAGGGAATGCAGGGGAAGCGCCGCCCACTGACTGGAGGAAGCCCACGACCTAGATGGGGTAAGTGCAGACCTGACTGACTGGGGGGGTTGGGGTGGCGGCGGACGGATTACTGTGGGCCAGTAAATTTTGGGTGCTGTGTCAGTAAATTTTTATCTGGTAGGTTGGCAACACTGGTGGGGGGGGGTGTTAAATCTGGTAAGCCAACTGTTGGCTGTCAGATTGAAGCGATCTGCAGGATCTCTTCTACACACCCCTGTAAAAAAAAATGGAAGGCGCGCACACTGGGTGCATTACCAAGGACAATTTAAGGAATGATAAAATCCATAAAAAGTGGGTACTCACAAAAGACAACTCTTAATGAGCCATAAAAATCACACAGTGTAAGGACATGTGCAGGACCATATCACAGGGTATACTGACGCGTTTCGGGGGGCGCACCCCCTTCCTCAGAGCTAGGCTTGGGATACCAATGTCCCTGTTGCCCTTCACTTTAGAACACCCCATAGCGCTGGAAGGGACTGTGTTTTTCGACACCCCTGTAAAGAAAAAAACACCCCCCCACCCCATGTGTGTGTTCCCCAGCCATATTGTTGGGGTCCACACGTGTAGCCGGGACTGGGACGATGGATGCCATCAGGTAGAGGAGAGGGAGACTTGTGAATGTCCATTCACTGATCTCCGCTTCCTATTACCGAATCGGCTTGTAAAACGTCACTTCCGGGTCCCCGTCTGACTTTCCCCAGCCAGAATGACTGGCGAAGAAACCAATGCAGAGCGATCTGCACTGCATTTGTTTCACAGGAGGACAGGTGAGATAACAGGGGGGGTCTTTTAAAGAGAACCGGTCATGCGACATGAAAAAAACTTGACCTAATTGGCCTGGGTGTAAAGTGGTTAAATAAATAAAAAACATTCGATCAGCACAAGAAATTGCCTAATAACATTTGTTGTTTTTTTTTTTGCTTCGTTTGCACAGATCAAATGTAAACACACCCCCTGGATGGTGTGAATGGGGCCCTTAGACAAAACAAGCATTTAACCTTTGTATTGGGGGGGGCTTCAATTGTTACCAATGATGGTCAAAAAAAAAAACATTTTGGCTGCAGCTTTGCTTGTCGGAGTGATGGGGGTTGTAGGGGGGCCAGCTTCGCTGAGCGTATTCTATAGGCATAAAAAAAAAAATGAACATATCTGCGGAACAATTCTAAAGGATTAGAGTTTTGTTCAAACATAGAGATCATTATCGTTTTTTTTTTTTTTTTCCGCACTCATCAATCACCGGCCTGTCTGCTCAATGTAACACAGCCAATGATACATTGTGACACCATATAAGCTGAGAGAAGGAAGTCTGCAGTAATACAAATAGAGGCCATTGTTACAGATAATATCAGAATCAGACTCACATTTTTCCCTCTCCTCCTAAGCGCTTTATCACTGCAAAGCATTGTCCTGAATCTCCCATATAAGTCTCGCCCCATAGGAGAACTATGCAGGGAATGCAATGTTTAGATGAAGTTCCCCTCTCAGGGATGAATCTACAACATTCGGAAACTATTAGAGTGAGATCAACTCTCCGCTGTAATCAATATCGATCATTTCACCCGAGCTCTACCGCCACCTGCTGGTGAAAAAAAAAAAACATAAAAAGGGAACAGCATTAAAAAAAAAGAGGCAACCGAAAAACGAAATAGTATTTTATTCCAGCTTACCGATACTTAAAGTGTTACTAAAACCACGACAGTAAAATCAGTCTGTATATGCAGTAAAGCATGCTTGTTATACAGAATTGATCCTGTCTTCTCTGATCCTCCCCTTTTTCCGCCATCCCCAATCTATCTGCTGATAGAACAGAGCCTTGCACATGCTCAGTTTGGTGTGTATTGCTAGAGAGTTTTTTTTTTTTTCTCTTGGGAAAGTGCATGTGACCAATACAGAGCCAATCAGCACTGTCCAGACAGAGGGTCAGGGGTTGTGCAGCCTCATAGGACAGTCAGAGGAGAATGAAAACTCCTCCTACAAGCTTTAACCAGACACTGATAGAAGTCACAAGACTGCTATATACTGCTGTTAAAAAAAAAAAGGTATTTAGCAGTTTATATTTACTAAAATAATTGCATTTCCATGTTCTGTGTACTGTGGGAGATCAGATATAGTGAATGCAGAGTCCTGGGTTTAGTACCATTTTAAATGTGGTGGCTGCATTCATTTTCTTTTCTTTTCTTTTTTGATCTGGTGATCTGGCCAGTAATACACTTCATGTCTTAGGCTCGATTCACATCTATGCATGTTGCTTTTGAGCGTTTCTGCAGTGTTTTTTGTGATGCTTGCCACGTTTTTGCAGTGTTTTTACAGCGTTTTTGCGGCGTTTTTTCGGCGTTTTGCGGTTTTTTTTTGTACAGTTTTTTTAGACTGTGTATAGTTTAAAAAAAAAAACGCCAAAAACGCAAAACGCATCAAAAACGCTGTAAAAACGCTGCACTTGCATTTTTGATGCTGGTCCATTGAATTCTAATACATGCAAAACGCTGCATTTTGCATGAAAAAAAGTCCCTGACCCTTTCCAAAAACGAAGAGGTACAAAAAGGCATATAAGGCTCCATTCACACTAGCGCGATTTTTTGATGCATTTTGCATTTTGCAGAAATGCATGTGAATTTTTTAACATGGGTTCCTATGGAACGTGTTCACATCAATGCCTTTTTGTACCTCTGCGTTTTTGGAAAGGGTCAGGGACTTTTTTTAATGCAAAATGCAGCGTTTTGCATGTAATAGAATTCAATGGACCAGCATCAAAAACGCAAGTGCAGCGTTTTTACAGCGTTTTTGCAGCGTTTTTGATGCGTTTTGTGTTTTTGGCGTTTTTTTTTTTTAGACTGTATACAGTCTAAAAAAGCTGTAAAAATAAAAAACCGCAAAACGCTGCAAAAACGCTGCACTTGCGTTTTTGATGCTGGTCCATTAAATTCTATTACATGCAAAACGCTGCATTTTGCATGAAAAAAAGTCCCTGACCCTTTCCAAAAACGCAGAGGTACAAAAAGGCATTGATGTGAACACGTTCCATAGGAACCCATGTTAAAAAATTCCCGTGCATTTCTGCAAAATGCATCAAAAAACGCGCTAGTGTGAATGGAGCCTTATGGAACATGAGCTTTATTGATTGGAGAGCTTTAGCAGGGGTGTGTTGGTTCTCTGCAGTGAGAGCCCTGCTTCTACAGAGAGCAAGGGACCTTCTCTGTGGGGTGCTGCCAGGGGATTGGCTTTTCTACTCAGGCTGTGGCTGCATTAAAAAAAAAAAAAAAAAACAACTATAAGACTTAAAGCTGAACTCCAGGTACAAAAATACCTTTGAAATGGTCCCCTACCCCACTGCAAGGGTTAAATGCTCCCAAACCTTTTCCTATAGGCCCCTTTCACATGGGCTGTCCAATCAGGTCTGCCTGTCAGTTTTTCAGGCAGGCCTGATCGGACCCTCCAGTCTCCTCTATGGAGCAGCGGATGATCGATCCCGTCCACCAAAAAACAGACGGAATGTGGGCCTATTTTCCTTCCATCCGACGGATCGGATAGAAACAGATAGGTGGTCCCTTCCATCCGCTTGCCCCATAGAGGAGAGCGGGACTGTGTCTGTATCTGCTCTGCATAGCGGAGCAGACTCGGACCTGTCACCCGTCACCTGGGATCAGCGGAGAGATCCCCCACTGAGCGGATTCCGCTTAGCGAAGGCACCAGTGTGAAAGAGGCCTAAGGTGGGAAAACCACTTACCTAACTGGGCAATTTTCAATCTCTTTTTACATACAGTGCCTTGACATTTTCCACTTTTTGTCATGTTACAACCAAAAACGTAAATGTATTTTATTGGGATTTTATATGATAGACCAACACAAAGTTATACATAATTGTGAAGTGGAAGGAAAATGATAAATGGTTTTCCAATTTTCTTACAAATAAATATGTGAAAAGTGTGGGGGGGCATTTGTATTCAGCCCCCTTTACTCTGATACCCCTAACTAAAATCTAGTGGAACCAATTGCCTTCAGAAGTCACCTAATTAGTAAATAGAGTCCACCTGTGTGTAATTTAATCTCAGTATAAATACAGCTGTTCTGTGAAGCCCTCAGATGTTTGTTAGAGAACCTTAGTGAACAAACTGCATCATGAAGGCCAAGGAACACCCCAGACAGGTCAGGGATAAAGTTGTGGGGAAGTATAAAGCAGGGTTAGGTTATAAAACAATATCCCAAGCTTTGAACATCTCACGGAGCTCTGTTCAATCCATCATCCGAAAATGGAAAGAGTATGGCACAACTGCAAACCTACCAAGACATGGCCGTCCACCTAAACTGACCGGCCGGGCAAGGAGAACATTCATCAGAGAAGAGCCAAGAGGTCCATGGTAACTCTGGAGGAGCTGCAGAGATCCACAGCTCAGGTGGGAGAATCTGTCCACAGGACAACTATTAGTCGTGTTCTCCACAAATCTGCCCTTTATGGAAGAGTGACAAGAAGAAAGACATTGGTGAAAGAAAGTCATAAGAAGTCCTGTTTGCAGTTTGTGAGAAGCCATGTGGGGGACACAGCAAACATGTGGAAGAAGGTCCTCTGGTCAGATGAGATCAAAATGGAACTTTTTGGCATTAACTCGCCGTGTTTGGAGGAAGAAAATTTTTGACTATGATCCTAAGATCACCACCTCTACAGTCAAGCACGGAGGTGGAAACATGATGCTTTGGGGCCGTTTCTCTGCTAAAGGTACAGGCCGACTTTGCCATATTGAGGGGCCAATGGACGGGACCATGTATTGTAAAATCTTGGATGAGAACCTTCTTCCCTCAGCCAGAACACTGAAGATGGGTCCTTGATGGAGTGGCTCATGAAGAAGCACATTAAGGTCATGTAGTGGCCTAGTCAGTCTCCAGACCTTATTCCTATAGAAAATGTATGGAGGGAGCTGAAACTACGAGTTGCCAAGTGACAGCCAAGAAACCTTAAGAATTTAGAGAAGATCTGTAAAGAAGAGTGGACCAAAATCCCTCCTGAGATGTGTGCAAACCTGGTCACCAACTACAAGAAACGTCTGACCTCTGTGATTGCCAACAAGGGTTTCTTCACTAAGTACTAAGTCATGTTTTGCTTGGGGATCAAATACCAGTACTTATTTTACTCACCGAACTGCAACTCAATTTATAATATTTTTATTATGTGGTTTTTTTCTGGATTTTTGTGTTGATATTCTGTCTCTATCATTTAAAATACACCTATGATAAAAATTATAGACCTTTCATTTCTTTGTAAGTGGGCAAACTTAATCTGCAGGGGATCAATATATATCAAATATATATTTATATATATATATATATATATATATATATATATACCGTATTTATCGGCATATAACACGCACTTTTTTCCCCTGAAAATCAGGGGAAAATCGTGGGTGCGTGTTATAGGCCGATACCCGCCGATTTCTGTGTCATCGGAGCGATCGCGGCAATTGCCGCGGTCGCCGCCGACATACACAGCCGTGGATAGATTCAAAAATGGCGCCGAGACTGCAGGGAGCCGAGATACACATACTCGAGTGTTCTCGGCTTTTTCCGGCGCCGCCGTCACGCCCAGTCCCGCCCCTGGACCTGTGTTATGTCCATCATAGGGCGGGACTGGGCGTGACTGTGAGCGGCGCCGAAAAAAGCCGAGAACACTCGGGTATGTGTATCTCGGCTCTTGTCGGATCCGAGATACACATACCCGAGTGTTCTCGGCTTTTTTCAGCGCCGCTCACAGTCACGCCCAGTCCCGCCCTATGATGGACATAACACAGGTCCAGGGGCGGGACTGGGCGTGACGGCGGCGCCGGAAAAAGCCGAGAACACTCGAGTATGTGTATCTCGGCTCCCTCGGCGCCATTTTTTGAATCTACATCAAGTGCACAAAGCTGCACTGACATGGCTGGCCTCGGGCAACGAAGCTACACTGGGGCAAGGCTGCACTGGGGCAAGACTGCACTGGGGCAAGGCTGCACTGGGGCAAAGCTGCACTGGGGCAAAGCTGCACTGGGGCAAAGCTGCACTGAGGCAAGGCTGCACTGGGGCAAAGCTGCACTGACAAGGCTGCACTGGGGCAAAGCTGCACTGAAAAGGCTGCACTGGGGCAAAGCTGCACTGACAAGACTGCACTGGGGCAAGGCTGCACTGACACTGAAAAGGCTGCAGATGGACAGATAAGGCTGCATTGATGGGCATTTTAATGTAAGTTTTTTTTTTCCTAAAACTTCCCTCCTAAACTTGGGGTGCGTGTTATACGCCGGCGCGTGTTATACGCCGGCGCGTGTTATACGCCGATAAATACGGTATATATATATATATATATATATATATATAATGGCTTCTGGGCTGGAAGCCGGTAAAGTGGTTGTAAACCCTTACATATAACCAGTGAGGTGACTGGCCTCAGGTGATACACAGAGACGAAACAAATCCCCCTACATAAGTTGTACCTGTTTATCTGCGGCCCGTCTCATCTACTGCCAATCAAAGTGCAGAATTTATGCATCTTGTCAGAGCTTTCAGAACCAGAGGATGGGGAGCTGAAGTTACACTCTGCAGAGCTCAGTGGGAGCTGATTGGAGGGAAGGGACGCAGCACGCACACAGGAAAAGAGCTGAGGCTGTCAATCACAGACTGTGTGCTGGAGCTCCCTCCTCCTCACCAGTTTTCTATAGGTTTCAGGAAAACTTGTCAGAAGTGACTCATGCTGATAGCTGAGGAATGAGGAATGAGAACCAGAGGGCGGGGAGCTGAAGTTACACTCTGCAGAGCTCAGTGAGAGCTGATTGGAGGGAAGGGACGCCGCACACAGGAACCAAGCTGAGGCTGTCAATCACAGACTGCGTGCTGGAGCTCCCTCCTCCTCACCAATTTTGTCTAGGTGTCAGGAACACTTGTCAGATAGGCAGATAGAAATGGCAGATAGAAATGAAATGCATTGCTCTGGACTGAGACAAGTATAGCAGGATGTGCTTTGTTCATATTTTATGTCTGTTGCATCCAGAGTTGGGCTTTAAGGCACTTTTTTTTTTTTTTTTTTGCATTCCCCTGGAATGTATTTAGCTGATTTAAAATGGAAGTTCAGTTGGGCTTTCGGTATTCAGTGGGTAAACAAATGCCAAGAAAACATGCAAACTCCATGCAGATATGGTCTGTCCTGTATCCCAACCCAGGACCCCAAGGCTGCAAGGCTGCAATGCTATCACCTATGGCAACATGTCACATCATGTCTCAGATTGGCAGCCAGCTAGGTAATAAGTTCCTTTGACTTTGGTAAGTACATATAGTCATTACAAGGAGATAGGCCGCGACAGTCCTGGATATAATCCCCCTAAACCCTAATGAACTATCCACAACAACAACCGATGAATTATGCAGAATAAATCCTAATGAATCATCCATACCAGTGTAAGCCATCAATAATTAGTGCGGTTTAATTATGTACCATCCACAACAGATGCCTTTCATCAAAGTTTTACAACGTTCCCAAATGGATCGTTTTAAACATTTCAATTATTGACAGTCTGAGAAAAAGGCAACCCTGAGAACAGATCAGAAACTTCTGGGTTCGTTTTTTTTATAATACCAGAACCTACGTGAGCCGCCACCGTTATTACTATCCATCTACACCCACCGGCCACTTTATTAGGTGCACCTTACTAGTACCGGGTTGGACTCCCTTCAGCCTTCAGAACTGCCCTCATTTTTCATGGCATCCATTCACCAACGTTCCACCACATCCCAAAGGTGCTCTATTGGATGGGATGTGGTGAGTGTGGAGGTGTCAGGGCTGGGATCGCCCCTTCCTTCTCTGAGCTGAGCGCTCAGCTGTCCGCTAATTGCCAGCTCCTATCTCTCCACAGTTACTCAGCTGTTGATGATATCCTGCTCGTCAGTCCTGCCTACTTAAGCCGTCCAGTCCAGAGGATCTCTGCCTTCTCCTTGGTCAACATCACAGAAACTATCTCCTTCGATCCTGTTCAAGACTTGCTTGGTTGACATCCCTTCTGGCTCCAGATCCTGCTTGCTGTTCCACTACATTGATCCCTGAATTCTGGCTTGGCTGACTATCCGTTCCAGTTACTGAAATTTGGCTATGTTTTGACTACGTTTGTTCTTTTTACTTTTACTATTAAACAAGTGTGATTTAACTGTACTTCTCTCTCAGCCTGATTTCATGGTTTCTGACAGGAGGCCATTGGAGTACAGGGACCTCATTGTCCAGTGGTGAGATGATTGGAGCTTTGTGACATGGTGCATTATCCTGCTGGAAGGAGCCATCAGAAGATGAGGACACTGTAGTCATAAAGGGATGGACGTGGTCAGCAACAATACTCGGGTAGGTCATGGTGTTCAAACGATGCTCAGTTGGTTCTAAGGGGCCCAAAGTGTGCCAAGAAAATATCCCCCCCACCATTACACCCCCACCACCAGCCTGAACCGGTGATACAAGGCAGGATGGATCCATGCTTTCATGTTGTTTACACCAAATTCTGACCCGACCATCTGAATGTTGCAGCTGAAATCGAGACTCATCAGACCAGACAACGTTTTTCCAATCTTCTATTGTCCAATTTTGGTGATCCTGTGTGAATTGTAGTCTCAGTTTCCTGTTCTTAGCCGACAGGAGTGGCACCCAGTGTGGTCTCTTGCTGCTGTAGCCCATCTGCTTCAAGCTTTGATGTGTTGTGCGTTCAGAGATGGCATTCTGCATACCTTGGGTGTAACGAGTGTTTATTTGAGTTACTGTTGTCTTTCTATCATCTGGAACCAGTCTGCCCATTCTCCTCTGACCTCTGACATTAACAAGGCATTTTCCTCCACACAGCTGCCGCTATCTTCCCTTCCAGTACAGCACACCCCATTCCTCAACACAGCTCCCCCCTGCAGTACAACTATTTTCCCTTCCAGTACAGCACACCCCCTCCTAAATACAACCCCCCCCCACACCCCACAGTACAACCTTCCCACAGTACAGCTCTCTCCCTTCCAGTACAGCACACACACCCTTCCTCAACACAGCCCAGCCCCCCCCCCCCCCCCACTGTACAACTTTCCCCCAGTACCCCAGTACAGTTTTCTCCCTTCCAGTACAGCACACCCCCCCCCTCAACACAGTCCCCTCCGCAGTACAACTTTCCCCCACTATAGCTCTCCCCCCTTCAGTACAACTATCTTCCCTTCCAGTACAGCACACCCCCTACTTACTACAGCTCTCCCCCCTCCAGTACAGCTATCTTCCCTCCAGTATAGAATACCCATAGCTCCCAACTGTCCCTGATTTTCGAAGGGACTGTTCCTGATTTGGAGCAATGTCCCTCTGTCCCTCTTTCTTCCTCATTAGTCCCTCATTTTGCTCTGATCTATATAGTTGTATATAAAATGCACATTTTATCCATCAAAAAGTGTTTCCCAGCGCTAAACCTTTCATCCAAGTTCTAAATTGCTGCATTTGTAAATTCCAAAAGCCAATATAAAGGAATAGTAGTGGTAAAAAAAAAGCACTTGTGGGTTTACCTAATCATTTTTATTGTATAATTTTCCTTTAATAGGTGTTCCTTGTTCTTGTTCTCAAAAAGTTGGGAGGTATGCTCACCTCTTCAGTACCACCCCCTTCCCCAGTACAGCTCTCCCCCCGGCAGTACAGCTTCCTACCAGTACAGCTGTTTTCTCCAACCAGTACAGCTCTCCATCCTCAATACAGATGTACCCAATTATATAGTATGGCTGGTGGTATATTTTTGTTGGGGGGCGGCAATCCGTTCCCCCCCGAGCCCCCCCCGGTCGGTTCCCGCACTTACCCCATCTAGGTCGCAGGCTTCCCCCGCCGGCGGCTTCACCCTGTATCTCCTCCTTACTAGGCTTCACGGCGGCACAACTTCCCCTGCGTCTCCTTCCTCTTCCTCCTCCTCACCCATAAGGATCCCTTCTCCTCTCGACCAATTGGGTCTCAGGACCCGCTTCCTGAGCCGGGATTGGCCGGGAGGAGAATCAGGAAGATAACAGCGAATATTAATTTGCTATTGTCACACAACTGGGTGGGCTCGGGGCACAGTGCTCTGCGCCCCGAGCCCACCCTTTTTTTGAAGCCAATTAGAGCCTCAGGCTCTAATCATGTGCTTCTAAAAAAAAAAAAACCCCATTGGAATCCATGTGTCCGGCGTCTTGCATGTAAATTAGGGACCGGGCGCATGGATTAGGGGGGCAGTGCCCCTGCACCCTGTATGGGCGGGCCACTGCTGCAGCTACCCTTCCTCAGTACAGCTCTGTCCGCTTTCATAAAACACACTTACCAGACCAGGGTAGGTCAGAGTAAGGAAAGTCTTCCTACGGCTGGGTCATGTGACCATAGTCACAGAGGAGAAGCCTCCCATGCTCTGAACTAACAAGCTGCCGGAGCAGCTCCTGCTTTGAGTGCCCAGCACAGCTGTCAACACTAGCTCCGGCAGCAGTTTTGACCCCCAATCCCCCCTCATATCTACGCCAGTGCTCTATCTATCTGTCTGCCTGTCTGTCTATCTATCTATCTATCTATCTATCTATCTATCTATCTATCTATCTATCTATCTATCTATCTATCTATCTATCTATCTATCTATCTATCTATCTATCTATCTATCTATCTATCTATCTCTATGGGTGGCTGCAGCAGTGGCCCGTCCATACAGGGGGCAGGGGCACTGCCCCCCCTAATCCATCATGCGCCCAGCCCCTTATTTACATGCAGGGCACCGGACGCATGGATTCCAATGGGGTTTTTTTGTTTTTTTTTTCTTTTAGAAGCACATGATTAGACGCTCTAATTGGCTTCAAAAAAGGGTGGGCTCGGGGCGCAGAGCACTGTGCCTCGAGCCCACCCAGTTGTGTGACAATAGCAAATTAATATTCACCATTGTCTTCCTGATTCTCCTCCTGGCCAATCCCGACTCAGGAAGGGGGTCCTGAGACCTAACTGGTCGAGAGGAGAAGCGATCCTATTGGGCGCCGAGGAGGAGGAAGGAGACGCAGGGGAAGTTGCGCCGCCGTGAAGCCTAGTAAGGAGACACAGGGTGAAGCCGCCGGGGGGTGATTCTTTTTTATACCCTATCTATCTATCTATCTATCTATCTATCTATCTATCTATCTATCTATCTATCTCTATCTCTATCTCTATCTCTATCTCTATCTCTATCTCTATCTCTATCTCTATCTCTATATCTAATCTATCTATCTCTATCTCTATCTCTATATCTAATCTATGTATCTCTATCTCTATCTCTATATCTAATCTATCTATCTCTATATCTATCTCTATATCTAATCTATGTATCTCTATCTCTATCTCTAATCTATCTATCTCTATATCTAATCTATCTATCTCTATCTATCTATCTATATCTCTATATCTCTATCTATCTATCTATCTATCTATCTATCTATCTATCTATCTATCTATCTATCTATCTATCTATCTATCTATCTATCTATCTATCTATCTATCTATCTATCTCTATCTCTATCTATCTATCTATCTATCTATCTATCTATCTATCTCTATCTCTATCTCTATCTCTATCTCTATCTCTATATCTATCTATCTCTGTTTATAGTCTGTATTCTTACTTTATACAGTGTCACAGAACTATCAGCTCATTATATGATGATTATAATAATAATAACTGTATGTTATAATAACTTTTTTATATCAGAGTTTTTGTTGTTCATTAAAACTCCAACCCGACACTGTGACCATTTCACGTCTTTGTGCTGAGCTGATAACAGCCTAGAACAAACAAATCCAGCCGAAGATCGACTCAAATGCCTTTGTGCCACCTCAGGCTGTTTTCTTAGCTGAAAACACAACCACGCCTGCAGGGGGTATGTTCAGGTCACAACATCTACACACAATTCCTGATTGTCCGCGTGCCCCCCCAACACAGACCGCCAAGTGTTTCCCCATCTAGACAGATGGCCATGTTGTCAGTAAACACCGCCCTGCCTGCTCCTCATTTTCCGCCTAATTCACCCTTTTTTTTTGTTTTTTTATTTAGTTTTCGAAATTCCCAGACACGGCTTTCCCAAGGCATCTGATGCTGTGGATCGAAGCAACCAAAGTCCTATCTGCAGGTGAACAGCTTGTATGGAATGTGGCTGAATCACAGGGGTCAACCACAGGGGTCGCCCAGGTCAGGTCCTCGCTGAACCGCCTGTGGCAAGGGGGCCCTTCGTCACCAGGGGCCAGGTAGCGCCTTAATTGGCCCAACATTCCTCCCAAATCGTTATTTGATCTTTTGTTAATGTCATTGTTGCAGCTCACTTTTACTTGTTCTTCTAAGTCATCCTCGTCATCGGCCAGCTGCGGCGGGACCGTGGTGATGGTGACGCCATTATGACTAATTCCTTTTCAAAGTGGTTTTGTGTTAGCTGTCGTAAAATATATCATTTGCGCGGTTTGTGATCTTTTTCTATCGCAGTAAAAGTTCTTGCAAGGACCTGCTTGCTTTATTTTGGGCAGGACTTTAGTCATGGCCTCGGGGCAGTTTAAAGCTGACCTAGATATTGAGTTGAAGGTTTCTGAAGGAGGTTGAAATGCTTGCCTTAATGCCCAGGTCCACGACTACAGCTGGTGAGTGTTTCTCCTGATTATAGTGGCCCCAATTCCCTTAGACGCCCCGTGCAGACATTGCATTGCAGGAATGAGCTTTCCCGCTTGCGATTCTGAAAGCGCAATTTACATGCGTTTTCATTAGGGTTGCCACCTGTCCGGGATTCACCCGGACAGTTTGGGTTTGGAACCATGCGTCCGGGTTTCAGACTGTCTGAAACCCGGACACATTATTCAGACCGGTCTATAGCTTCATAGCAGCTGAGAGCGTCTGTTACACTCTTTCACACTGCCCAAAGCCAACACTAATAATCCCCCCCCCAAACACACACACAGACGGGAGAGGAGAGAGGGCTCGATCTGCACCTCTTCCCCCCCCACCCCTACCCCTCTGTGTCTGCCCACACTACATTCCCCGGCGCTGTGCCTCAGAAAAGGAAAGCGGAGGCCAGAAATTTGAAGTTGAGCAGCCTCAGATACATCTGGATGAGAGGTGCTGACTGCCAAGGGGTGAGTGAGCTCACCATCCATCCATCTATCCTTGTCTCTGAATGAAGTCTCTTCTCTCTCCTGACTCTGAGTGAGTACACTAAGGTAAATAAGGGTTCTCAGAGCACCCCTTAGATCAGAGTTCCCCTTTACACCAAAGGGCACAGTGTTCCCCTTTACATCAGAGTCCTCTCCATATACCAGAGTTCAGTGTTCCCCCTTAAATCAGGGTTCCCAGAGCATCCCTTATGTTAGAGTTCCCAGAGTTCTCCCTAACATCAGAGTCTGCAGAGTCCCCCCTTACAGTGAAAGGGAACTCTGCGAGTTCAGATGTAAAAGGGAGAACTCTGTGAACTCTGATGTAAAGGGGGACTCTTGTTATTAACTTCATATGATTAAAAAATGTTATTTAATAGCAAAATATATGTATAATTTATACTATTAAAAAAAAAATTGCTGTGCGCCGCTAAAGTGTTCGGGTTTGACTTGAAGAAAAGGTGGCAACCCTAGTTTCCATGTGTCTGGCATAAGGCACCGCATTCAATTCAATCGGCCTGCGCTATGCGCGTTTGTCACCCAAAGTAAGCCCCTGCTCCTCCTCTTTGGGACGACAAGCTTAGCACCATTTTTTAAACAAACGTTTTGCCGCAATTGCCGCACGATTAAAACACACAATATTCCCAAACGCATTCGTTCCTGAAAAAGGCTGTAAGTGAACCCTGCAGCGACCGCCGGCTGGAAACCAAAGACAATGGAGACGTATGTCACCAATACACCAAGGATCTCCAGAACGGGGCCAAAGCTTTATTCAGCGATCACATCATAGTTGCAAAATGCTGTATATACTATACTGTATGTTCTAATGGTAGAAGTGTTTGTGAAAATGTTACGCTTGTCATCCTGCTTAGGTAGCGTTCATTACACATGGCAGTTTGTCTGCTAAGGGCAGTTGTATCAAATATCAGAGACTTCCTATTCTTTTGTAATAAATCTTTCCACTGGGGACAACAAGTGACATTTCAGTTGCTGTCAGGCAGTGTGATGGTGATTTATGTGAAGCGGCTTGCATTGACCCTTATATCTGTAACTGTCACTTCTAGGGGGGAATTAGTAAGGAGCTCACAACGATGAGACAGAAGGTGAGATCCCTGGAATCACAACCAGTGTCATTACTGGTTTCCAATGAATTCCAAAATATCATTTCTATGTCACTAGAATCTGAGCAAAAAAAATATTTATTTATTAGGAAAGCAACACTCTGATGTATCTAGAATGCACCACAATGCATAAAAATATTAAAATTAATCCGATTTTAACCCCTTCAAACCCATTCCCTGCATCCCTTTAACAGGGTCTTTATGCCCAGGAATCTGGAAGGACTAGATGCGTTGCCCCTGATGACGTCACGCACGACAAAAGACGTTGGGCGGAGCCATAACACACAGCCATGGTCATCTTGGTTTCTGGCAAACTGACTATACATGTGACATAAAGTGTTTGTATAACACCCATCTATTGTAAGTGCATTTCCTTTATTAAATATTGCGTACTCTACTGCTTTATACAATGGAGAGTGTATCTTTTTTCCTTTTTATGGCGTCATTCCTATACTAAGTTTGTTTGCGCATTGATCTGTGGAAAACATAGCGTTGCGGCTGTTTGGCAAGGTGATTGGGAGAAGTTGGAAGCCTCGTGGAGTGTAAACTAAGCCCTGTTTGACCATCCTTCATTGGGGGAGGTAAGAGAGGAGGGGGGAGTTGGTGAGAGGGCATTGGTGATAGATCTGGGGGGCATTGCTAAGAGCTGGGGGGCATTAGTAAGAAAGGAGGAGTGCATTGTTGAGAGTGCTGGGGGGGAATTAGTAAGAGAGGAGGGGGAGCATTGGTGAGAGAGCTGGGGGGGGGGCATTGCTCAGAGAGCTGGAGGGGCATTGCTGAGAAAGCTAGGGTGGGGGAATTGGTGAAAGCTGGGGGGCATTGGTGAGAGAGATGGGGGGCATTTTTGAGAAAGTTAGGGTGGAGGTATTGGTGAGAGCTGGGAGGGCTTTGGTGAGAGAGCTGGGGGGGGGGGGGGCATTGCTGAGAAAGCTGGGGGGCATTGGTGAGAGCTAGGGGGCATTAGTAAGAAAGGAGGGGGGCATTGGTGAGAGAGCTGGGGGGCATTAGTAAGAGAGGAGGGGGAGCATTGGTGAGAGAGCTAGGGGGGGGCATTGCTCAGAGAGCTGGGGGGCATTGCTGAGAAAGCTAGCGTGGGGGAATTGGTGAGAGGTGGGGGGGATTGGTGAGAGAGCTGGAAGGGCATTAGTGAGAGCTGGGGGCCTTGGTGACAGAGTTAGGTTTTGTTTAACCACACCCCTTAAGCCCCTCCCACCATTAAGACTTTGGCCACACCTACATTTTGCCGTCACGCATGCCGCAGCTCACTTACTCCCTCAGTTGTCCCTCATTCTGAAGTTCAAAAGTTGGGAGGTATGACTGTGCTGTACATAGCATGTGCAGGCTCCACCCACTACAAGCTGCCTGCAGAAACCTACAAGAGGGGGCGGAGACAAGACCAGTCACCCTGCACAAGGAGAGAGATCAGAGCTATGGGAGGGGCTCAGCAGCTCCACCCACTACAGGCTGCCTGCAGAAACCTACAAGAGGGGGCGGAGACAAGACCAGTCTCCCTGCACAAGGAGAGAGAGCAGAGCTGTGGGAGGGGCCTAACAGACCCCACCCACTACTGGCTGCCTGCAGAAAACTACAGGAGGGGGGGCGGAGACAAGACCAGTCACCCTGCACAAGGAGAGAGAGCAGAGCTGTGGGAGGGGCTCAGCAGCTCCACCCACTTCAGGCTGCCTGCAGAAAACTACAGGAGGGGGCGGAGACAAGACCAGTCACCCTGCACAAGGAGAGAGAGCAGCAGTGAGCGGTCTTTATTACAGGAAGTCTCACACAGGATTACTGCACAGATCTGGAAGGAATACACAAATCTCGCCAAGACTCAAGAAGAAGACACGTGATGAATGGACAATATTTGCTTATCCCAGAATTCCGCTTTACACCTTTATTTTCATGTAAATATTCAGCATATAAAACGATTGTTTCGTTTGCGTATTCCTGCACAGTTGTTCTCCATGCCGTCACACATCAGACAATCTGTCGGTGGATCTGGGTTTTTATGGTGCGGGGTAAAGCTTTTCCTTTGTATAATAAAATGAGGGATTTTTTTTAGACTGATGGGGATTGGATTCCGTCTGATAAGCTATCATGGAGGACAGGCCGGTCTCGCCTAGCAGGATAACGATTTCTCCGGAAGGTCGTATTAATAAACTTTCATACATTCTCCTGTCTAGTTTATGAATTCCTTAATGATAAAGGACCATGTGAGGCAATCAGCCAGCAGGAAGCCAGCAGGACATAGGACGTGTTCAGTCACTTAGGGATCACAGTGTTGGTTTAAAATGATTACTCACATTATTTTAATAGAATAATCAATTAAAGAGGTTTTAAACCCCAAACCAAAAATGTAATATATTGCAGCTTACCAGAGATGGCTGCATTCGTTTTCTTCTTTTTTTTTTTTAGGCATTTTCCCCTCTGTTTTCACCTGGTGATCTGGCCAGTAACACACCTCCTGTATTAGAGTGTCTCCACTCTGGATGAAGGAGAACAGGGGGCGCAGTGGACAGCAGTATTGTCAGTCTGGGGGGAGGGTTCGATGTACTAGCAGATTTAGGTACACTAATGCCGCGTCTACAAAAGTCCGACGGACGCCGACGGACAAAATACGGCTGACAATCCGATCGCGTGTGGGCTTCCCCGGACTTTCAGTGGACTTTTCCAGCCGCAAATCTGACGGACTTTAGATTTGAAACATGCTTCAAATCTTTACGTCGTAACTGCGCCGGACCCAGAAATCCGCTCGTCTGTATGCTAGTCCGACGGGCAAAAACCCACGCTAGGGCAGCTATTGGCTACTGGCTATCAACTTCCTTATTTTAGTCCGGGGGACGTCATCACGTACAAATCCGTCGGACTTTTGTGTGATCGTGTGTAGGCAAGTCCGTTCGTTAGAAAGTCCGCCGCAAGTCCGCCAAAAGTCTGCCAAAAGTCTGTCGGACAGGCTATCGGACTTTTGTAGCCGAAAAGTCCGACCGTGTGTACGCGGCATAACAAATTGAAGCCAAACTCCAGCTCACACTTTATAAATGTGTACAAAATAAAAGGTGGGCGGTAAGTGTATTAGCGAGTGAACCGGTATGTGAAATGAATATAAATACGTATGAACATATGTGATCATATAACACTGCAAATGAAATCACGTAAGAAATCTGGAAAAATGAACATATAGCAAGCTGAGAGTCCATTTGTGATAGTGTACTCAACACCAAGAAAAAACGATATGCTCTTAAATGAAGCTTCTAGTTCTTCCACCATAAGTGCTCAATGGGAAGGTGGCAACTCACCAAAGGTGTTTGACCACTTTTTAAGGTAGGTTAAAATGCGAATTTGTCAAGTTGATTCCTACTGGCAACACGACTTCCACTCCAATGGCCCCCCCCCAGGATCAGACTAGGATATAAAAGTTGACTCCACAGGAGACAAGAGTAGAAGTCTCTTATGCCCCGTACACATGGTCGGACTTTGTTCGGACATTCCGACAACAAAATCCTAGGATTTTTTCCGACAGATGTTGGCTCAAACTTGTCTTGCATACACACGGTCACACAAAGTTGTCGGAAAATCCGATCGTTCTAAACGCGGTGACGTAAAACACGTACGTCGGGACTATAAACGGGGCAGTGGCCAATAGCTTTCATCTCTTGATTTATTCTGAGCATGCGTGGCACTTTGTCTGTCGGATTTGTGTACACACGATCGGAATTTCCGACAACGGATTTTGTTGTCGGAAAATTTTATAGCCTGCTCCCAAACTTTGTGTCGGAAATATCCGATGGAAAATGTGTGATGGAGCCCACACACGGTCGGAATTTCCGACAACAAGGTCCTGTCACACATTTTCCGTCGGAAAATCCGACCGTGTGTACGGGGCAATAGTGTAATATTTTAATATAAGTTTAAAAGCAATAACAAAAAGGTGGTGAATTGCACTCACATGTTAGGCTCGATTCACATCTATGCATGTTGCTTTTGAGCGTTTCTGCAGTGCTTTTTGCAGGTGCTTTCCACGTTTTTGGGCACACGGTTTTACCACGTTTATGCAGCGATTTGCGTTTTTTTTTTTTCACACTGTATATAGCTGGTTGCTAAGGAGGGGGCCGGGAAGCCGACCGTCGCGTCCTTAACAACCGATGAGTCATCAGCTGTCAGCGGGCTTCCCCGCTGACAGCTGAATGTAAAAAAAAAAAAAAGAATTGCCGGTTAAAAAAAATAGTGAAGAAAAAAACACCGTGGGGTCCCCCCCAAAATCCATACCAGGAGAGGGCAGGGACGCCCGCTGACAGCTGATGACTCAGCTAGTTAAGGACGCGGCAGCTGGCTTCCCGGCCCCCTCCTTAGCAACCAGCTATATACAGTGTAAAAAAAAGAAAGCGCAAATCGTGGCAAAAATTCAGTAAAAACGCTTGCGTTTTGGTTGCGGGTCCATTAAAGTCTATTACATGCAAAACGCTGCATTTTGCAGGGAAAAAAAAGTCCCCGACCCTTTCCAAAAATGCAGAGGCACAAAAATGCATTGATGTGAACGTGTTCCATAGGAACCCATGTTAAAAAGTTTTCCTGCATTCCTGCAAAATGCATCAAAAAACGCATTTGTGTGAATGGAGCCTAAGAGTGCCTGGCCTGGCACTGGGTGTAAACAGCGTGTGCGGATAAGGCTAGTCGTGCGTTCCACCTCTCGCTCTGGACGGTAACGCCTGCTGTAAGGTGACAAACAGGACCCGGAAGTGACGGATCCTCCACTCCAGGGATTTTCCCTTTTTGGGATTTACATGAATAAATTAAAGCTGATCATTGTAAGCACCCCTGTCGGGGGGAGGGGGGGGCGTTCTTGGGATGCTTTTCCCTTTAGCTGGCCAAATATCCTTTAGATCTACCAATAACATGAAGTACGTGATCCTACTTGAGTGGATACAAATGGAATGGATTGTTTCGGTAGAGATTCCATTACATTTATTTACATTAAAGTGATTCTAAAGGTTAGTTCTTTTTTTTTTTTTTTTTGTAAAATAACAAACTTGTTATACTTACCTGCTCTGTGCAAGGGTTTTCTGAGGTGTCCCGGCGGCGCTCCTGTTCATCGAGTGACACCCCCCCCCCCCCCACACACGGAGAGACGCTTTCCATGGGCACGCTCCAGAGTCCTGCTGCTCGGTCCACTGACACAGACAGCAGGACTTGGCCCCGCCCCCGGCTCTTGTGTCACTCGATTTGATTGACAGCAGCGGGAGCCAATGGCAGCAGCTGGAGCTGTTGGGCTTGTGCTCGTTACTAGAACAATCGGGTTCAGGTAAGAAAAAAGGGGGGCTCTGGGGGTGCAGCTTTTCACCTTAATGCATAGAATGCATTATAAACCAAGAGGGTTTACAACTCCTTTAAGTAAAGTCATCTCTTCACTCCTCCTACTGCACAGTGCCTATTGGGATCTGTAGTGTAAGGAGTCTATTCATCCCATTATATGGCTGCCATCCCAAATTACAACTCCCAGGATTCTCAGCGCTCTGCATTGAAGTTTATCGGCTTGCTTCGCTTTGGCTAACCTCCTGCTGGCCAGAGGAGAATGGTGCATCATAACATTAGTATAATCTCACTAGAGGGAGAAAATAATAAATGGCAATGGGGTTGCCTTACTAAAGGCAAATAGACGGTGGACTGTGACAAAGTGCAGTTGCTCTCTAGTGCTTAGTAAATGAGCAGAAGTTCTGCTGACTTCCATCATCCAATCATGTGCAAGCAAAAATTCTGTTGTTTTTTTTTTTACTTTCCTTGCACGTGATTGGGTATTCTTTGCAAAGTGAAAACCTTACCTCATTTACTAAGTTCTGGAGCAACTGCACTTTGCAAAGTGCACAGGCTATTGGCCTTTAGTAAATCAACCCCTGTGTCTCCTTCTCTATATTGCAGCAGCCCAGCACCTGGCTACAAGAGAAAGCTTTTCCTTTACTGCAACACAGAAAACTGCCCACACTGGGATGGATGTGCTTCTATGCCTAGCATGGTCAGTTTGAAATAGGAAAGCAAGGGGATTTGGCAGGATCAAGAAGAAATACAAAGAAAACAGGATACTTTTTAAGACCGTGTCCAGGGTTGTACATTTGCCACGGCTGCAATGTTTTGCTTCGCGACCACGGGAAAATTAAACGGCACATTAAGGTATATGGGAGGGCTGGAATTTAGACAAGCTTAGCCTTGACTTCCTTGGGGTGGCTGAACTAAAAACCTGTTTCCCAGTCCATTTCCCCGATCCCTTCCCACGGTCCTCATTACGCAGCACTGGAAAGTTTCTTCCATGAAACAGTAACTTGGGTGGACACCAGGGCTGTTTGTATTCACAGCCTTGATAAATAATGCCTTCAACATGACGATGTTGAGCGGACAGACAACTGCCGGAGAGTTGGGGAGTGGAGGGATAGGTAAGTGGAACTGCTTTTCCTGGACCCAAATGGGCATTTAACCCTTGCAGAATGGGGGCAGCCTCACTGCATGGGAGGATATTTTCTTTCCCCGGAGTTAGGCTTTAACTCCAAGCCACCAAAGGTCCCAGCCTAGTATATAAACTCACCGGACACTTTACTAGGTACACCGGTTCAATTGCTCGGTAACACAAATTGCTAATCAGCCAATCACATGGCAGCAACTCCATTAATTTAGGCATCTAGATGTGGTGAAGACGACTTACCGAAGTTAAAACCGAACATCAGAATGGGGAAGAAAGGGGATTTAAGTGACTTTGAACGTGGCCTGGTTGTTGGTGCCAGACGGGCTGGTCTGAGTGTTTCAAAAACTGCTGATCTACTGGGATTTTCACACACAACCATCTCTTGGGTTTACAGAGAATGGCCTGAAAAAGGGAAAATATCCAGTGAGCGGGAGTTGTGTGGAAGGAAAATGCCTTGTTGATGTCAGAGGTCAGAGGAGAATGGGCAGACTGGTTCCAGATGATAGAAAGGAAACAGTAACTCAAATACCCACTCGTTACACCCAAGGTATGCAGAATACCATCTCTAAATGCACAAAACATTAAACCTTGAAGCAGATGCGCTACAGCAGCAGAAGACCACACCGGGTGCCACTCCTGTCAGCTAAGAACAGGAAACTGAGACTACAATTCGCACAGGATCACCAAAATTGGACAATAGAAGATTGGAAAAACGTTGCCTGGTGTGATGAGTCTGGATTTCAGCTGCGACATTCAGATGGTGGGGTCAGAATTTGGCACATGGATCCATCCTGCCTTCTATCACCGGTTCAGGCTGGTGGAGGTGTAATGGTGGGGGGATATTTTCTTGGCACACTTTGGGCCCCTTATTACCAGTTGAGCATCGTTTGAATGCCACGACCTACCTGAGTATTGTTGCTAGGCATGTGCAATTCGTTTCGTTCCGAATTCTTTTTTTTAGCGAATTTCGACAAATTCGTTAATTCGGGAATATCTGAATTAACGAAAACCGGTTTAACGAATTTTTTCTGAATATTCATAAATTCGATAAAGTTGGACTTTCGTAAATTCGGGCATTCGTACATTCGTAAATTAGTGAATTTGTAAATTTGTAAATTCGAAAATTTGGAAATCTGAAATAATAGTTAACTAATAATAACTTAACTATTAGTAATTACTAGTAACTTTTAAATTATAGGTATTGTAATTTCCTTTCAAATTTGGCTGTTAGTGAATGTAACACATACAAATTTATCCAAAGTTATGAATGATGCGAAAAAATGGAATGGAACGTAATGAATTAATAATAATAAATAACAATAATAATAATAACAAGGTTTTATTATTATTATTTATTATTAATTTGTTCCGTTCCATTCGTTTAGATGCGACATTCGTTTTGGATAATTCGTAACTTCGGATAAATTGGTATTGGTTACGTTCACTGACAGTCAAATTTGAAAGGAAATTACAATACCTATCATTTAATAGTCAGTTACTATTTCAGATTTTTGAATTTTTGGGTTTTTGGATTTTCAAACTTAGAATTTACAAATTTCCGAATTTTCTAATTTACAAATGTACGATTTTACGAATTTACAAATGAACAAATGTAAAAATGTACGAATGTATGAATGAACGCATTTGCGAATTTGCGAATGAACAAATTTACGAATCGCGATCATAACGAATGACCCGAAAAACGAAAAAAAAATAATAAACGAATGAAATGAAAATGAACTAATTTTTTTGGCTGTGCACATGTCTAATTGTTGCTGACCATGTCCATCCCTTTATGACTACAGTGTCCCCATCTTCTGATGGCTCCTTCCAGCAGGATAATGCACCATGTCACAAAGCTCCAATCATCTCACCACTGGACAATGAGGTCCCTGTACTCCAATGACCTCCACACTCACCACATCTCATCCAATAGAGCACCTTTTGGGATGTGGTCTAACGGGAGATTGGCATCATGGTTGTGCAGCCAACAAATCTGCAGCAACTGTGTGATGTTATCATGTCACAATGGAGCAAAATCTCTCAGGAACGTTTCCAACACCTTGTTGAATCTATGCCACCAAGAATGAAGGTAAAAATGAGTCCAATCCGATACTAGCAAGGTGTACCTAATAAAGTGTCAGGGAAATGTATAATATTGAATACATTCAGAGCTGGCATACATTGTATTTTGTAAAAATGAAAAAAATCATGTGAATAAAATGTAACGACTGCGAGCCCCTCAGCAGTGTAGATTTTGTATTCTGATGGGAGAGAGAACAGTTAACGGAAAAATTGTCAAATTTGATCCCCATACTGACTCTGTATTATAACAAAGAGTGGTAGCATTGCGCCACCAAGTGGACAGTCTGTGCCAAAGACAGAGTGCTCTTGACTTTATAAAGCAATAAGATGTTGATTAGATCAAAGCGCCTTTCCACCTCTCTATATCACTGTATAATGATAATGCAAGAATTGACCTGTAGGGAAAAAAGTTAGTGTATATATCTATATATATAGATATATATATCTATATATAGATATACCGTATATCTATATATAGATATATAGAGATCTATATATCTATATATATATACCTACCCTACAAACGATTTCCATTTTACAAGATTTGGGGTATCCTCCCTGGAAGAATAGGGGCATCACCTCTGTAGTGGTTAGGTAGGTAATAATTCTAACCTTTTCCCTACAGGTATGTTTTTGTACTATTTTTAGGATATTGTGGAAATTAGACCTTTTTTTAAGGGGGGAGGGGGGGGGGGGTTAAGGACATAGCAGACTGGTCCTTTTTTTAATTATATTTTCACAATTCACAATTTTTTTTACAGTAAATCTAAACCAAAGAACAACAAAAACAAAAAAAATATTTTTAATATAAATAAATAATAATATAAATAATATAATATAAATAATATATATTTTTTAGCTTACCAGTCCTTAGACATGGCGGCTGCCTACGTTTTCTTTTTCCAAGGAACATAAGTACAGAAATCTACTTTGTCACTTCCTGCGCACTGAACTGAAACCTCAAACTTTGAGCAAGGAGATCAATCTTTGTACAGCTAATGCTCAAACTTGTGCCCATGTGCCAGCACACAGACAGACTTTCATCGATTCTCTCTATTTTTCACCTAGGTAAAGGGCACCTTGTATTAACCACTGGTGTACAGTCATGTTGCTGTAGCCTCGGCTGTAGACCATGACATTCATGTAAACAGGATCTCTCACATACAAAAAGTTCTACAACACTGGAGACACCTCCTCTTTTCCTCTTGAAACCTCAGCAAGTCATCCAGTTCCAAAGACCCAACAACTTAATTGGCCCCATATTCATGGCGTTAGCATCGGTGGCTGTTTTCGGCGGGCACAAATGTTTTAGAGGACCCACCACTACATGCAATGCTCAGTTTGAACATCTCCATCCTGTGCAAAGCTGAGGGACAACTTTCACTGTGTTTCCACTGGCCATTCATAGTGGAGATATCATCGATATCATGGCTACAAAA
Organism: Lithobates clamitans; assembly: GCA_037952925.1. NCBI lineage: Eukaryota > Metazoa > Chordata > Amphibia > Anura > Ranidae > Lithobates > Lithobates clamitans. The sequence continues at coordinate 2,283,570 of JBBGZY010000869.1, forward strand.
GCAACTGCCACTGTGGATGTTGAATATCTCAACATTTGGTCTGGTACTCATGTTTTTCTTTTCTGTATCCCTTGGTTACTACCCAAAGTGCTTTCAGGAGGTCTCTTCATGTCTCTGAGCTGTCAACCAGAGCCCACGTACACTTCAATACAGTTTATGTCTTAAAAGTGAGATCAATCTACGTTTGAGTTCTCCAAATACAAGGCCACTTAGAATCAAATTGAAGAAATATCTATGCACTAGAGAAAAACTGGAAAGACTTGGTGATATGAAAAATTAACATGACAGACTTGTTCAAGCTAAAGGTCCACCTTCAAGCAGAGATCGATGATATTTTTATAAGAAGCTATTCCAGACTGACTTTCACTGGAGGTAGCCATATATATATATGTAGCGCAACCCCGAAGAAGCCACTGGCCTTGATGGTCCCGTTCCCCCAAACAGTACACACACAGCCAGGCACACAGTATTTTCTGCCTCCTTACTTGCTCCAAGAAACAGTCTAGGAGTGTTTTTTGTGGTTTTTATTGCTGGGTGTCACGCTTACCCCTAACGCAGGTTGTCAGATACTATAGCTGGCTACTGCGTTCTTCACCTTTAGCAAATAATCCACCCGCTGCCTCGTCGGTCAGTCGGTCGGGTCACAGGCACCCCCCTGCCCCCCCGCAGTGCTCTGCGCCCCGAGCCGACCCTTTTTTTAAGCTTGAAGCCTATTTGAGCCTCTGGCTCTAATCACGTGCTTCTAAAAAAGAAAAAAACCCATTAGAATCCATGCGTCCGGCGCCCCATGGGTAGATTAGGGGGCTGGACGCATGGATTAGGGGGCCCCTGCACCCAGAGTTATGGGCCGCCACTGCAGTTCAGAGAGTAGTCGTTATCTGATCCGAGGTCGTCAACAAAGGAATCCAATCTAGCAGAGCAGGGCAGATTAACAGGGAGCTTGGAACACGTCTTACAAACGCAATATCAAAATATCATGAGACTGCAGGCTTGGCTGGCCTAAATCATGTTTGGTCTTCACCCAGAGACTGGCCACAATCACCTTGCAGGTGGACAGACAGTCAAGGAAAATGCCACAGCCAAAACAAGGATGCTGGAACCTGCAGCTATGAGGGATCAGGAGCGCACATGCTCCTGACACTGGGTTAGAATTGGTTGGAGAACATGGGATACTCCAAAAAGGACTGACTTGACCGAGGACACCTCACCTATTATGGCAGAGCGCTTCCACAATATTCACTAATGGCTGGGAAAGTACGTAGGACTTGCTTTTGAACAACTGAGAACTGCAAACAGTAACTAGGGCTCAGCACACAGGTCAGTACTCACACCTGCACAGTATCAGTTGCCTACTCTGATATCCACCAGGCACTCTTCAGTGAGGGAGACACAGACTCACAATACCACAGGACGGCTGGACCCTCTTCCCCAAACTTCCACCGGGTATCCTCCAGTGAGCTTCGCCAGGCCTTATGAAAAATCCCAGACTTTGGACAATAGCCCCCTCCCCCCCCCAGCTTAAATTACAGCTGGGATCTCAATGACCTTCAAGCAGCGTCTCCAGAAGACTGCCATGAGGGGCAGAGTCCCTTACACAGGGATCTTCTCTGGCAGGACTGGAGCCAGGATCCACACACTCTGCTCCAGCCTTCAAACTGTTTATGGGCTCTCCAGCCAATTACTGGACACACCTCCTCAGGGATTGGCTGAGTCCCTATAAATATTCAGACGCCCTTTCCATTCTTCCACTGTGCTTCTAGAATCCTCTAGAAGGTGGTGGGAAGTAATCAGACGAGCAGCCTGTGAAACACCGAGCAGACAAAAACAATCAACTCCTGCTCCAGTGATTACAGAGGAGCTAAACTAAATATACACTATCTGGAAGGGTGCTACATATATTTCCCATTATTTTTATGGGGGGGGGGCAAAAAAATTATTACATGAAAGAACCGAATGTCTGAGTGCTTTTGGAAAACAAAATAGTTCATATCTACACCTGCCAAACTCACATGGTACTTACCATTAACAAACCAAGCTAATTTCCGCATATTAATCAGAACAAGTTAATATGTAACATGTAAAAGAAACAACATTAGCAGAACTTAGTGAAGATTTGGAGAAAACAATATAAAAACGGAACTGGGAACGCTCTAAATGGCGGATAACCACTGGCCCATTTCTGAGGACCAGTCAGGAAGGATGGTATGGTCAGAAGGAAGGATTGTATGGTCAGAAGGAAGGATGGTATGGTCAGAAGGAAGGAATGTATGGTCAGAGGGAAGGATGGTATGGTCAGAAGGAAGGATGGTATGGTCAGAGGGAAGGATGGTATGGTCAAGAAGGAAGGATGGTATGGTCAGAAGGAAGGATGGTATGGTCAAGAAGGAAGGATGGTATGGTTAGAAGGAAGGATGGTATGGTCAGAAGGAAGGATGGTATGGTCAAGAAGGAAGGATGGTATGGTTAGAAGGAAGGATGGTATGGTCAGAAGGAAGGATGGTATGGTCAGAAGGAAGGATGGTATGGTCAGAAGGAAGGATGGTATGGTCAGAAGGAAGGATGGTATGGTCAGAAGGAAGGATGGTATGGTCAAGAAGGAAGGATGGTATGGTCAGAAGGAAGGATGGTATGGTCAAGAAGGAAGGATGGTATGGTCAGAAGGAAGAATGGTATGGTCAGAAGGAAGGATGGTATGGTCAGAAGGAAGGATGGTATGGTCAGAAGGAAGGATGGTATGGTCAGAAGGAAGGATGGTATGGTCAGAAAGAAGGATGGTATGGTCAGAAGGAAGGATGGTATGGTCAGAAGGAAGGATGGTATGGTCAGAAGGAAGGATGGTATGGTCAGAAAGAAGGATGGTATGGTCAGAAGGAAGGATGGTATGGTCAGAGGGAAGGATGGTATGGTCAGAAGGAAGGATGGTATGGTCAGAGGGAAGGATGGTATGGTCAAGAAGGAAGGATGGTATGGTCATAAGGAAGGTTGGTATGGTCAGAAGGAAGGATGGTATGGTCAGAAGGAAGGATGGTATGGTCAGAAGGAAGGATGGTATGGTCAGAAGGAAGGATGGTATGGTCAGAAGGAAGGATGGTATGGTCAGAAGGAAGGATGGTATGGTCAGAAGGAAGGATGGTATGGTCAGAGGGAAGGATGGTATGGTCATAAGGAAGGTTGGTATGGTCAGAGGGAAGGATAGTATGGTCAGAAGGAAGTATGGTATGGTCAAGAAGGAAGGATGGTATGGTCATAAGGAAGGTTGGTATGCTATTCCGACGTACCAAAAACTACACAAGGGCAGCTATTGGCTACTGGCTATTGAACTTCCTTTTTCTAGTCCCGTCGTACGTCAACGCGTTCGAAACGATCAGACTTTGGTGTGATCGTGTGTAGGCAAGTCCGTTTCAGCGGAACTCCGTCAAAAAAAACGTCAGAGTTCATTCCGACAGAAAAACCTGTCCTGTGTACGCGCCGTTAGTTTCAAAGTCAGAATTCTGAGATTAAAAGTCAGAATTCTGAGTTTCAAAATCAGAATTCTTAGATTAAATAAAAATTGAAAACGGCGATCCGTATACTTTGAAGTGCAAAGGAGGGATGGGGGGTCTTTTAGACCCCCCGATCTCTCCATAAAGAGTACCTGTCACCACCTATTACAAGGGATGTTTACATTCCTTGTGACAGCAATAAAAGTGATCAAAAAAATATTTTTTTTTAAACACAATTTATTAGTATAAAAATAAATAAAATAAATAAGAAAAAAAATTTTTTTTAAAGCACCCCCTGTCCCCGACGAGTTCGCGCAGCAAAGAAAACACATACAGAAGTAGCGCCCGCATATGTAAATGGTGTTCAAATCACACATGTGAGGTATCGCCACAATCGTCAGAGCGAGAGCAATAATTCTAGCACTAGACCTCCTCTGTAACTCTAACCTGGTATCCGTAAAAAAAAATTTAAGCGATTTTTAGGTAACGTAGTTTGTCGCCATTCCACGAGTGCGTGCAATTATAAAGCGTGACATGTTTGGTATCTATTTACTCGGCGTAACATCATCTTTCACATTATACAAAAAAATTGGGCTAATTTTATTGTTTGTTTTTTTTTAATTCATGAAAGTGTCCCTTTTCCCAAAACACCGCTGCACAAATACCGTGTGACATAAAATATTGCAACAATCGCCATTCTATTCTCTAGATTCTATGCTAAAATATATATATATAAAATGTTTGGGGGCTCTAAGTAATTTTCTAGCAAAAAATGCATTTTTTAACTTGTAAACACCAAATGTCAGAAATAGGCTTAGTCATGAAAGGGTTAAGACAATTTTTACAAGCTCATATGATTGTTTCAGTAAAAGTTAATAGTGTAATGCAGACATTGTAAACCAGTTTTTTTTTTTGTGGAACCCTAGGGGTTCCTCTCTAGACTGAGGTTGCGAGGTGTTCTTGCATTTTGGGCACTAGATGTTGCTGATAAGTATTATAAGAAATGAGCATGCTCCTCGGCTCCATCTAGTGGCCGAAATGCAGTATCTTCCCTATTCACACTTTTTTTTCTCAATGAATAACATTTGATCTGCAGAGACTATAGCCTGAGAACATTCGATTTTGCCCCAATGGCACAGAATGAATTTATATGCAGTTTTCACAGGCAGCTATGCAAATATCTTTATAAACGCACTCCCAAGTGTAACACAGTCTGATGTTTTATAAGAACTAAACATCCACAGAACAGATGGTGTTGTTCTGTAATGTCAAGGCTGTCCAAGCTTTGTTTTGGCAAGAATCATCCGGTATCACTGTATAAAACTAATATATCAATGAGAGCTTAGGCTCAGTACTTGTTCAACTACGTCCAATGAAATCGAATATAAGGAGATAAGACCCTGTATAAAATTCTACCAATCCCCGGGACATTAGGGATTTGTAAAAAGAGAGCGGACCATGGATCTCCACAATCCAGAAACCCCAAGAAGATGTTTGATATTCCTACTTTTCATGGGAATGTTTGCTGCCGGTAAAGAAAATATGTTTCTAACTTCATATACGAGTTTATGTTTCAAAGTGGTAAATATGACATTTAGATATTAGGTATTGTATTAAGGTATATGGGCCAATTTCCCATTCTTATGTCTAGGATAATAGAGGGGTGTAGGAGATAGCAGTGAATGGTTCATTCAGATTTTGGTCAGCCAATCGTCGTCATTTCCTTATAGGACAAGGCTGCCACTGATTGTGGTTTTTTTTTTTTGCTGCTCAGACTTTAGAGCGATATTAAACCCGAAACCAAAAATGTCGTATATGGCAGCTTAACAATCATTAGATGTGGTGGCTGCATTCGTTTTCTTTTCTTAGGATCCCCCCCCCCTCTGTTTTCACCTGGTGATCTGGGCATAACACACCTCCTGTATTAGAGCCCCCCCCCCACTCTGGATGAAGGAGCACAGGAGGCAACAGCATTGTCAGTCTGGGGGGGTTGGAGGAGAGTGTTAGGTGTACTAACAGATTTAAATAGACTAACATATTAAAGCTAAACTCCAGCTAATACTTTATAAACAGTTACAGCAAACAGTTTTTTTTTCCTTTTGGGATAAGGATTTTACATAGGGCTGCAACTAACGATTATTTTCTATTTCTATTATTGTTTCGATTAATTGATTAATCGGTTAATAACCTTAAAAAAGAAAAAAAAAAGTGTGGTGTATAATTTAGTTAATATGTAAAGTTTAAAAAAAAGGCAATTTATTCTTATAAATCTCTATGCAGTGGTAAATAAAAATAGCCAACTATATTTGTTAGGGAGCAAAATATCTAATCCACTCTGAGAATAACAGACAGAAAAAAAATACTATATATACTATTAGAGGAGATATATACTGTATATACTATTAGAAGAGATATACTGTATATACTATTAGAGGAGGGACATACTGTATATACTATTAGAAGAGATATACTGTATATACTATTAGAAGAGATATACTGTATATACTATTAGAAGAGATATACTGTATATACTATTAGAGGAGAGACATACTGTATATACTATTAGAGGAGATATACTGTATATACTATTAGAGGAGATATACTGTATATACTATTAGAAGAGATATACTGTATATACTATTAGAGGAGAGATATACTCTATATACTATAAGAGGAGATATACTGTATATACTATTAGAAGAGATATACTGTATATACTATTAGAGGATAGATATACTCTATATACTTTAACAGGAGAGATATACTTTATATACTATTAGAGGACAGATATACTCTATATACTATAAGAGGAGAGACATACTGTAAATACTATTAGAGGAGATATACTGTATATACTATTAGAGGATAGATATACTCTATATACTATAAGAGGAGAGACATACTGTATATACTATTAGAGGAGATATACTGTATATACTATTAGAAGAGATATACTGTATATACTATTAGAGGAGATATACTGTATATACTATTAGAAGAGATATACTGTATATACTATTAGAGGAGAGACATACTGTATATACTATTAGAGGAGATATACTGTATATACTATTAGAAGAGACATACTGTATATACTATTAGAAGAGATATACTGTATATACTATTAGAGGAGAGATATACTCTATATACTATAAGAGGAGAGATATACTGTATATACTATTAGAGGAGAGATATACTCTATATACTATAAGAGGAGAGATATACTCTATATACTATTAGAGGAGAGATATACTCTATATACTATAAGAGGAGAGATATACTGTATATACTATTAGAGGAGAGATAAGAACGTTCGTTCGATTTTCTAATCGTTAGTGGGGTCAAATCGACGTTCATTTTCAACCACAGTGATGGGAAAATTTGGAAATAATAAAAAAAACTTCTTGGTGAAAGGAATTATCAGACAGTGGATGTGGTTTTCGTTCAGAAATTACAATTATTTTAAAAACAGAATGTTAAAAACAAGTGAAAATTTCAAACATTCTTTCATTCATCGAATGTACAAAGATTTTTCTCGTCTGAAAATTGATCGGTGTGGCCAGCATAAGGCTCGGTACACACCTATGCAGTTTGCTTTTGACCTGTTTCTGCAGTGCTCTTTGCTGTGCATTTTGATTTTTGCGCACGTGATTTTACTGCGATTTGCGTTTTTGCATTTTTTTTGGCCAATTTGTTGTTGGGCAGATTAAAAAACACAAATTTCTGCAAAAACGCATTACATGCTTATGCATATTAATCGATTATGAAAATAGTAATCGATTAGTTGTTTCAGCCCTAATTTTACATAAATAAATAAAAGCTGATCACTGTAAGCACCCCTGTCAGTGGTAAATGGTTTGCCTCAACCAGGGCTTTTTTTCAGCGGGAAAGCGGGGGGGGGAGCAGCACCTCCAGCACTGAATGTATCAAATGGCAAGGAGTGCTGGGGTGTAATAGAGGGGCCATTGATGCTGACTGCTAGAGGATCTATTGTTGCTTAGGGGAATCTATTGTTGAGAAAGAGGTTTAATGTTCCTGGGGGGGGGGGTCTTATGTTGCTGGGAGAGATCTACTGTTGAGGGAGGGGTCTATTGTTCCTGGGGGGATCTTATTTTGCTGGCAGGGATCTAGTGTTGAGAGAGGGGTCAATTGTTCCTGGGGAGGGGGGTCTTATGTTGCTGGGAGGGATCTACTGTTGAGGGAGGGGACAATTGATCCTGGGGAGGGGGGTATTATGTTGCTGGAAGGGATCTAGTGTTGAGAGAGGGGTCAATTGATCCTGGGGAGGGGGGTCTAATGTTGCTGGGAGGGATCTACTGTTGAGGGAGGGGTCTAATGTTGCTGGCTGCTGGAGGGTCTATTAATGCTGGCTGTTTGGAGACCTATTGTTTCTGAGTTAGATCTGTTGTTAGGGGGTATTTTTTTTGGCTTTGGGGATCTTTTGTTGCTGGGGGGGGGGTCTATTGTTACCAGAGGGATTTATTGTTGCTGGCTGCAGGGGATCTATTTTTTTGCTTTTTATATTATCCTTCATAAATTCCATCCAAATTACTGAGCACCACAAAATAATACTTGCTTCTGTTTTCTCTAAAAAAGGTGGTATTGGGAGGTGGGTAGGGGGTGGAACCAAGGGATGGTGCTCGGAGGTGGGTAGGGGGCGGAGACAAGGGGTGACTTGGAAGAGGGGAGTACCTGCACCTATTTTCTAAGAAGAAAAGACCCTCTAACTGCTACATGCGTGCTGGCAGGCTTGCCAGATGAAAATAAGAGAAAGAAAGCATATAAAAGAAAACGAATGCAGCCATCACATTTAAGAATTGGTAAGCTGCAATACAATAATTTAAAAAAAATTGGGGTTTGCTACTGCTTTAACATAGACCTAGCATCAGATATACTTTTGTTCATTTTCTCAAGGCTCATCTGTATAATGGGGCCCTAATTCTATTTTCTGAGAGTCTCTGAGTTGGAGTATACTGTATATAGCAGTGGATAAATTAGGGGCAGGGCTGCTATATGTGTTAGGACCAGTGGCGGCCTGTGCATTAGGGGCACACGGGCGCTGCCCCCTCTCTCCTGCCACCCCCTCTAGCACCATTGCATGAATCTATCTATGGCCGCCGCTGCCACCCCCTATTCATGCACCCGGCCCCCTTTGGGGAAGGGGGGTTTGAAGCACCTGATTAGAGCCAAAATAGGCGTCAAAAAAGGTGACCTGTGAGCGCCATGCTGGACGCTCACAGGTCACTCAGCTGTGTTAGAAAAGCAAATGAATATTCGCTTTCCTAACACTAAACCGCCTCTCCGCCAATCAGGTGCTTGGATGTGTTACCTGTCACCTGATTGGCTGAAACGACAGGCGCTGTGATTGGATGCCAGGAGTCCAATCATAGCAGAGGATGGGAAGAGAGGACGGGAGAAGGCATCGAGGAGCTGTCCCACCGAGACAGGTAAGTGCAGACGGCGAGCCGGCGGGGGGCACACTGGCAGCATTTGATATGGCACAGTGGCAGCATTTGATGGCACAGTGGCGGCAATTGATGGGCACAGTGGCTGCGTTTGATGGCACAGTGGCGGCAATTGATGGGCACAGTGGCTGCGATTGATGGCACAGTGGTGGCAATTGATGGCACAGTGGCTGCATTTGATGGCACAGTGGCTGCGATTGATGGCACAGTGGTGGCAATTGATGGCACAGTGGCTGCATTTGATGGCACAGTGGCTGCGATTGATGGCACAGTGACTGCGATTGATGGCACAGTGGCTGCGATAGATGGCACAGTGGCGGCAATTGATGGGCACAGTGGCTGCGATTGATGGCACAGTGGTGGCAATTGATGGGCACAGTGGCTGCAATTGACGGCACAGTGGCTGCATTTTATGGCACAGTGGCTGCGATTGATGGCACAGTGGTGGCAATTGATGGCACAGTGGCTGCATTTGATGGCACAGTGGCTGCAATTGATGGCACAGTGGCTGCGATTGATGGCACAGTGGTGGCAATTGATGGGCACAGTGGCGGCAATTGATGGCACAGTGGCTGCAATTGATGGCACAGTGGCTGCGGTTGATGGCACAGTGGTGGCGATTTATGGTACAGTGAAGCTGCAATTGATGGATTTTTTTCAGAATTTTTCAGTTTGTTTGCGCCCCCCCAAAAATTTTGAGCACCAGCCGCCACTGGTTAGGACCGCAGTGTGCAGAGGAGCCATGACGTAGGCACTTACACATATATTTGCAAATGTGTGCAATTGTGTTTTTTGCAGGCTGGCTGGTTTAGTGTGCTGGGAAATTTTTTATCTGTTTGTGTTGTGCATCGACCTTCCATGTGCACCTTGCTGCAAAGGCTATAAATTGGGGTGGTTGTAAACATGTCCAAACAAATGGCCACTGCCCTCGCCTATAACTGGCCATTGCAGCAAGGAGGACATGGAAGGACGACGCATGCAAAACAAAACCAGAGAAATTCCCAGCTCAAAGTACAAACCAGCCTGCAACCAACCAAATTATCCTAACAGTATGCATTAAAAACAGGGGTTTAGTCTGCACACATATGGTTGTAATATTGATGAGAGGACGCACTGGACACCTTTACCGCCATGGTGCTATATGCTGGGTGTCCTGTGCCTTTAAGGAGGAGGGGGGGCTCCCTCCAGGCTCACCTGACCTCTGTCTATCCATTATAATGCATGTGCTTCCATTGTGGAGGCTCTCAAGATTTAGAGTTCGGACTACAGAAAATGGAATGCCTTGCCGGGGCTCTGTGGCTTACGCACGTATTTACAAATGTGTGCAAACTAAAGCCCTGTTTTTAACGCACACTGTTAGACAGGACAATTCGGTTGGTCGCAGACTGGTCAGTAAGTTGAGATGGGAATTTCTCAGAAATTCAGAAAGAAAAAAAAAGAATAGAATAAAACATAATAGAAAATAAAGAAATAGAATATAAAAAAATATAGTAGAATAGAAAAGAATGGAAAATATTAGAATAGAATAGAAAATAAAATAATAGAATAGAATAGAAAAGAATATAGTAAAACAGAACAGAATAGAATAGAAAGTAAACGTATAGAATAAAATAGAATAGAAAATAAGGGAATAGAATAAAAAATAATATAATAAAATAGAAAAGAATAGATTAAAACAGAACAGAATAGAACAGAAAATGTGTGCAAACTAGAGTCCCGTTTTTAACGCATACTGTTAGACAGGACAATTCTGTTGGTTGCAGACTGGTCAGTAAGTTGAGCTGGGAATTTCTCAGAAATTCAGAAAGAAAAAAAAGAATAGAATAAAACATGATAGAAAATAAAGAAATAGAATGTAAAAGAATATAGTAGAATAGAAAAGAATGGAAAATATTAGAATAGAATAGAAAATAAAATAATAGAATAGAATAGAAAAGAATATAGTAAAACAGAACAGAATAGAATAGAAAGTAAACGTATAGAATAAAATAGAATAGAAAATAAGGAAATAGAATAAAAAATAATATAATAAAATAGAAAAGAATAGATTAAAACAGAACAGAATAGAACAGAAAATGTGTGCAAACTAAAGCCCCGTTTTTAACGCATACTGTTAGGCAGGAAGATTCTGTTGGTCGCAGACTGGTCAGTAAGTTGAGCTGGGAATTTCTCTGGTTTTGTTTTGGTGGTAGACATGTGTGGTTCGTTTCGGTCCGAATCGAATTTCGGATGTACTTTTTGTTATTCGGAAATTCGCATGTACTCAAATTTTGAATTACATTAGTAACAAATTGAAACTAATCTGAAATAACGAAGCGAAATTTGGCCAAAATTTTAATTAGAAATCAAGAATAGAATAAAATAGACTAGAACATAAAGTAATAGAATAGAAAAGAATTGAAAAAAATATAGCAAAACAGAATTAGAAGAGAAAATAAAAGAATAGAATAAAACATAATAGAAAATAAAGAAATTGAATATAAAAGAATACAGTAGAATAGAAAAGAATGGGAAATATTAGAATAGAATAGAAAATAAAATAATAAAATGGAATAGAAAATAATATAGTAAAACAAAACAGAATATAATGGAAAGTAAAAGTATAGAATAAAATAGAATAGAAAATAAGGAAATAGAATAGAAAATAATATATTAAAATAAAAAAGAATAGATTAAAATAGAACAGAATAGAATAGAAAATAAAAGAATAGAACAGAATAGAAAAAAATAGAATAGAGAATAGTAGAATAAAAAAGAAAATAATAGAGTAAAACAGAACAAAATAGAATAGAAAATTAAAGACTATAATAAAATAGAATAGAAATTAAAGTCCCCTCCATGGCTGTTTTTTTCTGTAATTCATTATTGGGATTGGCACTTGATCAGTGAGTTTTTTAGGCATAGGTACATATATGATTATAGAAATTAAAGGAATGGAATAGAATAGATTAGAATATAAAATAAAAGGATAGAATAAAAAATAATAGAATAGAAAAACTATAGAAAAGAATAGAATAAAAAGAATAAAACTGTTATTTGAAATTCTAATTTTAGAATAAATTAGAATTCAATTAGAATAGATTTGAATAGAAAATAATAGAATAGAAAAAAAACCAATAGAATAGAATAACATTTAAAAAAAAAATGTAACCATCCTCCGAAATTCAAATTTTGAATAGAATAAATTCAAATAGATAAAAATAGAAAAGAATAGAATAGAAAATAGGAGAGTAAACTAGAATAGAAAAAAAAATAGAACAAAATACAAAGAATATAATCGTCTTCTGATATTCAAATTTTGAATAGAATAAATTTGAATAGTTTAAAATAGAAAAGAATAGAATAAAAAACAATAGAAAATAATACAATAGAAAATAAAAGAATAAAATAAAAAAAAAAACAATAGAATAGAATAAAATATAAAGAATATAACCGCCTTCTGAAATTTGAATTTCAAATAGAATAAATTCAAATTCGAATACCAATTAGAATGTCGATTTGAATTTTACGAATTTGGTCAAATTTAATTCAATTGGACCGAATTCAGAAAATTCAAATCGCATTCGAAAACGAAGAAACTAAACAAATCTCCGAAAACGGATGGAATTTTACCAATCTAACAAAATTATTTAAATAACTAAACGAAATGTAACAAATGTTTTCGTTCTGTACATGTCTCGGAGGTTGCCATCTTTTCATATGACATCTATATAAAGCCTACAGCTGTGTATTTATTATATTGATTACTATTGTTTCTCTCATCATTAACACTTTTTGGGAAACTGTTTATAATTCCACAGGAGGGGCTCAGAAAAGATTTGTAACAACCTTCATGGAAAATTTTTCTGTATCCGAAGTCACAACATTCCAGCTGTACCTTGTCACCTACGATAAACCAGCCACAGTCACCGTATTGGTGTCCCTACCAGAATTCAACCAAACCGTGCACATCGAGAGGGACAGTTATTCCCTGGTGACCCTCAACTACACTTATATGATCACAGAAAAGCATGTGACGTCTAAGGCCGTTCTGGTCCAATCAGATGCCGCTCTGTCTGTCTTTGGCTTTTACACGGATGATGGCACCGCTGACGCCATGACCTGCCTGGCTGTAGAAGACCTGGGCACAGAATATTACATATCAACCACTGCGTCAGGATTAGCAAAACAATTTGCCGTGGCCAACGGTCTGGAGGATACGGCTCTGGTCAATGTGACCGTCTCAGGATCCATCGCGTATAATGGTGTGCAGTACACCAAAGGACAGTCTTTTTCGTTGAGCCTCAGATACCAACAGTCAGTTCAGTTTCAAAGTTCTTCTGACCTAACTGGCACCAGAATCTCGTCCACGGTTCCTGTAGCCGTTTTCAGTGGCCAAAGATGCTTCAGCGGGATGAGCGCCTCCTGCGATACCCTGGTTGAGCAGTTGTATCCTGTGTCTCGGTGGGGCCACTCTTTTGTTTTGGCGCCGTTCTTGAACCACACCCAAGATTCTATTACCATGGTAACATCAAGTCCCGACACCCAAGTATTTGTTGACGGAGCAATGGAACCCAGGGAGTACTTGATTGAGAACGCTAGGAGCCCTGTTCGAATTGGTTTGAAGGAAATGTCTATCATTAATGCTTCTAAGCCTATCATGGTCAGCTATCTCCTTCAAGAATCCAAGCCTGGTGTGGTCACTAGTTATGACCCCTTTTTTGTTACCATCCCGCCTTCCTCAGCGTCAAGAAGTTATTATAAATTTGTAACACAAAAAACATACTTCAACTATCTTTTCATTGTGACTCGGGCAACGTCAGAAGATGGGTTCTACCTGGATCACCGCCCGCTGAGCCTGTATAGTTTCTCCATACAATACTTCAGAGGTTACAGCGCATTCAATGTCTTTCTGGATAAAAGTGAAGGTCAACATGAAGTATATCACGACTCAACGCCCTTTACGATTTTTGTCTACGGCGTTGAAAAAGCTATTTCATATGGATACTCTATGGGCCAAGAAACTATATATCCAGGTAGACATTTTTTTTTTTTTAGTTCAAAGTAGTACTATAGGTTTATCCCCAAAAATTTTTTTTGCATGCTAGGCTGAGACATTTGCCATCATGCCAACTGCTGTATGGGTAAAGTTGCAACATAAACTTCCTTTAGACCCCTTTCACACTGGGGCGGTTTGCAGGCGTTATTGCGCTAAAAATACCGCCTGCAAACCGCCCCTAAACAGCCTCCGCTGTTTGTTCAGAAGAAGAAATCTCCTGCGAGCCGCATCTTTGGAGCGGTGAAGGAGCGGTGTATTCACCGCTCCTTCACCGCTCCTTCACCGCTCCTTCACCGCTCCTGCCCATTGAAATCAATGGGACAGCGCGGCTATACCGCGGTAATACCGCGGCTATAGCCGCGCTATACAAGGGGTTTTAACCCTTTTTCGGCCGCCAGTGGGGGGTTAAAACCGCACCGCTAGCGGCTGAATACCGCGGTAAAACAGCGCTAAAAATAGCGCTGTTTTACCGCCGACGCCCCCTACCGCCCCAGTGTGAAAGGGGCCTTAGGGCTCCTCTATTTAGGTTCCATGCACACTGGCGTAAAAAACATTGCTTCTACAGGAGTTTTGTGTTCTGTCTGTAGAAGCAGTTCAATGTTCTCCTATGTGTCCATGCACATTAGGACGTTCACAGGCATATTTTAAGATCAACGTTTAGAGGCAGGAAAAAAAAAAAAATCTTCTGATTCGCGTTTCTGATTGGAGCTTACTGGCAGAAAAAATTTTAAACTTTCCTAAACTCGTCTAAACTTTGCACAAAAAATGCTCTATATGAGCGTTTTTTACTCCAAGGAGAACAAACTTTTTTTTTTTTTTTTTTTTTAAGCCCAGTGTGCATGGAGCCTTATGCCCCGTACACACGATCGGATTTTCCGACAACAAATGTTGGATGTGAGCTTGTTGGCTGAAAGTCCGACCGTTTGTATGCTCCGTCGAACATTGGTTGGTGGACTTTCCGCCAACCAATGTTCGATGGAGAATACACACAGCCAAATGTTGGCTAGCAGGTTCTCAAATTTTCCGCCAAGAAAACTTTGTTGCCGGAATCTCCGATCGTATGTACACAAGTCCGACGCACAAAAGTTCCACGCATGCTCGGAATTAAGTAGAAGGAGCCACACTGGCTATTGAACTTCCTTTTTCTCGGCTCGTCGTACGCCTAGTACGTCACCGCGTTCCCACGTTCGTGATTGTTGGCCAACATTTGTGTGACCGTGTGTATGCAAGACAAGTTGGAGCCAACATCCTTCGATCAAAAAATCCACGGTTTTGTTGCCGGAAAGTCCGATCGTGTGTATGGGGCATAAGGAGGAAGGCCATTTATGACCATAGAGAGTAAAGTGATGGGCTTGAAGCAGAACTTTACCCATAACAACTTGCTTCTTGCTGGAGGCTGCCATTTTGCTGAAGCCCAGGGTCCCCAAACAGCAGTAAATCATAAAGTGGAACTAAACCCATTGATTTAGCAGTTTCAAAAAACTGTTACATTCCTGGAACGCTGGGATTGCTAACTGTCACATTTACTTGTGTCCTCAACCGAACTGTCAAACCATAAAATGTCCGGTGTCATAATTGATCACATGTGCAGCACCATGGCAGTTGCAGATCAAACAGAAGCAGAATCCTTGGCTGTAAAGGATAGGATAGGAGGCTTTAATTTTGCTTTAAGGCCGTCAGATTGGCCTCTACAAACTCAGCAGTGCCTAAAAATGCCTAAAATGGGAGAGCAACTGAGCATGTGCAAAGCAGGGTGAAACAATGCATTACTGAATTTTAAACAGTATAGACACTTATTTTTAATGTTTTATGGGCCAACCTGAAGTGATCTAGCAGGACTTCATTTTCTTAATAGAGTTCCACTTTAAGGTTCGTTTCATGGAATCTGATGTCAGACAATTTACTGTATCTCTCTTACAATATTCTGCCCTTAACCTTTTTGTTTACTAATTTAATCACTACCCGCCTGTAGGATGTCAAATGACGTCCTGGACTTTCAGTGGTATACCAGGATGATGTCTGCAGCTGCCTACAGGCTTCATCCTGGTATTGTTTTTTTAAGGACTGGCGATTCTCTTTTAGGTAAAAGCAATCCTAGCGTCTATTTAGCCGCTGGATTGCTTTTACAGGCAGCGTGAACAGTCCACCTCCCTCCCGTCATCCTCTGGTGCCTCTCCAGGCCTCTCCATCATAAGGTACATGGAACAAACCAAGAGTATGCTATATATTATATAGCGCTGTGGGATCTCTCCTCCAGGCCTCCTCTTTCTCCCCTTAAACTTTATCCAGGTGTATCACACTTTCTCCTCCACAGACCACCAAAGGGTACATGGAACAAATCAAGAGTATACTCCAAATATAGTGTAATATTGCTTTATTATCGTGGATTAAAAACCCTGTTAAATGTTAAAAACACTTACATATAGCATATGCTTGCAACACACAAGTTAGAAGTGCATTACAGTATGTCCGGGACACTCCTTCATTTCATTGACTGGAAGTGAGCAAACCAGAAATGACATAGGGAGGCTCCTTCCAACGCATTTCGTCGCCTTACTGACATCATCATCCACGATAATAAGGCAATATTACACTATTTGGAGTATACTCTTGTTTTTTTCCATGTACCTTCTGAAAGAGAAAGTGTGATACCTAGACACCTCGATAAAGCTTAAGAGGAGAAAGAGGAGGCCTGGAGGAGGGATCCCACAGCGCTATTAAACGACTTACTATACTAAGGGGTCATGTATGTCTGGTGAGTGTGATATTTAGAGGGGGAGCTCATGAACACTGGCACTGGAGTGGAAAACAGCACTTTTTTTAGCAGCACTTTAAATTTTGGCAAGACAATATCACGAGAGACACTTGCGGCACTTTCAATGCACTTTAATGGACTCTTTGTTTCGTATATGATTTATTACATTTTTTTTTTTACACATAAAATTGGTATATTTTTAGATGGGTTATTGTTGTATTGTTGCACATTAATTTATTGAGAATATATATATATATATATTTTTTATAGTGCACTGAATAGTTGTATGGTGTATTATAGTGCCCTGCTTATGTCATTGTCATTGTGTCATTGTACCCTTTAATTGGGATATAATTAAGGTGCAGGCAGCTACTTTAAACACAAAGTAACCAGACCAGAGGGCAGGTTTATTTGTCATTATATATACTTACTGACTTAGTATTTCATTTGTCCATTTGTTTTTGTTGTTAGATGCACCTTTGCCAACACCCACAGAAGGCTATGAACCAGAAGGAACCCTGCATTGTCTTTCTAATGGTGCAGAATATCAACTTCCTCTCAGTATGGTGGTTGAAGCCCACCTAGATGTGTCTGATATACACCTCGAAGACCCTCTATGCCAGGCAGTGGCTGATGAAGATTTTGCTTTCATTCAAATACCATTCAGTGGATGTGGATCCAATGTTCTGGTGAGGTTTACGGAACCCTTGATACCCTGTAAAGCAACCTTTCTCAACCAGGGTTCTGTGGATCCATAGGGTTCCTTCAGAGGTTGCTAGGGCTTCCTTGAGCAATTAACAATTTCTGCATCTCAGATGAGTAACCACTGTGGACAATGTCTTTTTAACTATCTGTAAGGGGGATGGGGACCTCTTCTAATTGGCCATCACACCTAATGTACTGTGAAAATTTGATATAGAAATTATTAGTAAGGGGTTCCTGGGCCTGAAAAATTATTTCAAGGGTTCCTCCATGATCATACTTTAAAAATGTATCTGGACCGTCTGCATGACCATACTATTCCTCTGGCGAGGGTTCCTGGGAAATTCAGAGCAGCCCAATTCTTGCGAGAAGACACTCCTGTTCAGAGCATTTCCCAAGATCTTTCTTTACAGGTCTATTTTTGAAGTACTATCATGCAGGGGCTTTTACAAGGGGAGGATACCCAGACCTAATTAGTGGACCTGGCATTTTATTTGCATTGAGTGGACCAAATTTAAGCAGATATTTCTTTGATAGCATTAGCAGATAATAACGATTTTTCTTGTAGACTCTTCAAGTTATCCATTTGCTTTGTTATATACCGTATATACTCGAGTATAAGCCAAGGCACCTAATTTTACCACAAAAAACTGAGAAAATTTAATGACTCGAGTAAAAGCCTAGGGTGAGAAATGCACAGCTACTGTAAGTGGAAAAGAGGGTCAACAATGCCCATTTGCAGCCTCACTGTGCCCATTTGCAGCCATAGGTCCCCCGAACTTCAAACTTGGTAATTAAGGGTTCCTAGATGCCCCCTAGCTGCAGCCAAAATTTGGGGTCTCTGGACCCAAAGGGTCCCGAAATGACATTACTCCAGATAGACACAGTTGACCGACCTTGGGGCGCCGTATCTCGGGGACACTTGATGCTAGGAACCCCAAATTTGGTGTGCAAACCCACTGGAACTAGCACTACAACATATCTGGGGTTCCTAGCACCAGGTGGCCCTGAGATACGGGGCCCCAAATTTAGTTCGGAAAATGTTAAGCACTTTCCTGCAGCAGAGAATGACATTTTCCGAACTGACTTTGGGGCCCCGTATCTCGGGGCCACTTGGTGCTAGGCTCCAAAGTTGGTTCGGAAAATGTCATTCTTTGCACCAGAAAAGTGCTTGACTCAAGTATAAGCTGAGGGGGGCACTTTCAGCACAAAAAATGTGCTGAAAATCTTGGCTTATACTCGGGTATATACGGTACGGTAGTGTTTGTTAACCCCCCCCAAAAAAATGATCCTGCTCCTTTAAAGCATTTTATACAGCACAGTGCTTGTCCTGTGTCATTTGGCCCCCTGTAACATATAAAATAACCTGGCTGATCCTGCCAGTTTTTGCCCTCCCCTATGTAAATTGACCACGGTGTATCATGGCTGCTGAGCCCTGACACTGTGGTCAGTTTACGTGCCTCCGCCATCCGCAGCATTCCTCTCTGCTCCTGGGTCCTCGTCCCCACTCCCCTCCCTGCCTGTCAGCTCGTGACACCTCCTGCTGCTTGACTAACTCTAACATGTGTACACCATCAGCACTGGCCCCTATTGTAGTGTCCTCCTCTGTGTGTGATTTATAAATGTAAATGCTGTAAATACCTCATTTCAGAGCTTAGATCGCGATCACATGACTGGCCAGCTCTCTCCTCCTCCCCTCCCGACTGACATCAGCAGGGGAATCTCGGCCCCGTCTGCTGCATCTGTCAGGGGAGGAAAGGAGAGATCCGGCCGGTCATGTGATCGCAATCTCAGCTCTGTAATGAGGTATTTACAGCATTTCTTTTTATAAATTGCACACAGAGGGGGACACTACAATAGGAGGCAGTGCTGATGGTGTATACATGTTAGAGTGGTTTAAAGTGGTTGTAAACTTACATAAAAAAAAAAAGACCTGTAAGACAAAGGCATAATGAGCTAGTATGCATAGCATACTTTTATATGAATATGAATATATATAATATGAATGTATGCATATTCTCATAGAGTGAAGATGGGAAAACCTACTATGAAAACACAGTCTATGGAACGATCCCTGGGACCAGCATCCATCGTATTGAAATCCCAGTGAAGTGTGAAATGCAGATGAATGAGACCCTTGGGATGAGCCTTCACCCTAAAGTGACTGATGTAGTCTCTCTAGGTCACTATAATGTCTCTCTGCAACTCTATCAGTCCGAAGACTTCAGCAATCTGATTACAACATATCCCTATGAGGTGGACATCCATGGACGATTGTATGTTCAGTTTCAAGTGGTGTCCAGTGACCAGAATCTGCAGATACTTGTCGAAAACTGTAAAGCTTCTCCATCACTAGAAGACAATGAGCAAATGTACCGTCTCATCCAACAAGGGTAACTATCCTGTACATAATGAGCTGAAGCTTCACTTTGCTTTTCTATATTTCTGCATTCTGATCTTTTTGTGTTGAATTTTCTTTTATCCTTAGGTGCCCCAAAGACACCACTTTGCAGACTCATGCAGTTTCCGACCAGAGGCTACAGCGCTTCAGCCTCCATGTTTTTAAGTTTAACAGTTTTGGGGAGGTATACCTGTCCTGTAATGTCATTGTCTGCCATAACGGAACTTCTCCAAATCGCTGTACCCAAGGGTGCCACAATCTAAGGCACAGACGTGACACTCGTGGCTCTCCAGTACATATGGCCGCTGCCAGGTTGTCTCAGGGACCCATTGTGTTTAAATCTGGTGAGGTTTTTCATTTTAAGTTCATTGCAATTCTGAGCCAAACGCAGATCTTTTTTCCAGGTCTCAGCGACTAACTGAACCCTGTCTAGGCACATTAAACTGCTGGAGTCAAGGCCATATACAGATGTGTAACCAGGGCTGGCGCAAGGATTTTTGACACCCTAGGAGAAACCTCATTTTGCCGCCCCCCCTTGGCTCCACCCATGACTCCACCCCCTTTGCCCCGCCCATGTATACACCACTTTTTTAATGAAGTGCCCATCAAATGCAGCCCACTAGCGTCCAACAAATGCAGCCTCATCAGCGCCCATCAAATGCAGCCTCACCAGTGCCCATCAAATGCAGCCTCACCAGTGCCCATCAATGCAGTCCACCAGCCCCCATCAAATGGAGCCTCACCAGTGCCCATCAAATGCAGCCTCACCATCGCTTATCAATGCAGCCTACCAGCGCCCATTAATGCAGCCTCACCAGTGCCCATCAATGCAGCCTACCAGCGCCCATTAATGCAACCTCACCAGTGCCCATCAATGCAGCCTACCAGCGCCCATTAATGCAGCCTACCAGCGCCCATTAATGCAGCCTCACCAGCGCCCATTAATGCAGCCTCACCAGTGCCCATCAATGCAGCCTACCAGCGCCCATTAATGCAGCCTCACCAGCGCCCATCAATGCAGCCTACCAGCGCCCATTAATGCAACCTCACCAGTGCCCATCTATGTAGCCTCACCAGCACCCATCAAATGCAGCCTCACCAGCGCCCATCAATGCAGCCTCACCAGCGCCCATCAATGCAGCCTACCAGTGCCATTAATTTAGCCTCACCAACGCCCATCAAATGCAGCCTCACCAGTGCCCATCAATGAATGTTTGCTTGCTTCAATTCATTCGGGAGTCAGGACACAGACACAGTCCTTCACCACGTCTCTGAGACTATGTGCGAACGGAACTGCGGCTGTTTGCTGATGCTGGGACTTAGTTGCTTGCTGCAGAGAGAAGAGAGTAGGAACACCAGTGGCCAGGCACCCTAGACAGCAGTGCACCCTACTGGTAGCACCGGCCCTGTGTGTAACCTTATAATGCCTCGTACACACGTTCGGATTTTCCGACGGAAAATGTGTGATAGGACCTTGTTGTCGGAAATTCCAACCGTGTGTGGGCTCCATCACACATTTTCCATCGGATTTTCCGACACACAAAGTTTGAGAGCAGGATATAAAATTTTCCGACAACAAAATCCATTGTCGGAAATTCCGATCGTGTGTACACAAATCCGACCGACAAAGTGCCACGCATGCTCAGAATAAATAAAGAGATGAAAGCTATTGGCCACTGCCCCGTTTATAGTCCCAACGTACGCGTTCAGAACGATCGGATTTTCCGACAACTTTGTGTGACCGTGTGTATGCAAGACAAGTTTGAGCCAACATCCGTTGGAAAAAATCCTAGGATTTTGTTGTCGGAATGTCCGAACAAAGTCCGACCGTGTGTACGGGGCATTACAGTTTAGAGCAGTGGTCTCCAAACTTTTCAGTACGAGAGCCACATCAAATATTTTACAAATTTTCAAACCCCCCCCCAAGAATCATTTTTTTTAAATGAACACATTCCAATAAATGACTTCTTGAATCAGAAGCCCCCATTACATCAGATCCCCCTACACTTAAGAGTCCCCAGTTCTACCTTCCAATCTTCACCATAGCATGTATGGCACAGGGCAGGGAGGGTGGGAGGCGATGCAGGGCCTCTTCCCCTCTTCTGAATACTAGGGTGGCTCTGGATGCTACCACCCAGGATCAGTGCCATGCGCTTTCATGGTGCAGTTGGACCAGTCACCAGCACCAAAGCAACCATTGGTATGGTGCTGGCAGATGGTCCACCTGCACCACATTGCTGAGGGTCAGGTAAGATCTTGGATGTGGCCCACAGGCCGTAGCTTAGGGACCCCTCATTTAGAGGACAAGTCAAGGAAATTAAAAAACACTCCATCTCCCCTCTCCAACCTACTAATGCCCACGCCTGCGCACTAAACTTGAATAGGACGTACCCGAACTGCAGGAGCAACAGCACTTTTCACTTGAATAGGATGCCCTATGCGTGTTTGTCGGCCCGAAAAGAAGCTCCTGCTTGTTTTCCAGCATCAAGCTTTGCGCAACTTGTGAAGGCACGGTTTGCAGCAATTGCCATGTGACAATCGTGGCAGTATTGCATTGCGTTTGGGGTGCCATTGAAGGATAATGGCACCCAAATGCGTGTAGCGCATTGTGCTGCAATTGCCACGTGATTTGGGATCCCGAATCACAAGATGTGAACAGGGCCTTTAAGAGTTGGATTGTGAGAAGGATCAGTGAGACATAATCATTGTGTAGCACTGCTAAGCATGAAACAGAGCCTGAGTATGCAATTAACAAATATGGCTTCCCTTGTGTACATACTGCATATAATTATAACCTAGAAAGGGTTTTAAAAACGTTAGCACAGATTGTTTGTTCCCATTAGGGAAAATCTGTTCATGGGCAAAGCATAGGTTCACTTTAAAGCCCCATTCAACAGCAGCACACGCTCATCTCTCCTTTACTCCCTTGCTGCTCCATTCAGCCACCAGGATCAAAGAAAATGCCCAGTATCTCCATCTCCATACAGCATATGATTACCCCGACCCTTGTTTCATACTGTTCCTGCTTTGCAACTGTCCCAATGCTGCCATACGGGGGGGCAAGGAGAGTCCTCGGCCTGGGAAAGCTCTACCTAGAGTGACTTGGACTTTGCATGGGGCTTCCTGTTCTTGCCCCCAGTGAACAGAGCGGAGGAAGGACACAAAAGGTAAGTATGTGCTGCTAGGGGGTATTAAAGTAACTCTGTCAGCTTACTAATGCTTCTACAGTAGCTGTCACTCCCCCAAAAAAGGGAATACTTACCCCTCCTGCCAGTTATACCACCGAATGCTGCTTTGCATTCAGACGTGTGCGATTTCTGGTCTTTTGCCACACAATGTGGTTCCTTACACTGATCTCTATGTCACTACTATGTCCTGTAGTAATGTGTAGGTCAGTAGTAGGATAAAGTTCTACGGGCACTTTCAGGATGTGCAGAGTTCTCCAAACTTTCTAAGCAAAGGACCAGTTTACTGTCATTCACAGAATTTCAGTGGGTGTAGAAAACGTCCTGGTGTCTATTGGAGCAAAAACAATACCTCAGACTTGGTGGCCAATGGGAGTAAAAAAAAAAAAAAAATACATAGAGCCTGTGGATAGTAGAAGGAGGAAAGGTGCCCCATCATTGGTATCAGTGGGAAGAATAGAGCCCCATCATTGGTGTCAATGGGAAGAATAGTGTCCCATCATTGGTGTCAGTGGGAGGAATAGTGCCCCTTCATTGGTGTCAGTGGGAGGAATAGTGTCCCATCATTGGTGTCAGTGGGAGGAATAGTGCCTCTTCATTGGTGTCAGTGGGAGGAATAGTGCCCCATGATTGGTGTCAGTGGAAGGAATAGTGCCTCTTCATTGGTGTCAGTGGGAGGAATAGTGTCCCATCATTGGTGTCAGTGGGAGGAATAGTGCCCCATGATTGATGTCAGTGGGAGGAATGGTGTCAGTGAGAGAAATAATGCCCCTTCAACGGTGTCAGTGGGAGGAATAGTGCCCCATCATTAGTGTCAGTGGGAGGAACAGTGCCCCAGCATCAGTTGGAGGAATAGTGCCCCATCATTGGTATCAGTGGGAGGAATGATGCCTCATTATTGGTGCCAGTGGGAGGAATAGTGTCCCTTCATTGGTATCGGTTGGAGGAATAGTGTCCCATCATTGGTGTCAGTGGGAGGAATAGTGCCCCATCATTGGTATCAGTGGAAGGAATGGTGCCTCATTATTGGTGTCAGTGGGAGGAATAGTGTCCCATCATTGGTGTCAGTGGGAGGAATAGTGTCCCTTCATTGGTGTCAGTGGGAGGAATAGTGTCCCATCATTGGTGTCAGTGGGGGGAACAGTGCCCCATCATCGGTATCAGTGGGAGGAATAGTGCCCCATCATTGATATCAGTGGGAGGAATAGTGTCCCTTCATTTTTATCGGTTGGAGGAATAATGCCCCATCATTGGTGTTAGTGAGGGGAAGAGTGCTCCATCATTGGATTAGTGTAAGGAATAGGGCCCCACCATTGAGATTAGTGGGAAGAATTGGGCCCCATTGTTGGAGTTACTGAAAGGAAGGGGCCCCATCATTGATATTAGTGGGAGGAATAGGTCTCCATCATTGGTATCAGTGGGAAAAACAGTGTTCCATCATTGGTGTCAGTGTGGGGAATAGGGCTCCAACATTGGCATTAGTTTAAGGAATAGGGCCCCATCACTGGGATTAGTGGAAAGAATGAGGCCCCATTGTTGGAGTTTGTGGAAGGAAAGGGCCCCATCATTGATATTAGGAGGAGGCATAGGGCCCCATCATTGATATTAGGAGGAGGAATAGGGCCCCATCATTGATAGTAGTGGGAGGAATAGGGCCCCATTGTTGGAATTAGTAGGATGAATAGTGCCCCATCATTGGTGTACGTAGAATTTTGCACCACTGCTTGTGTCAGTGGGAGGAATAGTGCCTTGTATCAGTAGGTATTAGATAAAGGCAAGCAAATGGGCCACATCCCACCTGTTGGCTGCAGTTTGGAGACCACTGCTTTAAAACACTGCATGGGCAAAGCATAGATCTGTTTTATGACTTTATAGGTAGTCCAATTGTCATAATCCGTCCACCATAAGATCACACACATAAAGCAGGTGTTAGAGGGAGTCAAAGGTGAAATATTTTCAGCAATATATAGAAAGTTCAGTCCAGTATATACTCCATGATTCAAGTCACTTTCAATGATGTGTTTATAACACCACTTATTTTTTTCAGGTGATCTTCAGACTTCACATACAGTTCCTTCCTTTATGCTCGTGGCTGTGATCGGTATGATGGCTTTATTAACCACGCTGGCTCTGGCGATTCAGAAGCGTGTTTTAAAAAGACGGGACTACTCGCTATTGCAGTGCACGGAAGACTGAGACATCTATGGGGACCTGTCATCCATCGCATGAGATGTGACACATTAAATATGTTTTTATCCATGTAATCCTGAGTTTACAAGTCATTAAAAATTAGCATATTTAATAAGAAAGGGCAACATGGATCAAGAGCGGGTTTAGGGCCCCCGAGGTCTCAAGGGGTTTCATTTTATTTTTGTATTTTCGTTGAACCCAAAGGACCTGGGTTGTTGTTAACCTAATTATGTAAACGCTGAAATGCCGAACCACGGCAGGATTACCAACAATCGACATCTGTAGGGACACAACTTTAGGTGTCGAAAGCAATCCCTTCTTGTAGGATCAACGTTTTCAAACAGAACATGTTCTTGACCCTTCCTGGTTTAAAAAATCATGACAACCAAAGATTATACAAAAAAAAAAAATCATGACAATCATATATCGATCAGCCATAACTTTATGACCACCGAATATTGAGTAGTTCCCACTTTAGCCACCAAAACAGCCTTGACCCATCGAGGCATGGACTCCACTAGACCTCTGAAGGCACGCTGTGGTATCTGGCACCAAGCCACAAGTAGCAGATCCTGCAAGTTTCAAGGTGGGGCCTCCATGGATTGGACTTGTTTTTCCAGCACATCCTACAGATGCTCAATTGGATTGAGATCTGGAGGTCAAGTCAACACCTCAAACTCATTGTGTTCCTCAAACAATTCTTGACAGTGTGGCAGGTCGCATTATCCTGCTGCAAGAGGTCACTGCTATCAGGGAACATTGTTCCCAGGAAGGGGTGTACTTGGTCAGGTAAATGTCAAGTAATATCCACATGAATGGCAGGACCCAAGGTTTCCCAGCCGAACATTGCCCAAA
Organism: Lithobates clamitans; assembly: GCA_037952925.1. NCBI lineage: Eukaryota > Metazoa > Chordata > Amphibia > Anura > Ranidae > Lithobates > Lithobates clamitans. The sequence goes on from JBBGZY010000869.1 coordinate 2,309,643, forward strand.
GCATCGCTCTCTCCGCCAGCTTGTCTTCTTCCCATACTGCATCCTGGTGCCATCTCTTCCCCAGTAAGTGCTGCACACACACCCGGCCATCTACAGGATGTATTAGAAAACTATAAGACCCCACATCTGTCCTCCAGGCTGGAAAGCCTGAGATAAAAACAAAAAACTGAATGATCTCAGCTTTCCAGCCGAGTACATGGCAGTACTTACACCGGCCAGGCCGGACGTGACATCACAACACCCAGCTTGGGCCTCCAAGAGTCAACCATCTGTTCCTCGGAAATCTCTATGGTCAACCAGTTTACTGTCGCTCAGAATTTCAGTGGGTGTAGAAAACGTCCTGGTGGATAGTAGAAGGAGGAATGCTGCCCATCATTGGTATCAGTGGGAAGAATAGAGCCCCATCATTGGTATCAGTGGGAGGAATAGTGCCCCATCATTGCTGTCAGTGGGAGGAATAGTGCCCCATCATTGGTGTCAGTGGGAGGAATAGTGCCCCATCATTGGTGTCAGTGGGAGGAATAGTGTCCCATCATTGGTGTCAGTGGGGGGAACAGTGCCCCATCATTAGTGTCAGTGGGAGGAATGGTGCCTCATTACTGGTGTCAGTGGGAGGAACAGTGTCCCTTCATTGGTGTCAGTGGGAGGAATAGTGCCCCATCATTGGTATCGGTGGGAGGAATAGTGCTCCATCATTGGTATCAGTAGGAGGAATTGTGCTTCATTATTGGTGTCAGTGGGAGGAATAGTGTCCCATCATTGGTGTCAGTGGGAGGAATAGTGCCCCATTATTGGTGTCAGTGGGAGGAACAGTGCCCCATCATCGGTATCAGTTGGTCAACTTCTGCCACCGGCGGATTCCTTCTCTGACTCGCCAATCGCCCGGGCGAGTCGGTAGAAGCCCTGGAGGGCGGCGGGGGCATCCCCTCCCATCGCCTGTAAGAACAATCAAGTGGCTGAACTACCTTAAAAGCCTTAACAGGTTACCAGTTTAGATATACAGAGGAGGTCCGGTGCTAGAATTACTGCCCATGATCTCATGTTCAGGACGCACGTGTGGGACAATCACGGTTTGAGTACGTTCGGGACCGACATCCGCGTTCTTTTTTCACGCTAGCATACGGGGCATGTTAAATAATTTTTTTTTTTATTAATTTATTTTATACGTCGTCGTTTTAATTTTTTTTATGACTTTTATTGCTGTCACAAGGAATGTAAACATCCATGTGACAGTAATAGGCAGTTGCAGGTACTCTTTATGGAGAGATCTGGAGTCTATAGGACCCCAAATCCCTTCTACACTTAAAAAGCATTCATAACACCCAAGATTGGCCTTTTTTGAGTGCTTTTGTTCTTTTAAAACTGGCGCTATGAAAGTGATTAATCTGCTTTAAGGGACCAGAATCTGTAATTTTTTTGGGGTTAACACTTTAAAACTCCAGTAACCTGGAAGTGATGTCATGACATGGCTTCCTGGTTACTACATCCGAGACCTGATCAAAGCCGATTCCAGCTTTCTTCAGGGCTTCGGCCAGCCGGCGGACGTGCACGGGTCTTCAGGTGGGATGGGAGGGCCCAGGCGAGTGGCAGAAAGGGAAGAGGGAAGTCGCCTTCCTCTGCTTGTAATAACAAATGAGTGGCTTCTTAGCCACTTCGATTGTTATAAGAGAGTCGACTTCAAACAACGATACCGGGGTTATGCTTGCGGCTGCAGTGCAACCACTTGAAGCCAAATGACATACAGATATGAGATTTGGCGGCAGGTAGTTAAATACCGCTTTAAAGAGGTTGTAAAGCCTCGAAGTTTTTAAAATAAAAATAACAAACATGTTATACTTACCTGCTCTGTGCAAGGGTTTTGCACAGAGCAGCCCCTATCCTCCTCTTCTGGGGCGCCCCGCCTGCACTCCTTCCCTTCATCTGGTGCCCCCACAGAGAGCCGCATTTTCCATTGACACAGACAGCAGGACTCGGGCCCACCCCCTGCCAATGGCTCCCGCTGCTATCAATCTATCCAATGAGGACACGAGACAGCGGCTGGAGCTGCTGGGCTCGTCCCACATTGCTGGAATGGATGGGTTTGGTTAAGAAAAAGGGGGGGGGGGGGGTGCTGCAGCATAGAAGGTTTTTTACCTTAATGCATAGAATGGTGAATAATTATGAGACTTTACAATCACTTTAAGCCATGTGTGCATGAGGCCTAATCCACATTGTGAGAAGCTCATAGTGTGCAAGACTGAAGGGAAGGCCGGAGTTCAGATTGAACTTTTCTCATTACATAAAACCAAGCACTAAAGCAAAAAAGTTTAATACCTTCCGCATCCACCAAACTTCACCCATTAAAAAACAAAACAAAAAAACAAACAACCAGAATGGGGGAAAACAAAGAATAAGACATACGCTCGGCAGTCTACCAGGAGTACAGTATATAAATATTCATTTGTACAACTTTGTACATTTAAAAAAAAAAAAAAGGATCACAGTTCTGCCATATACACAAATAAAATCCAATATAATTTAAGGTGTAGAGCAGCGGATGCTCAAGTCAGCAGTCTGCTAGAAAAGGATCCGATCGTTAATGTGGGATGGGATGCCAACTCATCCGATTCACAGCTGACCGCTTTGTATTCCAGAGGTAGGTTCACCATCAATGAAGGGATTTCCAATGTAAGAAAAAGAGAACGAATGCTGCAAGAATGACGGAAAATCCTGTCAACGGAAGCCACGTATACAGCCAGTCACCTTACAATCACAGGCTGAAGTGAGAGGACAAGTCAGATGAAATCTATAAACATGCATTCCTTGCTGGTCACCACAGGGCTCTGGTCACACCGCACCGATGTGAGGGAGTTGGAGACTTTTTTTTCTTCTTAAAGTAGTTATAAAGCCTAAACATTTTTTTTTACCTAAACCCTCTTTTTTTAACATGTTATACTCACCTGCTCTGTGCAATCATTTTGAACAGAGTAGCCCTGATCCTCCTCTTCTGGGGTGCCCCATTGGTGCTCCAGGCTCTTTCTATGGCGGCACCCAGTGGAGCACTGAGAGGACCCAAGAAGAGGAGGTTCCGCTCCATTGCACAAAGCAAGTAAGTATAACATTGTTCTTTTTTTTTTTTACCAAATAGCATTTACAATCACTTTAATTTAAAGCTGAAACTCTCCCGTGGTTCCTGCTTTTCCCCATAACATGATGAAATGTTTAAAAAAAAACTTTTCCATTATATACCTAATTTTAGTTTGTCACCTCATCACTGGGTCTCTCCGCTTCTCTACACAATGCAGACAGACCATAGCTGGTGGGAGGGGCTGTGCAAGGCTTCCTGAATACATCACAGCCTCAGAGCTCCTCCTACGGGCCCTCAGTCCTAATGCATGCAGTCTGCTAGCTTGTGGGAGGAGTTGTGCAAACATTAAAATGCCTTGATTGGTTGGCGTCAGTCTGGAGGAGTGGACAATCCTAGGCAGGCTGCCTTTGCATTCATTCTAGGTAAGAGACTTCAGTCTAGGAGAGGAGCCAGTACACCCGTGCAGGATGGAAGGGAAGGCCCGAGGTCAGATTTAAAGTGGTACTAAACCCAGTAATATGAAAATAGTTCATCTGCCCACCCACAGTGCTCACACCTTATAAATCATCTTTTTACATTAAAATACTGCCACTATATACCTTTTTGGCTGATCTGTATACCACGATTACATGATAAACTGCAGCGTTTGTCCAGAGCTGTGTGTTCAGGTAGGAGGAGATTTCCACTGTTACCTGTATCCACGCCCACATGTGTGATGTCAATATCATGTGACCTGGCTAGCTCTGAAAACAAGGAAATGTTCTCTCCAGCATTAAAGACACAACTGAACAAGTGCAGGTTGGCTACCTTGCCAGTGTGTTAGCTGGCTTTCCACAGATAGACAGTGCGAGGGGGGGAGATGATATAGGATCAAACAGCCTTTTTACACAATGCAGAGGATTGACCCACAAGCTCCACAGTGAGTATAACAAGCATGCTTTACTGCAGATACAGACTGATTTGACTGTTGTGGGTTTAGTAACACTTTAAGCAACACAGCTCGTTCACCTCCCTGTCCCCCATCCGCAACTGGACAGCAAAGGAGCAGAAACCGGCTGATAAGGTCTTCCCTCTGCTCGCTCCTGGCAGCACACCAGACTGGCCCCAAATGTTGCCTGTCCCTCTCCTAGTCTGACTACTTTACACATAATTACGGAAGGGTGCAAGTTCAATTCATGGACCTTACATATTGCATTTAAAATTACTTTTTAATAAATGCATTTGAGTGTGTTTTTAATATCTGGTTGCAGTTCAGCTCTAAGCAGTATCCTACTTTTCATTTTTTTTAGATCAGATTAAGGATGCTTTCACACTGGAGTTTTTTAAGCACTTTTGCACACAAAAAAAAAAAAAAAGGCGCCTGAAAAGCTCAAGAAAAATGCTTCCTTTTAAAATCTATGAATGTTCACACTGGGGAGGTGCACTTCCGTTGCAGTGTAAAGAAAAAAAAAAAAAAAAACTTGCGTGCAACATTTTTGGGGAGTTAAAAAATCCTCCCCGTTGAAATTAATGGGAAACGCATCAAAAACGCCCCCCGCTAAGTGTTTTTGGTGCAGTTTTTGAGTCACATGTCCTTTAAAAAAAAAAAACGGCACTGCATAAGCGTTTTACTGGCAGTTTTGAAGCGATCCAGTGTGAAAGTGCCCTCAGTCATTTTATTGATGGCAATGGGCTCAGGTTGTACCATTTATGTTTCAGATTGAGTGGGGAAAAAGGTAAAACATCTGCTGGACTTTTACTGCTTTCAAGAGCTTCATTAGGAAGAATTTCACTTGGCGACAAGTTTTATCAGACAGGAAGTGAGAGGAAAATCTGTAACAAGGACCCAGAAAGCAACAGACTTTTTTTTTAACCTCATGGTTTAAAAAAAAAAAAAAAAAGCGTCTGTCATTTATTTATTTTATACCCATGCATGCAGCTGCATGTTATTTAATGTGGCCATGCAAATATGGGAGCTTATGCGCATATTTGCAAAAAGTGTTCAGGGGCATTAAAAAGCAAACCTGGGTTTAGAGCACACGTTTCTTTTTCTTTATAATTAAATGAGCATAAATTATTTTAACATCGAGAATAAATTAATATTCTGGTCAGTAGAATGCATTTACGCTGAATGCAATATGCAAATATACATGAGCAATTTCTGGCAGAAAAATCCAGCATTACCATGTGCATAAGGCCTTGCGCCTTCCCCTCCTCAACTAAAGCAAAAATGTTTTGATTGCACAATTTTTCATGCTTTTACAACTTTGTAATCCTTTTTCTACAAGGATAGCCATATTGGGTCATTCCACTTACAGGCTTTTAAGGGGTTCATTCACCTTGGGGCCTGTGATCCAATCACGTCTGGACGTGATTTGATCACGGCGGACCTGATTGGAAGGTACATGGACTAGTATGGACTAGCAGGTGTATATAGACTTGTGTTTAAGTATTTACACCTGCCTACAACCAGGACTGATCAGTAGATGGGATCAGAGGCAGCCAGGTGTAAGCCTAGGTTCACACCGAGGGACTCACCCGATTTCAAACCCGCCTTTCATTGCGAGTTTGGGGGCGATCTGACAGACATCTGTGCAGGTTCATGCACAGAGGTCTATTGAAATCGCTGCCAAAAGTTAGCGGAAGAACTACTTTTGGAAATTGGTGCGGCACGCACCGATTCAGATGATGCCATTGCCGGCAATAGGCTCTGATTTGGCATGCGATTTGACATGTCAAATCGCCCCAATGTGAGCTAAAAGGAACAGCAATCGGTTGACCCCCCCTGGATGCCCTTAGAGCAAAGTGGGGCTTGTCCATGTCTGCTTTACATAAACTGATCGGACACAGACCTGTCATCCGCCTGCTCTGCTCAGCAGATGTCTGCCTATGCAGAGAAGAGGCACATGTAGATTTAAAAAAAAATATCTACAACAGTGCAGCTTTTTTACCAAACTTGAAGAACACTCTACAGGTAATTTGCATTCCTCCTAAAGCCTGACTAAAAAACTCCCACAGGTGGCATCATCCCTTCCTGCCTTGATGCTAAAACACCTCCAGTCAATTCAAAACATGTCTTCTCTCTCCTCTCAGCCGCAATAGCTCCAAGCCCCAACGCTCAGCATCAAAGAAAAACATTCACGCCTGAGATGGTAAAGGTGAGCAGTAACAACAAGGCCTCACTTAGCAACATCCTGGGAGTTTTTCAATTAGGCTACACCTATATCAAGGCCATTATTTAACTTTGGTCAACACTGCAATTTTGTTTTTATCTGCTGCGACTCCTCATCTGCACAGGCAGTTTTTGATTTTTTTTTTTGGTAAAAGGTGACCTTGCCCTTTAAACCGTAGAGATGAGGCTCTCTAGATTGAGGTCTATCAGTCTACCCAGCAAGGAATGCACACGCTCATATCATTCATACTGACATTTCAGGATAATTGTCCTTTGTGCTGACCACAGAATACTCCACTCCAAAAGAAGCTTCTCCAGTTTTCTGGGAAAGAATACGTAGAAAATCCTATACTGATATACCAAATCCTCAGGGGATTCAGCAGACACTATAGCGGAAAGCAGCTGTTTTTGCACTGCCGTGTAAAAGTAGAAAGAATACATAGTGCAAAGTGATCACTTTCCACAGACAGATGGGGGGGGGGGTCGCAGTTCTCTCTGCTCCAGAATACTCCTATGGTTGAGGGGGGGTGAACGGAGGAGGAAGCTATGATTGCAGCACTGTATTGACACTTCCTTGTATCCTATGGATGGGGGAGGGGTCCACTGTTTACTCGAGGTCCTGCAGGTTTATTGTGCTTCCTGTAAATTGTGAACTGTCTGAGGCGGCGTCATCCTCGGTGGAGGCGTGAGGCTCCTAGGACAAAAACAAGAAATAAAAACATGTTTAAAAAACGGCTCATTATTGTTTACAGGGCCAAAAAATGCATCGGTGACAGAAAGCATGATACCTGCAGGATGTGCACTGGTAGATCGACTGTGAGCTGAGCATGCGCTGCTGGAGACTGAGCGCTCAGCTGGAAAGGCAGATCGCTGTCCCCGGAGGGATCGTCCTACAGACAAGGAAGACATTGTACATTAGAGCTCCATTACTTGCGTGTCTGCGTAGTATTTTTCCTGCCCAACGTCAAATGTTTATATCTATAAAAAGGAAAGTGTTGTACTTCTGCATAGTAAGAGGTGCACATTACCCAGTTCAATACCGGACATTTTCACCCCAATCCTGCCCGGGCCAATTTCAGATTTCTGTGCTGTCACACTTTGAATGACAAATACTCAATTACTTTTCTTTAATCTTTTGGCAGTAATTAACTAGTTGCTGCCTGCTACAAGGAGGCAGTTCTCTGTTATATATATATAATTATGTAGATTTGTATATATGTAGATTTTTGGCACTGATCACTGTATTAGTGTCAATAATTCCCACAGAGTGTCCGCCGCAATATCGCAGTCACGCTAAAAGCCGCTGATCGTCGCTATTACTATTATTAAAAAAATAAAAATAAAAAATTCCAGTATATATCCCATAGTTTGTAGACGTTATAACTTTTATGCAAACGCTTATTGGGGTTTTCTTTTACCAAAAATATGTAGCAGAATACATATTGGTCTAAACTTATGAAGTAATTTGTTTGGTTTTTTTGTTTTATTTTTGTAATTGGATGTTTTATAGCTGAAAGTTTTATAGCTGAAAGTTTCTTTTTGCAAAATTGTCAGTCTTTTTTCGTATACAGTGCAAAAAATTAAAAAAAACAAATATCACCAAAAGAAAGGTGTGTGTGTGTGTGTACATCCCTTCTCTATAACTTGTTAGTTGACCTATGACTTCCATTTGCCGCAGAAATTGGAGGTTAATCTGTATTGTATGTCTGTATTGTAAGACTTGTCCCCTCACTTCCCCTCTAAGGGTTCTCTCGTATTACCATTCAAAGCTTATAGAAACAATGGACACACAGTATTGTATACTTTTGCTCTAACTAGAAAATTTGTGCTACTTGGGTGTTTCTGTCTATGCACATGGCTGCTGTTTACAAGATTTGGTACGTGTATCGCTGCTTTTCTAGATGTTCTAAGTCGGTCCCAACTTTTCCTTTTTTTTGTGTGCCATTCTGTATTCTGAGTTTAAAAAAAAAAAAAAACTCCTATACAAAGTTGTAACAAGGCCATGACAATAAAGCATGCAGAGCCACCTGCACCATGTTGGTACAAATTCCAGTAAGTGAGGTCTCACCTGCAGCAGCTGGATCTGTACATATTGAGCCCCTGTGGCTGGGTCCCGTAACGTCAGGCCACCATTTGGCATAACAACACTGTTCCCTATCCGGTTACCAGCCGGAGACACTTGTTTTGTACTTTTATTTTTCTTCTGAGTAGGTGAAGTGCCTAAAAAGTTACAGACAAAACATTTACATTAGATGTTAAATCAGTTAAAACAGAAAAAGGGTGCATGCAATAACTGTCCATTAAACAATGTGGCTGCCAACACTGGCAAACAGGCAAAAAAGACAGAAGCAGTGAACCGAATTACAAGTGTTAAGCCAGTTTGAGGTACATCATCTCCTGTAGTTCAAACTGTGGGCACATTTCTAATAAAAAAATTGTATTCTAATTGTATTTTTCTATTAAAAGAAGAAGTACAGTCAATTTGGCTGTACTTTTCCTGTGGATCACAGAAGTGCAGTGAGTTCTACACTCCTGTGACCCCTTCTCAGCAGAGGGTGAAGCCCGCTGTTGGCCGACGTCACAGAGTCGGTCCAGGTTCAGGAAAGATTGTGACCATATGGTCGGGATCCACTGAGAGGCTGATCCGGCCGCCGCCCTCCACAGCCCAGCGCTCCAGTGAGCACAGGGGGGCAGAACATGAGAGTCACCAGCTCTCTCACTGAGAACCGAGCGATCGGTGGTTCATAGTCCTAGTGCAGGGGTGGGGGGGGGGGGGGTGGAGGAGTGGGGGGCTTGGGGTGTGGTGGTGTCGGATGCTGCAATGCTGCATCCACCTAGGTAGCATGTAAAAAAAACAAAAACACAACCTACACTTCTTTTAAAACCTCAATTAACAGCTAAATACATTCCCGATGCATCAAACCGAAAGGGTGTGCCAAGTCATAAGCCACAGCCCGAGTAGAAAAGCCTGTCCCCTACCAGCACGCAGTAGTGAAGGACCCTTTTTTTCTCTGTGTGGCAGCAGTGATCCGAAGAACCCACTGGCATTTGCTCTTTGCTATCTAGAGATATATCTAGATAGCAAAGAGCAAAAGCCTATCTGATTGCAGAGCTACAGGTCTGACCAACCAGAGGGCTTTAAAAATAAATAAATAGAATTTTGTAAAATCCACCTCCTAGTCATGTGAGCAATACAAAAAAAAGTGTTGCACATGTGGTCTCTGCCAATTCAAAGAGGGAGAGTTACTAAAACTGGAGCACTCAGAATCTGGTACAGCTGTGCATGGTAGGCAATCGGCTTCTATCTTCAGCTTGTTCAAAGTCAACTTTGACAAAAATAAATAAAAAAATGGAAGCTGATTGGTTTCTATCCAGGGCTGCATCAGATTTTGCAATCTCCAGTTTTAGTGAATCAACCCCAAAGTGTCCTGAAAGAATGACATTATCAGATTGTTCAGTAGGCAGGCCACCACTGCATGAATCTTAGTCCCCTATGTTCCTATGGCATAGATCACATGACCAGAAGCAGAGTCTGTCTTCAAAAGGAAAAAAAAATAAAATCTAAGCTTCATTTTTTCCTGATTTAACAGCAAAAATTAACTAATGTATATTCAGAGAACTCGGAGAACTTCCTTTATAATGAAATTTTTGCTCACCTGAGCTGCTGCTGCCACCTTTCTTTTTGCTCTTCACCAGCTGAATGGCTCTGTAGTCTGTCCTGGCCGATCCGCCACTCTCCTGCTAAGACAGGGACAAGTTTTAGAGGAAGTCCACATCCTGCCAGGACCATGGCACTTCTGTTTTACAACTTCAAAGTCTCAAAAATAAAATTAAGCACATTTTTTTGATGAACCGAATTTCTCCAGACTGTTACACACACTAACACTGACCAGCATTTATCACGGATCTATACCTGGAAGCGTTAACTTAAAAAAAAAAAAAAAAAAATCCTGTTCCTTTATAGCAGGTTATGCAGCACAGTGGCTTGTGCTGTGTCATTTGGCCCCCTGAAACACCTGGCTGATCCCGTCAGTTTCTGTCCAACCCTTTGTAAACGGACCACGATTTATCATGGCTGCTGAGCCACGACACCGTGGTCAGTTTACGTGCCTCTGTCATCCGCAGCCTGGCTCTCCCCCTATCGACCTCTGTCCTCTCCTCCCTCCCTGTCTGTCAGCTCGTGACGGTGCCCCCGCAACTCCTGCTGCTCAAATAACATTTATATTGTCATACAATCAGCGCTGTGTCCTTATCCTGTGTTTCCCTGTGTGAGTGATTTATACAAAATAAAAAAAAGCCGATTATACCTCATTTCACAGCACCTCTCAGCGATCACGTGACCAGTCGGCTCGCTCGCTCTCCTCTTCTCCTCCCCTCCTGAGTGACGTTAGTGGGGGAAATCTCAGCCCCGCCCACCGCAGCTGTCAGATGGGGAAAAGAGAGAGCCAGTCGGTCACGTGATCGTCGAGAGGCGCTGTGAAATGAGATATAATTGGCTTTTAATTAATACACCTCACACAGGGGGACAGATCCGCAGGAGATATCCCGTGTAGCTACAGGCAAGCCTTATTATAGGCTTACCTGTAGTAAAAAGTGGATAGTAAGGGTTTACAACCACTTTAACCATCTCCAGTCCGGCACATTTTTTTTTTTTGTACACAAACAATTGAATAAACATTTTTCCAAGAGTAGTGATTCCATACTTTTTGCCAGGGGTTGTACATAGCTTCCTAAAAACATCACAGCATCCTGACCCAGTACTCCTCTCAAGAGCCTCAGCCATGATGTAAGAGTGGGCTTACTCTTGGGAGGAGTTATGCAAATATCAAAAGGCCTTGATGGGTGGGGTGTCAGCCTGGAAGAGTGGGTGTTCCTAGGCAGGCTGTGTTTACAAGCAGACCAGCCTAGGAAAAACACCCACATGTGACACCAAGGCTCCATGATTACAAGAACTGAAATCTAATGAATGAACAGGCCTATCAAAGCTAGATGACGCTGGGTCTCCTCCAGCCAGGAAATGGGGCAGGCTCTTTCCGGCATGCTGCAGCTTCTAATGCACATTGCGAGAAGCTCACAGTGTGCAGTGAAATCAGAGTAAGCAATTTCTGTAAAGGAGAAGAGCCGGTACAACTGTGCAAGACTGAGGGGAAGGCTAAGGTTTAGCTTTAAGCACATCACAAGCATTTGTGCACATGAAGAAAGAACGCCGCTTTCTCAAATAGCCCATGTAACAGAGGTATGGGGAGGCCTCAGCCCCTGCCCCCTGGGGCAGGCTCCCACCCTATGAGTAAGCCCCGGTGGGCAAGGTGCAACTCGTCAGTGGGGGTGGGGTTTTTGGCAGAGACAACTAGGCTGAGGTCGTTCCATACCTCTAGGTTATATGGGCTGGTCGGGAGAGCAGTATTCTGCTTTATTCATGTGCACACTACTCTCTGGATGAGAAGATCAGCTGAGGTTGCAGTCACAAGCATATATATATATATATATATATATATATATATATATATATATATATATATATATATATATATATATATATATATATATATATATATATATAATTTGACTATGCAATTATTAAAACACCTCCACTTTATAAAACATTGGAACAGAAACTCTTACCAATACTGAATTTCCAGCCACAATGAAATCCACCTCCTTCTGTGCGCTGTAGCTGCCGGCAGGGCTGGGGAACACAAACTGCGTCACAACTTTACTGCCTTCCTGCTGGTCTACAACCTCCGAGCTGTGAAGAAGGCTTCTCTCAGGTTTGGTCTGCGTCAACAATTCTGGCATTGAGCCGCTGGCCCCAAGGCTAACGGAAGGCGTCAGGCTAGCTGAATCTATAGTCAGGCTATTAGTGGAGGTCAGCGCATGCAAATCCTGGTTGGAGCTTCTCATAGATAAGGAAGCCAGGGAGCCCAGTGCTTCTGCATTCACAGTCTGTACATCGTCTAAGTTCAGATTTCCCTGCTGGAGGATGGAGGCTGCTGCGCCAAGCAGGAGGGAGCTGTCCAGACTGCCGTGGTTCTCACTGTTGGACACCAGCACCAAGGGGTCAACGGGATGTACCAAAGAGTTACTGTTGGTCGACAGGCTGCCGCCTAGGGTGGATCTCACAGAAGATACATCGATGGTCAGTATTCCAGAGTTGACAAGGGTAAGGTCAGCTGAGATTCCAGAACCATTTGAGGACACATTGGTGAAGAGAGACGAGATGTCCAGATTACTGAGGTCACTTTGCCCTGAGCTTGTGAGTTCACTGCTGGGGGTGAGGGAGCTGGAGGCTTCCAGGTCTGCGAGGAAAGAGTGCACAGGTCAGCAACACAGGAGACCACTTTAAAATAGTTATAAAGTTAACACGATGTACATTTAATAGATCAATCTTTGTAATTTTAAGATAACTTGCCTAGATATCCCTTTGACAATTTGAAAACTGCAGGTCACGCCCTTGCTTCTCATTCCTGAGCAATTCACAGACCTGCAGATGGGCGTATAAATATTGGGGTCATCACGTCGTAACCGGAAGCGACGTTTGCCAACGAGCATCTGCGCTTCCAAAATTAAAAATGCTATCATAGACCCAGCAGCATTACGTCACTTCCCCTTTTCACCAGCCGAGCTCTGCGAGTTTAATCAGAAGTAGCGAGGGATGGGTAGGGGATGTGGCTTTAAACTGACCATGGGAGATACAAAGCACATTGTGCATGTATCTCTGAACAGGATGCCGGAGGACTTAAACTGACCACGCCAGCATGGATCGACTTCCATGGTTGGCGTGGTCAATTTTATACTAGGGAAGAAAGGAACTGGCAGGATCAACCAGGCAATATGTCGTCTGGTGGGACGAAATGCGTCGGATGACATTCGTGGCAAACGCTTCTAATGAAACAAGCTTGTTTTTTATCTGATATCTTGTAAGTGTTAACCCCTCATTTTTTTTTAAATAAAAAGATTGTACGGAGTAAAACTATGTGAATTAATTTGTCCTCCGTGTCCAATACAATGGGATACTCCAACATCTGAGATGTACCTGCCGTTTATTTTGGAGTTCGTTTGTCTGAAGTGGGATCACCTGTTCCTTGAGGTCTACTTTCCATCTATGGATTACTTCATTGAGGAGATTTCCTCACCATGCCAGTTTGACCCATGTTCTATATAGTACGTGTCCATCTTATCTGGTAAGCACGCCAACCTTACTTCCCTTGATTGCACCCCATGATCAAGCACTGTTCAAGATTCATCACTGCAATTTATTCACCATTGTTGGTTTCATTCACATCATCATGTTTTACCCAATCAAGATGGACTAATGTGATGTGTTATGTTATCCATTTTCTTCCAGTTTTACATATCAATGGTTTTGTATTGCATATTCACAATTTTTCTCTTTAATTTGAGCGCTACACTAAAGTTTTTTTTATTTTGTTTTTCACTTTGTGTCTAGTGGAGTGTTGGCTGCTCACCTATTTTTCCTATGCACAATTTTTTTTGTTTTCCTTTTATCAATATAGATAGGATAGTAGTTGTACTGTGAGCGGGTGGCAGCTCCAGGCGACGTACCTGTATGTTGCAGCTTTCTTCTGTGCCCCCCCCCCCCCCACTAGACTCATGCTATGGTCACAGCACAGGTTTGGCTGCTGGTTTTAGCCAATGATTCTGGCGGCAGTCAGCTGATCGACTGTGGCCAATCACACAGAGTTGCAGAACTCTGTACTATGAACAGCAATCTCGCTGATACACACACATATTATATATATATATATATATATATACATACACACATCATAGTTTGTATAATCTAGAACTTTTAAACAAACCAATCAATATACACTTACTGTGATTTTCTTTTTATCCAAAGGCATGTGGCAGAATACATTTTGGCCTAAATTTATGAAGAAATTAGATTTTATTGAATATGTTCTATAACAAAAGTAGAACATATTGGAGTTTATTTTTTTCCAAATTTTCGATCTTTCTTCATTTAGGCTCTGTTCACACCTAGGAGTTTTATTTCAGGCAAAAAGTTGCGTGTTTTATGCCGCAACTTTGTACAGGTCAAAAGGTCACCAATGTAAAAAGCAGAAAACACCTGTAATCTGGCAAAAAAGAAGCTCCAAGACAAAAAGGCATAATGAGCTAGTATGCATCACATACCAGCTCATTATGAAATACTTATGTTAAAACGATGCCCTGAATTGGCGTTGGCCCTCCGAGAACAGCGCGGATATCTTCCACCAGACTTACTTCCGGGTTCGCATGCACGAGGGAGCTGCTGATCATGGCACGACTCCTGAAGAAACGGCACCAGCTGTCTGTTTCTTCAGTGCGCCGATGACGTTCGCAGCAGCTCATATACTGAAACTGAATAGGTCTACAGGTGAGCCTCATTATAGGCTCACCTGTAGGTAAAAGTGGTGTTTTCAACCACTTTAAGCAAACTATGGGTAAAACCTATGGCCTGTGTCAATGGCATCAGTTTAAAAAAAAAAAAAAAGAGAGCAGCACTGAATCTTATGGTGCTTTTGACCAAGTTTACAACTTCAAGGGGAACGTCTAATGACCACAATAGATAGCTGTGCACAAACATAGTCAGTGTGTATGAAGTCATCAGCACTCCAAAAACACGTTTCCACAATTTAGTGCAAGTCCCATAATGTCACAAAGGTCAAGCTGCCACATGAATTTATGGACATGTGCATATGACCTGCATTTGACCTCCTGACCTGCAGCATGCAGCTTTCCATTCCCACTTAAGAGCGCAAAACCTGTTTGAAGCAAACAAAAGCCTGCCGATGCAATGCAAATATGCTCACTAATCTACAGCATCCCTAAAGTGATATTGTGCTCCAGGAGAACTGAGAGCGAACACTCATACTGACACAGCATAAACCAGGCTGATATTGAAATGTGATGCAGGTATAATAGTGTAAACTTTGTGTTAGGTGTATGTTGAGTTTTAAATATTTTGCTAATTTAGATAAGTGCCGCTTGTTATAGGATTGCAGGCATTAAAGAAAAAAAAAAAATTCCATTTACAATTTGGCCTCATCAGAATCTGCCAGCCTGTTTGAGGCTCACCGATGACCATTCTCACCTCGGCCGTGCTGCTTAACCATGTGGGACTTCAGGCTCTGTCTGGATGTGAATATCTTGCTGCAGTTGGACACAGAACATCGAGCTTTGGAGGCATCCACATCCTGAAGGTGCTTCTTTGAATGGATGTACAGACTGCTACGAGCAGAGAACTTGGCTCCACAACCTGAAGATGAAGCACAAAGAAAGAGTCTACTCAAATATGAGCAATACTGAGAGATTAGCGTAGTGCTGTATCTGCATCTAAACTGGCAATATGAAGAAACTCCAACACCATTTCAAAATACCAACCTTCTGATAAAACATCCAGGGTATGACTCCCTACACAGTACTAATGTCCAGGTAAATATTAAAGCCGAGCTGAACCCAAAAGGGGAAGCTCAGCTTGTCTGTCTCCCCTCTCCGGGGCCACATTTGGCACCTTTTGGGGGGAGCAGGTACCTGTTTTTTAACAGGAACCCGCTCCCACTTCTGGCTCAGTTCGACCCCTCCAACACCTGCAGCCTTCTGGGAACACTTCACAGGTCCCAGAAGACTGTGACCCATCCATAGCGCAGTGCGCTTCACTGTCGGTTTCACTTATTTAAAATGGCGTCGCCAGCACGCGATAGCAGATTGAATAATCAGCTCAGGTGAAGACAAAGTGGGATTCCTGTACAGACAGGTGTCCTTATATTAAAAGACAGCAGCTACAGCATTTGTAAGGCTACTTTCACACTGGGGTAGGGTCCATTAGGGATAAAAACACCGCTAGTTTTAGTAGCGCTTTTTGACTTCTAGCGGGCCGCTTTTAAACCCCTGCTAGCGGACAAAGAAAGGGTTAAAAGCGCCCATGTTGCGGTGCTGCCGAAGTGCTTTGGCAGCGCTGCCCATTCATTTTAATGGGCAGGAGTGGTGTAGGAGCGGTGTATACACCGCTCCCGCACTGAGCAAAAGATGCTGCTTGCAGGACTTTTCCCCGTCCCGCAAGCACTCGGGTTTTCACACTGGGGAGGCAGGAGAGGCGTTTTTAAGATGCTATTTTTAGAGCTAAAACGCCTCGAAAAGGGGTGTGATTGCTGACTTAATTTTTTTTGGGGGGGGGGGGGGGGGGGGCGAGGGAGAAACTGGAGCTCCTCTTCAAAGAGATCAGGGTGATAACTATAGCAGCAGGACTGAGTTATAAGAGAACATGGGTTATAACACTGGAAAAACATCTAGGGGTCTATTTATAAATGTTTTCATAAATTTGGAAATTTTACCCGGGGTTGATGATGAAGATTGTACACTATTAGTTTACATTTACACTTTTTCTGTAATGATGTACGAACCTTTTAGAACAATTTTTTTTAAAAATCGGTCATATTTTAGGATCCCATTTTGCTGACACCTTAACATTTTTTTTACCTTAATGCAAGAAAAACAATAAGGTAAAACATGTTTAGGCTTTACAACCACTATTAGGAAGTGTAATTTGATCTCCTTGTTGGTCCTTATATATATTTATTGCCTTTCAAGCTCTTTTTTTGTAATTCCAACATGTGATTGCTTTATGTGAATGTTTAGTTCAGGTCAAGTTCAGTTACATTTGATGGACTGCAGTCTTCAAGTCATTCCACAGGCTTTCAATGGGGTTTAAGTCTGGGCTCAGACTAGGCCATGCAAGGACATTCACCTTTTTCTCCTTCAACCACTGTGTGCTTTGGGTCATTGTCATGTTGGAAGGTAAACCTTCTTCCCATTGACAACTTTCTGGCAGAGGGCTGCAGATTTTCCTCAAGAATTTGACGGTATTTTTCCCCATTCATTTCCCACCCAGTGGGGATTCTTTTCTATACCCATCTATCCCCTGAACACACACACACACACACACACACACACACACACACACACACACACACACACACACACACATATATATATATTGTTCTCAGAACAGGAAGAGTCTACCCCGTCTATGAATGCAATGAAGTGGCTTACCGTCCACGGGGCACTCAAAGGGTTTAGTGCCCAGGTGAGTAATCTTGTGGCCTTTCAAGTGCTCCGCTCTAGTGAACGACTTCCCACAGCCTTCTACAGGACACGGGTACCGCCGGTCATCTTCATGTTTCCTTGATTAAAAAAAAAAAAAAAAAAAAACAGTAAAATGACAATCTCACCCACAGAAAACATTCATCATGTTTATACTCTGACATTATCCTGCTACTGCAAAAAACTATTCAGAACATATTTGTTATTCAAGAAAAACTGATGTATTTGAGTGGCTCTCTCACACAAAAAAAAAAAAAAAGACTCTTGCCAGGACTTGGTCATGTTTTTAGTAGCCGGAAACACTAACACTGCATATTGCACCCAGCCATGTACAGACACCATATTACAGAGTCCATACCTTTTATGCCTTAGCAGCTTTGACATGCTTGTGAAGGAGACACCGCAGCTTTCAAAGTCACAGATAAAAGGTCTCTCACCTGTAAAGTAAGTAGTGAAATCAGATTACATAGGAAACAAAGATCTCTCACCCTGAGAGACACATTTTAGATATCTATTAAACAGTCTAATATAAAGAAACGTAGAGGTTATTCTGTATATAAAATCTGCAACTCTTAAAGTGGAAGTCCATTCACAATCTAAAATCCCCGCATCAATAGACACCAGGGATTGAACACTAACCTCTCTATCCCTGTGATGAAAAAACAAATATACATACCTTTTTGGAAGCCGATCCGACCGGATTCCATGCTGAGCTGTCAGCCGCAGCTTCTCTGTGTAAACTGATGCAGAGGAGACAGAGGACAACAGAAGCCCCATAGGAATTCTATGGGTTCCCATTCATTTCACAGCTGTTTTCCTCTGTGTTCTCTGCAGAGCTTGAGATCGGCACTGGAGATCGGGTCGCAGCGGGTCAGATCGGCTTCCAAAAAGGTATGTATACTCCTCTTTTCTTTACAGGGATAGAGAGGTTAGTGTTAGATCCCTGCTGTCTATAGATGCAGGGATTTTATATTTTTCATGGACTTCCACTTTAACCCCTATCTGTATCTAGTAAAGATAAGCTGGCCTTCTGTTTGTCACTTTCGGGTTCAATGAACCATACACCCCATGGGCATGCTGTACGCTGGGCTCACTAAACCTAATCTGCAAAAGGGTTGAACTGTCCCGTCAGATGACTGGACAGCAGAGGAGATTAAGCAGCCATTCAAAAGAGACCAGGAGAGGTTTAATGGGCAGCCATAGAAGTGCCATATAAGAGAACAAGAAATGGGAAAGGGGGGGGTGGGGCAGTAACAGGATCTAAGGTAGGATCTAGGTGGTGACCTTACATATCTACACATAGGGGAAACCTTTGTGTCCTTATAGGTTGCTGCACAAATTTACATCTTTTTTTGCAAATCTACCAGTAAGGTCTGACCAATTGACAACTTTTATGTGTATGTAGGTTTATCTCAGCAGGTGTTGACCAGGATGGCTGAGTGACTGATGTGAAATCCTACAACCACTATTGGGAGAACTTACAGGTCTTAACCCATTCCCACTGACCATACGCATCTATACAGCCTCCGAGATGTGGGTGTTTATCCATGGGGTCTCATATATGAGCATCTCTCTTTGTGTTGGTAGCACGCCACACAGTGCGCTCCCAGCACAGAGACCGAGCTCACACCTAGAGCCCCAGGTCTCTTACCAACGATCAGGATCCAGGACTCCCGGTTTGGGGTGACCTGATCGCTGTGATAGCCAATCAGAGGCTATCACAGTGAGCCCGCCTGTGTGTTTACTTATGCAGGCCTCACAAAAGATCAAATCCCCAACAAATTTTCTTTTGAAAATCAGAAATTTAATTTATTTTGTGATCTGACCATTGGATTTTGAAAATTGACCAACCAAGCCTTCAATTTCACCTCTTGTTGCTACAGAAAATACATTTTTATTCCCGGGAATATTCTTTTCTTTCCGGGAATGTTCTTTTCTTGAGCTCATGTGAATTTCTTTTTCGATTATATTTCTTGCACGATTCTCCAATCATTGATTAGAAAATAGTTTGTTTTTCAAAAAATTTCCAACATTTCCCATCACTTAAATTAGATGGCTACACAATAATCGGCTGTTTCTTGTGGCCCCTAATTGTGCGAAATTCAAACGAAAATTAAACTTTCGAAAGAAAATTATTTCGGAATTCTATCCAATGTACGGCTGGCTTCACGCTTCTGAATGAAGAGAAAGATACATTGTAAACAAAAAAGTGTGGAAAAAAATAAATTAAAAAATAACTAGATTCAGGTTTGGTGTTAGGGACAAGGTAAAAGGTCATTCATCATATCTTGGGTAGAATTTACAAAAAAAAGAAATAGTATCATTCAATATATTATATACACACACACACATATACATACACCTCTATTAAAATAAATAAATAATAAAAGCAAGTGCGTGTTTCTGGGCCCTACTACGGTTACAAACAACTAACATGCACGCGGTATCGCTGTGGTCGTCAGGAGCAGGAGAATTTTTTTGGTTTGTCCTTCGGTAGTAAATTATGGTAACAGCAAGAAATATAGATCTACATTTTATAAAAGTGTATTTTTTTTTCCTTACTATTTTGGGACAGTTTTTCTTTATTAATAATAATAATAATAATAATAGAGAAAAAAAATGGAGGGGATACCCGTTACCATCTGAAAAAAAGCCCAATTTGTCCCCCCCAAAAAAAAAAAAACGTAATTACACCTGGATACACAGGTAGATGCGATAAAAAATGTACAGTTTCACTAACATATGTCAAAGTTGCAAAATTGTGCTTAGGCAACAATATCTGTTTTACCCTCAAGCACTCTGGCAGCGCCTCAACACGGGTGCTTATAACCCTTTCTTCGGCTGCTAGCGGGGGTTAAAAGCTCCCTGGCTAGCGGCCGAAAAGCGCCGCTAACGCGGTGCGGCTGCAGTGTGAAAGGCACCTTACTAAGCTCTCTGCAGAACTGCAGCTACTTTGAACACTGACCTGTGTGGCTCCGTAGGTGGATCTTCAGGCGGCAGGCTTTATCATACTGCTTGTTGCAGCCAGGAAAAGAGCAAACAAACTGTTCCTGTTCCCGGACATGAGCTCTGTGATGGGAGAACAAGGCAGTCACTGTAATAAACGTCTTGTCACAACCTATAGGAAAACAAAAAAGGTTTTGTTTATTTTACTGCATTTGTACAAATTGTAAAAATAGTCACAACTAAGAAAAAGCCACCACTAGAGCCTTCTCATTCCGCAAATACCATCTGGTTGTAAAAGGCGATGCTCTGACTTTAGTACTTTAAAATGTTTTCAAGAAACATGTAACTTTGCTCAGACTTCCTAGATTTAGATACTTGCTCTTGGTCAATAAAGGCCCTTTCACTCCTCTGTGCTGTGTTGATGCAAGTTAGGCCATGTGTCAGTGTGTGTTAAGCCCCCCGATTTATAATGGATGAGAAGCTCTATTTGGCTACATAAAAAGGTGGGAACAGGACGCAAAGCACTGGGCCCTGAGCCCACCCAGTTGTGTGACAATAGCAAATTTTTGCTATAGTCTTCCCGATTCTCCTCTCGGTCAATCAGGAAGCGGGTCCTGAGACCCAATTGGCCAGGGAGTCTTAGGACTCCCGGACAATCCAGTCTCAGCACCCACTTCCTGTTTGGCCAGCAGGAGAAGCCCTGGCTCTTCCATCGGCAAGCTCCTCTCTTCCCGAAACCCATCTGCCGCCTTAGGGTAAGGCCTCCGATCGCGGCATTCCCGTCCATCTCCTGCGAGTGAGGGGGGCAGGTTTGTTTGCTCCCAAAATATTGAGCACCAGCCGCCATTGAATGAATCAATCCCCCCCCCCTTATTGAGAATCATAGTAGAACCTTTGTTAAAGCTGAGCTCCACGTTTTCTGTCATTTCGCTCTAATCAATTTGGTCCAAACAAACTATTTGCTTCACTAAATGCTGCACTGGCTTTTAGCGCTGCATGAACTGTATGTAGCTTCAGTTGCAGTGCTAGGTTCCATCTGTGGGACAGAGGCTTCCCATCTCACACCCTGAACAAAAGGGAGTCAGGTTGAGCGGTGCTCAGCCATTCACAAGCAGCTTTGTATTGTGTCAATGAATGCAAAGCTTCCTCTGATTGGCTGAGGGGCCTCACTTTATACTAAAACATTGTTGCCATATTCCATTGTATTGGCTGATCAGGTCACCAGATCTGCCCGGCCTTGTTCCGGAGGATACACTCTGCTCCACTGAGAAAGTAAATACAGATCCTCTGATTGTAAGCTCAGCTGAACAGGATCCATCTGATCTGCTCTATGCAATGCTGGTGTCCTAAATGAAAATAGTTAACCATGGATTCTGCATGACATTCTAACGTGGCCACCAAACCCCTGGGCAACCAGACAATCCTCGTGACAGGGTTCCTACAACCCCAAAAGCCAGGCAACAGTTATGCTGGGGTTCCTACACCCCCATGGAATCTAGGCAAACCCTATTGTGTGGTAGGGTTTCTACACCCCGGGAAGCCAAGCAAGGTTTTTAGAGGGGTTTTTAAACCTCCATGGAAGCCAGGCAGCGTATATGACAGGGTTCTTATACCTTCATGGAAGCCACGCAATATTTATGCCAAGATTCCTACACCTCCATGGAAGCCAGGCAAACCTTAGGGTGGGGTTCCTATAGCCGAAGAAGGCAGGCAAGCTGTATGGTAGGGTTCCTACACCCCCATGAAAACCAAGCAAAGTTTATGGCAGTGTTACAACACCTCCATGTAAACCCAGACATTTCTGGCAGGGTTGCTACATTTTCATGGACACCAGGTAATCCTTAACATGGGGTTCCTTCACTTTTAGAAGCCAGGCAATCTGTATGGCGGGGGGGGGGGGGGGTCACACACACCCTTTTCCTAGGCAACATTAATGGCACCTTCATGGAAGCCAAGCAAACTTTACTTTGGGGTCACTACACCTCCCGGAAGCCAGCCAGGCAATGTCTATGGCAAGGTTCTTACACCCCGGGAAGCCAGGCAGTTTCTTTTGCAGGGTTCCTACAACAGTGTCTATGGTGGGCTTACCACACCCCCAGAAGCCAGGCAATCTTTACGAAAGTGTTCCTATACCCCCTCCAGCCCCCTTTCCCAGGCAACTTTTATGGCATGGCTCCTACACAAAAGCCAGGCAAACTTCACGGTGGGGTTCCTACACCCCTGGAAGCCAGGCCGGGTCTATGTCGGAGTACCTACAACCCCAGAAGCCAGGCAGAGTCTATGGCAGGGTACCTACACCCCTGGAAGCCTCTATGGTGGAGTTTTTATACCCCAAGAAACTATGGTCTGGATGCTATACCCCCTAGAAGCCATGCAGTGTTTACAGCTTACCCCTCCATGGAAGCACATTTTTGGTGAGCTTCCTACAACTCTATGGAAGCCAAGTAAGGTCTAAAGAAGGGTTCCTACACCTCCTCCTCCCCCTGGAAGGCAGGCAGTGTCTTTGGTGGGGTAGCAAAAAACCTGGGAAGCCAGGCAACATCTATGGTGGGGACAGTATACCCCCAGAAGACATGCAGTGCCTACAGCGGGGTTCCAACACCTCCATGGAAGGCAGCAACATTTACGGCAGGGTTCCCACACCTCCATAGAAGCCAAGCAATGTCTGCAGCAGGGTTCCTATAACCCCCCCCAAACCTGGAAGCCAGGCAGTGTCTTAGGTGAGGTTTCTACACCATGGAAAGCCAGGCAAGATCCATGGTGGGAACGGTATACCCCCAGAAGACATGCAGCGTCTATGGCTGAGTTCCTACACCTCCATGGAAGCCAAAGAATGTCTAGGGCAGGGTTCCTACACCCCCCCCCCCCAAGAGCTAGGAAGCCTCTTTGGTGGAGTTCCTACACTGCAAGAAGCTAGGCAACATCTATGGTGGGACAATATACCCCCAGAAGACATGTAGCGTGTACGGCAGGGTTCCTAAACCTCCATGGAAGCCAGCAACATTTCTGTCAGGGTTTCTACGCCCCCCCCCCCAGCAAGTAGCATCTTTGGCAGGGTTCCTACACTGCGAGAAGCCAGGTGGGGATGGTATACTGCCAAAAGACAAGCAGTGTTTACAGTGGGGCAAATACACCTTCATGGAGGCCAGCAAAGGTTTAAGATGGGGTTCTCACATCTTCCCCAAAGCAAGGTAGTGTCTTTGGTGAGGATGGTATACCTCCAGAAGTCATGAAGCATGTACGGCTGGGTTCCTACAGCTCCAAGGAAGCCAGCAACATTTATGGCAGGGTTCTTACACCCTCAGAGGCCAGGAAACCTTTATGGAGAGGTTCCTACACCCTCTGAAACCAGGAAATCTTCAACAGTGGGTTTCCTACACCCTCAAGAGACCTTTAACGGTGGGGTTCCTACACCCTCCGAAACCAGGAAACCTTTAATGGTGGGGTTCCTACACCCTCCGAAACCTTTAATGGTGGGGTTCCTACACCCTCCGAAACCTTTAACGGTGGGGTTCCTACACCCTCCGAAACCTTTAACGGTGGGGTTCCTACACCCTCCGAAACCTTTAACGGTGGGGTTCCTACACCCTCCGAAACCTTTAACGGTGGGGTTCCTACACCCTCCAAAACTAGGAAATCTTTAACGATGGAGTTCCTACACCCTCCGAAACCAGGGAACCTTTAACGGTGGGGTTCCTACACCCTCCGAAACCAGGAAACCTTTAACGGTGGGGTTCCTACACCCTCTGAAACCAGGAAACCTTTAACGGTAGGGTTCCTACATCCTCTGAAACCAGGAAACCTTTAACGGTAGGGTTCCTACATCCACTGAAACCAGGAAACCTTTTACGGTTGGGTTCCTACACCCTCCGAAACCTTTAACGGTGGGGTTCCTACACCCTCCAAAACCAGGAAACCTTTAACGGTAGGGTTCCTACACCCTTTTGAAACCAGGAAACCTTTTACGGTTGGGTTCCTACACCCTCTAAAACCAGGAAACCTTTAATGGTGGGGTTCCTACACCCTCAGAGGTCTGACAATCCTCACAGCGGGTATCCTAACACCACGTACCCTCGAATTCGCACTTGTAAGGCCTCTCTGGCTCGAAGTGAGTCCTTCGGTGGGCTCCCAGCTTGGTGGCGGTGGGGAAGGCCTCTCCGCAGGCCTCGCATCGGAAGAGGTTTTCCTGCTCGTGGGCCTTGAGGTGGGCTTTGAGGTTGTAGACGGTGGTGAAGCTCTTGCCGCAGCCGGGGGCCTGGCAGGGGAAGGGTCTCCGCTTGTCGTGGGATTGGAGGTGTCTCTTCAGCTTGTAGAGGGTGGTGAAGGACCAGCCGCAGTCGTCCACCTGGCACTTGTAGGGTCTGCGCTCCTCGGTGTGGCTCAGCAGGTGGACCTTGAGCTGCTGCTTGCGGTCGAAGGCCTTGGCACAGCCGGGCTCGGGGCAGCGGAAGACCAGGAGGACCCCCTTCCTGGCCAGGTCCAGGGCCTCCCCCAGATTCACCTGCAGCTCCCCGATATCCTCCACCAGGAAGCCCGCCACCTGCTCGTCCTTCAGCACCATGTCCACGTCCTCCAGGGGGTCGGGGAAGCCGCTCTGGGGCCCCGGGCCGCTCCCGCACGGCTCCTCCTCCTCCTCTTCTTCCTCCTCCCCCCCGGCCCAGCTCTGGTGGGGGGTGGCCGGCGCGCTGCTACTGCCAGCCCGGGGCTGCGGCCTAGTCCCGGGGGCCTCGCAGTTCTCCAGGCTCAGCACGCCGTTCTCTAGCCGGACGGTGACGAAGCCCGGCAGCCCTTGCTCCGGAGCCGGGCTGGGCCGGGGGGCCTCCCCGCCGCCGAGGCTGACCACCATGTAGACGGGGTGCGGGGCAGGGGCGGCGGCCTCCTCCTCCTCACCGTCTTCCGCCCCGTCGCAGGGGACGAAGAGCCCCGGGCCGCCATCTTGGTGCCGCTGCCCCGCTGACGGCCCCTGGATTTCCATCTTGGTGTCCCTGTAGCATCAAGTGCGCGCGGAGGGAGAAGGGAGGAGGGGAGGGAGGGGGGAAGCGGTCAGGCGGTTCGTTGTCTCAGACCCATCCGCGGGTGCTAGGCGACGGGCCGCCGGGACTATTTCTCTGAGGGCTTAGGGGGTTTCCTATGGCAACCAATCAGCAAAAAAGACAGGGCGGGGCTAAAAGAACGAGAAGTGGAAGCTGATTGATTGTTATGGGCAGGGGCGTTGCTAGGTCTACAAAAGATCTGGGGCTAAAGCCCATAGCAGCGTAGTAAATAAAGTCATATGCTTGGATGGGTATACACATGTATATACAGTAATATACGTGTATATCCCCAGAGAGCCCCCCACTTACATCAGGGTCCCCAGAGAGCCCCCCCTTACAACAGGGTCCCCAGAGAGCCCCCCCCTTACATCAGGGTCCCCAGAGAGCCCCCACTTACATCAGGATCCCCAGAGAGGCTCCCCACTTACATCAGGATCCCCAGAGAGGCTCCCCACTTACATCAGGGTCCCTAGAGAGCCCCCCTTACATCAGGGTCCCCAGAGAGCCCCCCTTACATCAGGGTCCCCAGAGAGCCCCCCCTTACATCAGGGTCCCCAGAGAGCCCCACTTACATCAGGGTCCTCAGAGAGCCCCTCACTTACATCAGGATCTCCAGAGAGCCCCCACTTATATCAGGATCCCCAAAGAGGCCCCCCTCTTACATCAGGGTCCCCAGAGAGCCTCCCTCTTACATCAGGGTCCCCAGAGAGCCCCCCTTATATCAGGGTCCCCAGAGAGCCCCTCACTTACATCAGGATCCCCAGAGAGGCCCCCCACTTACATCAGGGTCCCTAGAGAGCCCCCCTTACATCAGGGTCCCCAGAGAGCCCCCCTTACATCAGGGTCCCCAGACAGCCCCCCCTTACATCAGGGTCCCCAGAGAGCCCCCCCTTACATCAGGGTCCCCAGAGAGGCCCCCCACTTACATCAGGGTCCCTAGAGAGCCCCCCTTACATCAGGGTCCCCAGAGAGCCTCCCCCTTACATCAGGGTCCCCAGACAGCCCCCCCTTACATCAGGGTCCCCAGAGAGCCCCCCTTACATCAGGGTCCCCAGAGAGCCCCCACTTACATCAGGGTCCCCAGAGAGCCCCCCTTATATCAGGGTCCCCAGAGAGCCCCTCACTTACATCAGGGTCCCAGAGAGCCCCCACTTACATCAGGGTCCCCAAAGAGCCCCCCTTATATCAGGGTCCCCAGAGAGCCCCTCACATCAGGGTCTCCAGAGAGCCCCCACTTATATCAGGATCCCCAAAGAGGCCCCCCTCTTACATCGGGGTCCCCAGAGAGCCTCCCTCTTACATCAGGGTCCCCAGAGAGCCTCCCCCTTTAAATCAGGGTCACCAGAGAGCCTTCTCCTTACATCAGGGTCCCCAGAGAGCCTCCCCCTTGCATCAGGGTCCCCAGAGAGCCCCCACCTTCATCAGGGTCCCCAGAGAGGCCCCCCTTATATCAGGGTCCCCAGAGAGGCCCCCCTTATATCAGGGTCCCCAGAGAGCCTCCCTCTTACATCAGGGTCCCCAGAGAGCCTCCCTCTTACATCAGGGTCCCCAGAGAGCCTCCCTCTTACATCAGGGTCCGCAGAGAGCCTCCCCCTTGCATCAGGGTCGGTCCCCAGAGAGCCTCCCCCTTGCATCAGGGTCCCCAGAGAGCCTCCCCCTTGCATCAGGGTCCCCAGAGAGCCTCCCTTACATCAGGGTCCCCAGAAAGCCTCCCCCTTGCATCAGGGTCCCCAGAGAGCACCCCACTTACATCAGGGTCCCCAGAGAGCCTTCCCCTTAAAATCAGGGTCCCGAGAGAGCCTCCTCCTTACATCAGGGTCCCCAGAGAGCCCTCCTTACATCAGGGTCCCCAGAGAGCCCCCATTACATCAGGGTCCCCAGAGAGCCCCCCCTTACATCAGGATCCCCAGAGAGCCCCCCCTTACATCAGGGTCCCCAGAGAGCCTCCCCTTTAAATCAAGGTCCCCAGAGAGCCTCCCCTCCCCTAGGAGACCCCTGCAGGGCCTATGGGCCCCAGATTCGGGGCTATAGCCCCAAAAGCCACCCCCTAGTGACGCCACTGGTTATGGACAGCACAGGCTGACCATTGAGACGTGGAGCTGTTGCTCATGGCAACCAATGAGCTGGGAGGGAGAAGGAAGAGTGAAAGATGATTGGTTGTTATGGGCAGCACGGGCTGGCCACTAGGGCGTGGAGCTATCGTTTATGGCAACCAACGAGGTGTGAGTGAAAAAAAAAAATGAGTGAATGCAGATTGGTTGTTATGGGCAGCACAGGCTGATGGCTAATGGCTCTTACACACGATCCGACGATCGTACGACAGATCGTATAACTTTCTTTTCGCTTAATAGTCGCAAGTAGCAATTGAATAGGTAAAGTTACGGAAATTCTCGTACGATAGAAAAAAAAAACTCGGAAGTGATGTCATGTGTTGTAATGTATTTGTTTTGTATTTTCGGACGACAACTATACTGACTACACGAAAATCATACGCTCTGGTATCGTACGAGGAAAATGTTCATGCTTGTCCAATCAAATAATATCGGATGAACCGTCGTGATCAGCTCTCGAAAGTAGTGTACACACGATCTGAAAATCGTACGATTCTTCCTCGGACAACAGTTTTCGTACGATATTCGGATCGTGTGTACGGGCCATAAGGGGTGAAACTGTTGCTCATGACAACCAATGAGCTGTAATAAAGAAGGGTGAAAGCTGATTGGTTGTTATGGGCAGCACGGGCTGGCCATTAAGGCATGGAGCTGTTGCTCATGACAACCAACGAGGTGTGAGTAAAAATAAATAAACGGGTGAATGCCGATTGGTCATAGCTCCCAACTGTCCCTGAGTTGGAGCAATGTCCCTCTGTCCTCCTCATTTGTCCCTCATTTTGGTCTGATCTATATAGTTGTATATAAAATGCACTTTTTATCTATTAAAAAGTGTTTTCCAGCGCTAAACCTTTCATCTGATTTCTAAATTGCTGCATTTGTAAATTCCAAAAGCCAATATAAAGGAATAGTAGTGGTAAAAAAAAAGCACTTGTGGGTTTAACCAATCTTGTTTTTTTTTTTTTGTACAATTCTCCTTTAAGGGGGCGTGACAGGGGGTGTGTCCTATGCCTGCATACATTTGCTGATAGGTGTCCCTCATTCCCAGCTCAAAAAGTTGGGAGGTGTGCGATTGGTTGTTATGGGCAGCACAGGCTGACGGCTAAGGAGTGGAACTGTTGCTCATGACTACCAATGAGCTGTAATAAAGAAGGGTGAAAGCTGATTGGTTGTTATGGGCAGTG
Organism: Lithobates clamitans; assembly: GCA_037952925.1. Classification (NCBI taxonomy): domain Eukaryota; kingdom Metazoa; phylum Chordata; class Amphibia; order Anura; family Ranidae; genus Lithobates; species Lithobates clamitans. The sequence continues at coordinate 2,338,241 of JBBGZY010000869.1, forward strand.
GAGCTGTTGCTCATGGCAACCAATGAGCTGTAAGTAAGAAAGAAGGGCGAAAGCTGATTGGTTGTTTTGGGCAGCACGAATTGACAGCAAAGGAGTGGAGCTCTTGCTCATGGCAACCAATGAGCTGCGAGGGGAGAAAGATGGGTAAAAAGCTGATTGGTTGTTGTGGGCAGTGCAAGCTAGCCGCTAAGGAGTGGAGCTGTTGCCCATGGCAAGCTGTGAGTAAAAAAATAAATAAAAAAAGGGGTGAATATTGGTTTGGTATGGGCAGCACAGGCTGACAGTTAAGAAGTGGAGCTGTTGCTCATGACTACCAATGTGTCCCTTGACCCTAGCTCTTTTTTGGTATTTTGTTTGCTTTTTGCTCCTTTATATAGGTTTGTATTTTTTTTTTTTAAATTTGTTATTATTTTTTCTTATTCGTTATTTTGTAACATTTTGCGTTTTTTTTTTTCTTATTCTTGTAATACTTTGTACCTTTCACCTCTTGGATGACTTGGCAGTGCTCAAAATTTACTCCAGGCCCGCTTCCTCCCTTGGCTGGAAATGTGTATCATATATTGAGCTGCTCATTGCACATTATTTGTTATGACTAAGGCCTTTTTTTGGGGGGCTGAAACGCGTCGACATGTGCATATTAAACCCCCCCTATGTCCTGATGGATCGCTAATAAAGATTGCATTTTAACTTACCATGTTGCCGAACTCTTCTATATCTCCAGCCAGAAGGGATGCCATTACTAATACAGACACGGGGGAACTATAAAACCCAGCGTGCCTTATTGCAGGAGGGGGTCAAAAAAAAAAAAAAATAGAAAAGACCTGGGAGGTTGGGAGATGGCCACTACTGGAGGAGATTTACTAAAGCTGCAGCACTCAGAATCTGGGGCAGCTGTGGATGGTAGCCAATCACCTTCTAACTTCAGCTTGTTCAATTAAGCTTTGGCAATAAAACCTGGAAGCTGATTGGTTTCTATGCAGAACTGCACCAGACTTTGCATTCTCCAGTTTTAGTAAACCAAATAAGGAGGGTTGTTGGAGCTGAGGGAGAGATCTATAGAGATCTCTTAGAGAATCTGTTCTACATTAGGACCGGGGCCAGAGCAGAGAGGTCGGCTGTAATCCTGAGTACTTGGACCGAGTCAGAGTGTCGCTGCCCGTCGCAATTCTGTTCCCCAACGAGGCCTAGTGCTTGTAATATCAGGGGATCCATGGCACTGCATCCAGACTTGCTGATCACTGCTGTGGCCAGAGATTAACCAAAGACTGTTTCTGCACCGCAGAGTCTGCTGCTCATCAGATATAATTTACATCTTAAAGACCCCCCCCCCCCAAAAAAGGTTGGCTTCTACAAATACAGGGAACAGTCACCCTTTTTATGTCCCCTTACTTGACTTTATGTCAAGACACCCTGCAAACCCTACTGTCCCATACCTTCTAAGGATACCAATCTTTGCTCATCATAGATCTCCAATAGCCCATCAGTCCAGAGCACATCTATATTAGAAAAAAAAAAAAAAAGCCTCCATCATATTCCAGAGCCTTAACCCCTGCCTGGCCACTTCCCATTCAGTGCTCCCGGGAGATCAGTGCTCTGTTTACAGATATATTCCCTCAAGGGCCCCAACATTGCCAGCAGAAGACTTCATTAGAATTTCCTGATATTGAGCATCATATAGTTTATGCTTAAACCAGTCCTAAAACTACAGCCTAGGCCTAGCTTCCTCACCCCCAGCGACTCTGGGCAACGTGGCCACTAGCCTATTGCCTTATAGTTGCCATAAAGAGGAAGTAAACCCTGATGGGTTTTACTTCCTCTTTATTCCCCTGCAAAGTAAAAGCATAATGGGCTAGTATGCATCACATACTAGCCCATTATGTTGCACTCACCTGCAAACGAAGCCTGCAATGTCTCTGAGGTCCCCACTGGTGGCCCCATCTATCTTCACCCCTTTTCCTTCCGGGGCCATGGACTCTTGCTCTGTGACTGGCCGGAGTCGCGTGATGTCACTCCCACGCATCACGGCCTGGGCCCTATAGAAAACGACAGGATCGTGCCTTTTCAATGCACCGATGACGTTGGCGCAAGCGTATACAGGTAGGCCTATAATAAGGCTTACCTGTAGGTACAAGTGGTTTATAAGGGTTTACAACCACTTTAGGCTGCTGATTTTAGTGAGGAAAGCTACAGTTTATGCTATTTGAACTTAAAATCTCAAGGTGAGAGTGCTACCTTTTAAGTTTATAGGCATGTGAGCTGCATGGTGTCTCTCATTGCAATACTCAGTTTATCTGAGCATTCTTTTTCCCTCAAATATATTTAGTTCCCCTACCTCAAGGTCTCAAGTCTTTTTTTTGAGGGGAACCCTAAAAAGGTACTAACCAAAATGACCAGTCTTTACCTATAGACATGCATACCCGAGGTGTCAGTGGTGCTGAGGTCTTTGCCAAGGGCAAGGTAAGAACACAATACAACCGGCAGCTCCTGTGAGGGTAGCACTACGAGTGCATTTGAAAAGAAAGGCCGTCACCATGAGCAATACGTATTTTTTATTTTTAAGGCAGCTATTTTCAATGAGACTTAAAAGTTGCAGGTCCATGGCTAAAAGACTGATCCTTCAATGATTTACCCCCCCCCCCCCCCCCCCTTTCAAAATTAAAGCGGGATTACGGCCAGCTAAAAAATAAAAAAAATAAATAAATAAAAGTCAGCAGCTACAAAACACTGTAGCTGCTGACTTTAAGTAGACTTACCTGTCCTGGGTGCCCGCGATGTCGGCCGCCCTGTCCCTCGGGTCCCAGCACCGCCATCCTAGGTAAGGGAAACAGGCAGTGGAGCCTTGCAGCTTCATTGCCAGTTTGTGGCGATCTGAATGGCCCCTGGTTATCTGGGAACACACACACACACACACACACACACACACACACAGTTCCCAGAAGGCAACAGGGCCGCTCAGCTAGGAGCAGAACACGCCACAGAATAGGAACAAGCAGATTAGGAAGACTGCCTAGCAACAAGGGTTCAGGCAAGTATAACTTTTTTTTTTAATTTTAGGATTTTTGGTGCAATTTTTTTCTCAGGGTGGCACTTCACTTTAAGCCCATCATATCTGGTGTGAACAAGTTAGGTTATTTCTTCTCTTATACACTAGGTGGCGATGTGCATCCTCGTTGGATCATGCTGGTTAGTATGAACCTCATCCATACCTAGAGGACATTCTCACGAGAAAGGGTGGAAAGCTGGATATCACCAAAGATTTGTCACTTGTTAGGCTTTCATATTAAAAAAACACCCAAAAACATATCTTGGACACATTGCAGGGCTGAGTCTGGATGAACACTTCTGTGATATTCTCTTCTCTCTTCTGTTAGCCTACCTACAGGTCAGTATTTGCCATAAACTACTTGATCTCCAGGAGATTTACCCCCCTTCATGACCAGGTTATTTTTTGCAATAAGGCACTGTGTTGCTTTAACTGACAATTGAGCAGTCATGCAACGCTGTGCCCAAATAAAATTGATCTAATTGTTTCCACACAAAATAGAATTTTTTTTGGTGGTATTTGATCACCACTGCATTTCTTTTGTTGAAATATTATATATATATATTTTTTTTTTTGCAGAAAAAACACCACTATGGGCTCTATACTGGCATTAGTTATTTTATACTAGTAATGGCAGCCATCAGCTAATGACTGCGATATTGCAGCAGACAGTCTGACACTTGATGGGAACCAGTGACACCAATATAGTGATCAGTGCTAAAAATATGCACTATCACTGTACCAATGACACTGGCTGGGAAGGGATTAACATCAGGGGCGATCAAAGGGTTAACTGTGCACCTAACCAGTGTTTGTGTACTGTGAGGGGTTTTTTTTTTCTAAAGGAAGTGATGGATTTTATTCCCTTGCAGGAACACAAAATTCATTACTCCCCCCTCGTCAGAACGGATCTCTGCCTTGTTCACATAGGCAGAGCTCCATTCTGCGGCTCTTGCCGGCGATCGGCAGGAGCCGGACATCCATTGCCCGGCACCCGCCGATCGGCTTCTGCTGCGAGTAATCACAGCAGAGGCGGCACACGTTTGCGCCCCTAAGTAGAAGAAGTGCAGAATTACATAGATGTATGCAATTCAACACAGGACGGCCGCCCTGTAGTAGTAAATCTGGTTAAAAGTATAACTGAAGGCAATTTTTTTTTTTTTTTAAGATTTGGATAGAGTGGAGAGGGATTAGAACACCAGTCAGGGTTTTTTTTTTTTTGCCGTCTGTGCCCCCCCCCCTCGTTAGGGAGATTCGTCCTCTCTATTTATCCTGAATAACGTCATCACCGAAAAGGAAAGGAAATCCCAAATTTCGGGTTGTCAGCAAAACAGGGATAGAGGAGGGAAGCTTCCACTGGGGACACTAGTGCAGGTGACAACCAGAAAATCCCTAATTTTGGAGGGATTTCCTCTCACTTCCTGTTTTGGCTATGGGATAGGAAGTGAAGGGACATCTCCCCAATGGGACACAGATAGCAAAGAATGAAAAGGGGTTATAACCCTCCCTTACTCTATCCAAAATGGGGAGAAAAAAAAAAAAAAAATAGGAAGTTTTTAGTTCTACTTCAGGAACACAGGGCCATCTACGGACATTTAAAGACACAATCTTGTCTGGATTGGCCCGCCTGAAATAGAAACTGGACAAAAAGCAAATCTTGCTAATGGGGACAAAGACAGCAATAAAAACCTGTCAGGTTCTTACCCTTTCCACTCTATCCAAAAGTGGAAAAAAAAAAAAGAAAAAAAAAAAAGACAGATATATAAATAAGATTTGAGATCTTCACACGGGATGCTAATAAAAGATTTTTTTTTTTATTCAGGTGAAGTTGGTGTAGAACAGTATGGCCCAGTTCTAATCATTACATCCGACATACAAAAAAGGACTCATGGCCGTTGCTCTAGGAGATTACAAAAAGAGTCAAAATGCGGATTGCCCATCAGGACGATTGGACGTGTGCAGGTGGGAAGGACCCAGAGGTACAAGCAAATCGATTTCATTGGTCACTGGAGATGCGAGCGATCGACAGCAAGGAGATCAAGGTTGAGCCAGAGCCTTCTCCAGGGCACTCGGGTCTTTCACAGCGTATGGAAGCGTCACTCTCAGTTTACGATTCCCCTCCATGGTTTCAATGATGGTGTCATAGGCATTTTTATTACCTGACCAGCAACGCCTCGCCACCTAGCAAAAAATAAAAAATAAAAAAATAAAACATCCCAAACAATAAGACATGCAGTGCCTTGAAAAAGTATTAACACCCCTTGAAATTTTACACTTTTGTCATGTTATAACCAAAAATGTAAGTGTATTTTATGTGATAGACCAACACAAAGCGGCACATAATTGTGATGTGGAAGGAAAATTGGTTTTCCAAATTTTTTTACAAATAAATGTGAAAAGTGTGGGGGGTACATTTGTATGGCGCCCCCCGGAGTCAATACTTTGTAGAACCGCCTTTCACTGCAATTACAGCTGCAAGTCTTTTTGGGGATGTCTCTACCAGCTTTGCACATCTAGAGAGGGACATTTTTTCCCATTCTTCTTTGCAAAATATCTCAAGCTCTGTCAGATTGGATGGAGAGCGTCTGAACAGCAATTTTCAACTCTTGCCACAGATTCTCAATTGGATTTAGGTCTGGACTTTGACTGGGCCATTCTAAAACATGAATATGCTTTGATCTAAATCATTCCATTGTAGCTCTGGCTGTATGTTTAGGGTCGTTGTCCTGCTGGAAGGTGAACCTCCGCCCCATTCTCAAGTCTTTTGCAGACTAACAGGTTTTCTTCTAAGATTGCCCTGTATTTGGCTCCATCCATCTTCCCATCAACTCTGACCAGCTTCCTTGTCCCTGCTGAAGAAAAGCATCCCCACAACATGATGCTGCCACCACCATGTTTCACAGTGGGGATGGTGTGTTCAGGGTGATGTGCAGTGTTAGTTTTCTACCACACATAGCGTTTTGCTTTTAGGCCAAAAAGTTCAATTTTGGTCTCACCTGATCAGAGCACCTTCTTCCACATGTTTGCTGTGTCCCCCACATGGCTTTTTGCAAACTGGACTTCTTATGGTTCTTTCACCAATGTCTTTCTTCTTGTCACTCTTCCATAAAGATCAGATTTGTGGAGAACACGACTAATAGTTGTCCTGTGGACAGATTCTCCCACCTGAGCTGTGGATCTCTGCAGCTCCTCCAGAGTTACCATGGACCTCTTGGCTCTTCTCTGATGAATGCTCTCCTTGCCCGGCCGGTCAGTTTAGGTGGACGGCCATGTCTTGGTAGGTTTGCAGTTGTGCCATACTCTTTCCATTTTCGGATGATGGATTGAACAGAGCTCCGTGAGATGTTCAAAGCCTGGGATATTTTTTTTATAACCTAACCCTGCTTTATACTTCTCCACAACTTTATCCCTGACCTGTTTGGTGTGTTCCTTGGCCTTCATGATGCTGTTTGTTCACTTAGGTTCTCTAACAAACCTCTGAGGGCTTCACAGAACAGCCAAATTAATACGGAGATTAAAATTACACGCAGGTGTACCTAATTAGGTGACTTCCAAAGGCAATTGGTTAAAGTAGATTTAAGTTAGGGGCATCAGAGTAAAGGGGGCTGAATACAAATGCACACCACACTTTTCACTTTTTTTTTTTCAAATAAGTTGAAAACCATTTATCATTTTCCTTCCACTTCACAATTATGTGCCACTTTGTGTTAGTCTATCACATAAAATAGATTTACCTTTTTTGGTTGCAGCATGACAAAATGTAGAAAATTTCAAGGGGTGTGAATACATTTTCAAGGCACTGTGTCATGAAATGAAACTTATTCAAGAACAAAAAAGTAATACCAGTAGAGGAACAGGGAGTTGGATACACTGAGGATGATTTCCTAAGTGTATTCCTTCTCCTCTACATGCATTTTTTTTATGTTGTATTGTAACGTATCCAGTGGCTATTTGTTTACTAAAATAAATAAAATAAATAAAAAAAAAAAAAAAAAAGGAAAAATTATATAAAATTAGTATATTATAGTAAAATATTAACCCCCCCCCCCCCACAAAAACACACATGTCGTCTTACCCCATTGGACACATCCCAGCTCAGCATCATTTTAGCATTGTGCTCGGCCTCTGGGGATCCATCCAGCACCAATCCAAAACCTCCATTAATGACCTCGCCCCTAAAAAAAAAAAAATGAACAGAAAAAAAAAATTTTGTATGACCCTTGGAAGGAGTGGGAGGAGTCTTACTTTACTGGGAAACAAAAACGCAAGGCCCGGTCACTGCCAGGAAAATAAACTTGTCTATTTGTCCTCTTTATTAAAATTCCTTTCATCTTATTCTACAGATCGTTCCTGCGTATTCCCACACTTACAAAATGTTTGCAGAGCGAGCCACAGAACTCTGCATCTGTACTGGGCTCCAAACTAAAATCTGACCATCAATGGATTGGACTTCATTTGCTGCATGCTTGTTCCCAGTGACTGGCCAGGGACATCCAGGCAAGTAGCAGCTTTTAAAAGGAGGCAAGTATTGGCAACCTACAAGGGTTCAATAGAACGCTAGACAAAGCATGGTCTGAAGTGTACACAAGAATAGGGGCAACGCTGCGGGGGGGGGGGGGGGCGGTAGAGGAGAGGAGACTGCCGATTGTTGCCACTACTAACAAGGGAGAAGTTGTCACTGGCAGGATCAAGCATTTTCAAAAAAGTCCCCCTCTCCAGCTTCATCTAGTGGTTAGAACAAACACATTCATTTTCCCCGATTTTGGCTGAAGAACAACAATCGACCTGGAGAGGAAATGGCCTAACATTTGTGAAGTCAGTTAGATTAAGCAATACAAGGACTTTCATAATTGGGTTACAGAACACAAACCATTCTGTTTTCTGTTACATCCCACCACCATGCCCCATCCACTCACCAGCCGACGCCTCCTCCATTATGTAGGGCTACCCACGTGGCTCCACGGAAGGAATCTCCCACAAAATTCTGAACAGCCATATCTACAAGACAGGACAAGGAGATTTTCTTTAAATTAGGACAAAATACATATTTTATAACTATAGTTCTTATTTTGTAATCGCTTTTTGAGCCATCAGAAGGAGCTGTAGGCTCCTTTTCCAGACCAAGCCCTTATTCTTTGAATGTAAATAGCCCATTGGTGTGACTCATGCAATATCACTATACTCCACCCCCAAGGTTTCAGTCAAAGACAGCCAAAAGGCAGGCATCTCCCAGCTTCTGTTATACCAGGTCTTTAAAAATAGCCCATAGTGCTCTAGGATTCCTTTGTATAAAAATGGACACAAAACTGCCATCCCTTTAACAGATCTGAAGATGCAGTTCTAACAGTAAAGAACCACAGATTGTTTTCCCTGCAGGAGTCTGGTTGGGGGGGGGGGGGGGGGGGTGAGGATCTCCATGCCTATACAGAATAGGCCCACATTTTCAATTCCTCACAGCTGCCACCCCCTTTCATCATCATCATATCCATATATAGTTCAGTAAGCATCACCGCACCCTGCCTCAGATCTACTTTGAGTGTTATAGGAAAAAACACCTCCCCAACATCCAATTAGATGTGCATGTTCCTCTGTTGGGCACTACAGACTTTAGCTGTCAGGGTCTGAACCTGAACCTCTTCTGTGTCTGGCATCAACTCTTCTCGCTGAGCCACCTGAGATGCTGACAGCTCTATGCATGATTGCCTACACCAGTGGTTCTCAACCTGGTCCTAAAGTACCCCTAACAGGCCATATTTTAGGAATTTCTCTTGGATATAATAGCTGTCCACAATACCAAGCCATTGTCTCCGATTTAAAAGCATCTGTGCAAGATAAAGGAAAACCAGCAAACTTGGCCTGTTGGGGGTACTTGAGGACAGGGTTGAGGACCGCTGGCTTAGGTATTGCTTCTCTTGAACTCTTTGCTCCTCCCATGAATTTCCTGATTCAAGCCATGTCTCTGCACTTCCTGCTTGCCAGATTATAGTGATCTCTCCAGCCAATAGCACACTCTTGTCACCCCTGCTGCCATTCGTTACCAACCTTTGGCTGGGTCCTCGACTACACTTCTGCTTGATTCCAACCTGCGACCACTTGTTATGACCTTTGACTTGTTTACTGACTAAACTTTTGCTTGATCCCGAATGGTTACATCAGCTCCTGGACCCCCAGCTTGCTCACCTCCTGGTGGGCCGAACCTGAGGACCGCAATCTGGTACTAACACGCAGCAAAACGCATCTCCACCATCAGGAGCTCTGGTGAACACCAGTTAGTACTTAAGACCGCATCATCTGCCAGGGTGACCTGCTTGTTCACCAAGCCAGCTCGTTGGTGGGAGCCTCTCTACTGCTATAACTGCTGGTCTTGAAGCCTGACCCGACCATGACATTAGCTGTGCAATCTGATCAGTTGCGTGAGCATGCATGTCTATAGGGATGCATTCTTTCATAGAATACGCAAAGAAAAAAAAAAAAAAAGTCAAAAAAAGAATTGATGATAGAGAAAGACAATAAAAAAAAAGGTTGAATTGATGGAAGTCATTCAAATAGCAAATAAAAGGTTCAATATAGTGGTTACAGCAGCTAGGGGCGATAATGATATGGAGATGCAAGTTTGCAAGATATTGATGGTAATCAATACAGGAGAGGACTTGCTACAAGTGTGGGAAAAAGGCAAGGCTGGAGATGATCTTAAAAAGGCATGCAAGGGGTAGCATGATGTCCAAGCAGACCCCTAACCAGTCCTCATCAATGCTCACATGGTCAGCTCATAGATACCTGCACAGAAGGCGGAGCCGTCATATATATTGGAAGTTTCTCTGTACGGGCTATCTGTCCCACTCACATCATGGTGATCCCGACTGATGACCACTGGAGCCTGAAGAAGAAAAAAGAATCTGAAGCAATGATCCAGTCTAGTATAAAAAAGGAGCATGAACGCATTGGCCAAGACACCCTCACATTTCTCCGAGTTAATGTGTGATGTCATTACTGGGTCCCTGCGCTGCGATGCAATGAAGGTGAATCATAGCTGGTGGGAGGGGTTAGCAAGGAGCAGTATATAGAGAGCTTCCTGAAAATATATTGCTCTTCCTTAATAGACATCCCAAGAGCCCTTAGCCCTGATGAAAACAGTTAGGAGGGTGGAAACAGTGAGAGGAGTGATGCAAATATCAAAACGCCTTGGACAGCTGTCAGTCTGAAGCAGTGCGTATTCGGCTGTATTTTCACACAGGTAACACCCACATGTGATGCTGAACCTCCATGATCGACAGTACTGAAATGCAATGAATGAAAAGTAGGGGGGCCGGTTTAAGAATTCGATGACCTCCAGCCAAGAAATGAAGTGGGATCTGATTTCTAATGCACGTTGTTACAGTGTGCAGCTGAAATCACGGTAAGCCAATTCAATGCAGGAGAAGTCTGTAAAATTGTGCAAGACTGAAGGGAAGGCTGGGGGTCAGATTTAATCAATATATTTTTTCCCCTGTAGATGTAAAAAAAAAAAAAAAAAAAAAAAGTGAAATGCTGTAGATTACCTTTAAAGGCCTGGTTCACACCTATGCATTTTTTTTTAACGTTTTCAGTTTTGCAGAAACACACTACAGTCCATGTAACATGGTTTCCTATGGATGTAGGTCACATCTGTGCATTTTATGGAAATGGCCAGGGACTTTTCGTTTTTAGGTTCCAGAGACTTCAATAGATGAAAAAACGTGCAAGGAAAAAATGCACCTGTAATATGCAAACTGCAACCTGAATAGGTGTGAACCAGACCTTAAGGACAGTTCTGCTCCTTGACCTTATCCCGCATTACCTGGACCCGGCCAGTTGCTACAGCGTTGTTTATGGCGACAGCGATGGCAATCCTCCCTTTCTGGTCAGAATACAAAATCCTTGCTTGAGAGCCAACAACCTGCAGAAAAAAAAAAAAAAAAAAAAAAAATTAATGTGTATTGTGAGTCCTCTGAATTCTGCTGAACTTATTTTTGGAGTTTATTTCTTGGGGTGATCATATACAAGTTGTGGATTTTAAACACCGACATGGGATTATCAGACGCTGGGGGTTCATTAGCAACAAGTGCCTCCCGTACTTAGGTTTCTTATTACACAAGGACATTCCCAACTTGTGGGCCCATTCCTGCTATGGGAAAGAGGAGGAACAAAGTGCCCCATGTATGGTATGGACCTTCAATACCAGGGAGGAGAGCATTGCAGCGGCTCTCAATCCCGTCATTGGCAGACAAGAAATGGATTGTAGAATCCACCAAGAAGCAGCTTGTCATGGTGGAACCAAATCCTCATTTTTGGCACTTTATGGTTAGTCTTTAGCAGCTAAAGGGGCTTTCTGGCAACTCGGCCACGCAGATACATTTTTGTTCAAGCATCGTCGCATTGCGCTCCTTGAAACAAACCACACCCTCTTTCCAGAGCAGCCTGTATTTCTCCTGAGGTTGGTTTTTCTTTGCATCCCAAACAGTTCCTCCCGAAATCTCTTTCTTGGTCCACCTGACCTTGGCTTGGTATCAAGAGATCCAAGTTTTCTACTTCCCAATAAGTGATTGAACAGTACTGAGTGGCATATTCAAGGCTTTGGATATTGTTTTATATCCTTTCCCATCTTTATGAAAGTTCCTTTAACTTGTTGCGCATGTCTTTTGACAGTTATTTTCTGCTCCCCATGGCTCAGTGCATTCATGTGAGAGCTAACAGACTCATTGACTGTGTACCCAGACACTAATTGCAAAAAGCTACAGATGTGGGAAATTAACCTTTAAATCGCCATTTTAACCTGTATGTGTCACCTTGTATGTCTATACCAAGGCCAAAATTCCAGGGGATTGGAGACTTTTCATCGTGGTCACTTGAGTGATTTTTTTTTTTTTTTTTTTTTTAATTCATAACGGGAAGGAAGGAAGGAAGGAAGGAAGGAAGGAAGGAAGGAAGGAAGGAAGGAAGGAAGGAAGGAAGGAAGGAAGGAAGGAAGGAAGGAAGGAAGGAGCCAAAAACAAACTATGTGATAATAAATGGCTTCATATGATCACTATCCTCAAAGTGGTTGTAAAGTCAGGGTTTTTTTTTTTTTTTCCCTCCCATCTTATTATTATCTTCATGCATTCAGAATGAATGCCCCCCCCCCCCCCCCCCCCCCACACACACACACACACACCTTGTGTGTAGCAGCCCCCCTAATCTTTAACTGAGCCCATCTTTATCCAGTGATGTTGCACGAGATACTCAGCTGTCGGGACTCTTCTCAATGGCTGAGAGAGCAGCGTTGGGCCATTGGCTCCCACTGCTGTCAAAGTCTGTGAGCCAATGGGAGGGAAAAAAAAAAAAAAAAAAAAAAAAAAAAAAAGGAGAACCTAACCGTGTCTGAATGGATACATGAAGCTGCAGCTCGGCTGCCCCCATAGCAAGCTGCTTGCTGTGGGGGCACTTGTCAGGCACCGGCGAGGGAGGAGTGGAGGATCGGGCCTGTCAAAAACTATTACACAGAGCAGGTAAGTATAACAGGTTTTTTTTTTGCCTAATAATAAGAGACTTTAGTATCACTTTAAATAAAAGACAGTTATTGGAATGATCAGTCCTTTATTCAATAAAAAAAAAGCTAAAAATGTCATGATTTCTGCCAGGGTATGCAAACTTGTGAGAGGAGAATATATATATATATATATATATATATATATATATATATATATATATATATATATATATATATATATATATATATATATATATATATATATATATATATATATATATATATATATATATATATATAATTTTTTTTTTCCTTTCTAACTCTAGCAGGCTGCGCATTGAAAGGGGGGGGACTTGAGGCTGCAATAGAGAAAAAGAAACAGACAGTAAACTTCAGAAGAATACAAGAATACATCTGCTGTAACAGAAGACATGGTTTCCTCCTGTACAAGCAGCACCTTCCAAAGCAAGATTTTACAGCAGTAACACTTTTTAATCGTAAAAAGAATAAAAGATATATAAAAAAAGTACTAGTTGATGTTTTCCAGCTTCCCGGATCCAGCGAATATTGTCTCCATATTGCTTCCGGACCGGATCACTGACTGAAGAGAGAAGAACACCACATCTTCATTATTTCCAGACATCAGAATTTATGACTCCGTACAGTTCTTCAGCTCTACACCCTATTAAAGTCCAAAAGCCAATTTAATCGGAAATGGATATCGGAGTGCAGCCTGGACACTGCTTTCTTTAGATCTCAAAAGGACTCCAGCAGAAAGAGGTGTGACCAAAATTCCCTACAGGCCTGCTGCTGCTCTCAAGGAATATTTATTTAAATTTACAACAGAGGGAGTGAGACTGCATTGTGCAGGCGGCAAAAGTGGGCAGAGCTGGGAGCTCAAGTGCCGAGATAATTCTGTTGGAGTCCTTCATCCAAGAATTTGACAACCTCTCGACGCCCCCTCTTACACAATTGGATTTGATTTACTTTACAGTCCATTTTTTTCCCTTTTTTAGTTCCTGTATGCTTGCCAATGCCAGGCAAGAGCGACATATCGAGGTGAAATGTGAGCACACCCCGCACAGGCATGCCACCAGTCTATGGGGCCTGGCAGAGACCTGCAGTGGGTCTGTGCAGGTGCAAAATCTCCCACAGCTGGGCAGAGAGCAGCAAGTTTCTGCCAGTCTTGGAGATGCAGCGTCTGCGCATGCATAGGGGGTTCACTTATGTTTTGCGCCAGTGACTTAATTTATGGGCCATAGACCTGGTCCATAGGCGCACAGGATTTTATTCCAAGATGGTGGCAAGGAGGTTTGGTCTGAATGAAGGATAATGCTGATTTATTTTTAAGATTTGTATTTCCATACAGAATTTACATGTGCTAGTAAAATTTTACTTAGGGAGGGTGGAGTTGCTCTTTAAGAGGCCAGTGGATAATTCATTCTGCTTGCATTGACCATGCAAATTTTGGGTTCCACTGTCCTTCACCCCACTGGTCATACCTCTTTTGCTCCCACCCATTTTGCGGTCCCACAATTTACCAACAGCTGCCTTTTGCACACCCAAGATTGCTCACATGACCGAGCACAGTGGACACCTGGGCTGGAGCACTCAGAATCTGATGCAGCTGTGCATGATAGCCAATCAGCTTCCAATTTCTCATTGTTCAATTAAACTTGGACAGGAAACCTGGAAGCTGATTGGTTTCTGTACAGAGCTGTACCAGATTTTGCACTCTGGAACTTTAGTAGATAAACCCCCCCCCCAAAAAAAAAAAAAAAAAAAAAGTCTTGGCCTACCGAAAGGTGGCCCAAAAAGGTCTTCCCTATATAATCACATATCTGTTGCAGCATTTATATCCATCCACCAATTTGGTAACTTTGTATAACTTCATTATAAAGAGGGCAGACGTTACCTCCCCGGGAAATAATGTCCTCCAATACAGTGGCTGCGATCTCATCCGTGGCGGCAAGGTCGGATGGCTCAGTAGATGTACACACCCATCGGAATGGCCCGAATCCCAGAGAAAAGATGTCTCTGAAAAAAGGAGGAAAACAAACACAACTTAATTAGCAGATGTTTGAGATTCCTCACTGATTAATCTTGGCCGACACGCTCCGTCTTTCATCTAATCTGGGGGAAGATAATCGCTTAGCATCCAAAAAGCAAAATCATTAAGATTCAACTCATAAGCCTGTTCTGAGAAACTTCAGAGATAAAATTAGCGGTCAGGGCTTCGGAAACTGGGGATCTGTGCGATTCTCACACCATTACCCCTCTTTATAAGCTATGATGAACTCCAGACTTCCCTCCAGTCTTGCACAGTTGTACCGGCTACTCTCCTGGACTGAAAATGATTTACTCGGATTTCACTGCACACTGTGAGCTTCTCCCAGTGTGCACGAGAAGCTGTAGCAAGTCAGATGGAGCCCACCTCATTTCCTGGCTGGAGGACATCCAGCATCATCTTCCACTCTCTCTCCCCCCCCCCCATCCTGACTGGCCAAACCCTTTCATTCAGTGGATTTCAGTTCTTCCAATCATGGACATGTGGCCGTTACCTAGGGTGGTTTGAAAGCAAATGCAGCATGCCCAAGCACACCCCCTATCAAAGCTCCTCCCATGACGCCAGCTCACTGCTTGGGGGAGGACCAAGGCCTCTGGTGCTGGGGAGCACCAAGGCCTCTGGTGCTGGGGAGCACCAAGGCCTCTGGTGCTGGGGAGCACCAAGGCCTCTGGTGCTGGGGAGCACCAAGGCCTCTGGTGCTGGGGAGCACCAAGGCCTCTGGTGCTGGGGAGCACCAAGGCCTCTGGTGCTGGGGAGCACCAAGGCCTCTGGTGCTGGGGAGCACCAAGGCCTCTGGTGCTGGGGAGCACCAAGGCCTCTGGTGCTGGGGAGCACCAAGGCCTCTGGTGCTGGGGAGCACCAAGGCCTCTGGTGCTGGGGAGGTTGTCAGGAAGCTCCGTAAAAGCACCCTGCTGGCCCCCTCCCACCAATCATGACCCGTCTGAATTGCCCAGAGAAGCACAGAGACCCAGTGAGGAGATCACTGGGTCTAAAATGTAGTATGCCATTAAAAATGGAAAGGATTGTTTAAAAAAGGTTATTAGTATGTTGATGGAAGGGTGCAAATGCCTGACTTGTCATATATACTGACACCAATATACCATCTATGAGGTCTCACCCCATTATATGCTGGACATAGGACGGGTATCTGAATTCTGCACCATTTCCTCCTTTCTGCTCCACATCAGCACCTGGTTCAGGGATAAAATGGTTTCAGATAAAGCATATTTAAACCAAAATGTAACATATTGCAGCTTACAGTCTTTGGATGTGATGGTTGCATTAGTTTTTTTTGTTTTTTTTAAAACAATGATTTTTATTTAGTTTTTCTTGATACAAAAGAAAAAAGGGGGAGAACAGCGTATATCATACATCGACAGGCAACATAGACGGTGATAAAGATAATTACAGCCAGCAAAAACATGCATTAACCCTACAATTGTAACACCTATGCATGACCCATAAGGGCTATCATGTGGGATGAAAAATATTGTCTTCTATCACCAGTCACCCCCTTGGGAAGTCACTGACTTGGTGGTGGAGTCATCCTCACAAATCCTTGCACATTTCCGTTTTGTTTTTATCCCCCCCCCCCCATTCTATCTTTGCATATTGTCCATTAAACCTCCAAACATAACCTAGGAGAAGGAAGTGCATTTATCTATACAAGTAAGAAGAGTATTGATACATGGTTAATGTTCCATAGGTCAACTATAGAGCGGTTGATTCACATGTACTGTCTAGCTTACTTGTTATAATTTTCGTCTAATCAGGTCAATACCTAGACCAGCTCTTTAACCCATTAATTGGGCCCTCGCGCATGCCCCCCGCGGTTGCATTAGTTTTAAGGCTTCACCACCCCCCCTCCCTTTTTATTTTCACCAGGTGATCCCATTCACTGCGCTGTGTCAAATGGAGAAGAAGAGTTGTCACCCTAGGACAGGAAGTATATTAGGACTAAAGAACACCTTCCTCTTTTTCCAGCCAAAACATAAGGTTATTTTTTTTTTTGAAAGCCCATGGCGTGTGAAACACTCAAAAACTTCACCCGGTGCCAAAAAAAAAAAAAAAAAAAAAAAAAAAAAAAAAAAAAGTGCACACCCATAAAAAGGAGTGAAACACAAAAAAGTGCAACGGGTACACAAGCCCTCTAAAATCAGAGGGCCTTGCCCTGATCCCCCAGGGCGTTAGGCTCCTGACGGGGACAAGGGTACTTACACTTGGTCCATCTGGCCCCCTTTCTCTGGAGGGCCTGCCGAAACAGACCCACCCAAGTACCCGAAGAGAGACCCCATGAGAGAGAGGGCGAGCCAAGCCAAAAGGTCACATCCAGCCCCTCCCAAAACTTTCAGGGCAGGCCCGAGGACCTGCAACCCTACTCAGACAGTGCAACAAACCGTGTAACAACACAAAAATACAAAAAGGTGACACACAAATGAAATAAAAAGAAAGTGGGGAGAAGGAAGTAGGAAAGTGAAAAAGTGGCCATTGTGCAATACAATGGCCGGGCATAAAAAAAATTCCTCCGGTCCCAGCCAAAAGGCCTGGCCCAGGAGGCAGGTGCAAAAAAAGCGTGTAATGGTGCAGTGACCGTGGTGCCACAAATCAAAGTGACCCTCACTCAGTGATTTTATGGCACCCCTGGACTGCCACTCCAGGGGCACCTACACCATAGGCTTTCGAACCAACAACCCAGACCACAGCAGCTCCCACTCCAGCCAGGAAGGCCTGAAGTTCAGGAAGCTTGGTGGGAGCCCTTGCCATCAGCCCCCACCGCCACTCCTACCTAATTACATTCGGGAAATACTAACCGCTCCTCCCCCTTAGAGAGAGGAGCCGGTGTTCTCTCCCGAAAAACTGACTGGAGCTAGAGCTACCCCAATCTAGGCCAGGGACCCGACCCTCTGGATCAGACCCAGATGCAGCACCCACCCTCACCAGGAGAACCCTTCCGGACGGCTTGGACTCGGCCCCGCTGACGTCTCGGTGGGCATCCAGACACCGGCACTGGCGAACCGTCTTTCCAGGTCCAATTACACCATTGGATTTGCATGTGCCCTCCCTACACTCGGAAGTTGCACAGCGCCTCCTCTGGAAACTGATAAGAACAGATACTACACTTGATCTTAGCCAAAAGCCATAACATAAAGGTGATGTAGTACACACACACACACAGAGCACTAGAAGAATGGCAAGTGATAACAATAGCTGGCTCAAATAAAATTACTTTTGGTAGGAAAACGGGAGGAGTCAGAGGTATCTTCCAATAGTCTGCAATTAGCCCGAATGCCTCTTAAAAGGAGGTTATGTAACAAACAGGTCTTTATGGAAAGTTTCAAAAAAAAAAAATATACTGTATTCAGTCACGCCAACAACTTTCCCCTCCCCCTTTCAAACATATTAGCTGCCTTATAGTCCGTATTAACATTACCTGCTCTCTTAGCCTCCAAAAGAAATGCATTTCCGTAGTCCCAGAAGAACATTCCGCTATCCGATAGCTTGTTGATCGCCGCTACCTGCCTTCTGAGGCTGCAAGAAACGCAATTCAGCATTCCTCAAATAAAATATATACTCACAGTAATTAAAGTTATTTAACTGAAATAAAACAACAACAAAAAAAAGGCAGGAGCTATGGAAATCACCACAGCACTCACTCCTCAAAGGGCTAAATGTGGGGTTTCAATCATACAAAAGGGAGCCTCAAAGCAAGCTGCTCTGATACTGCTTTAGCCAACTTATAGTGCTTTAGGAATCCTGTGTCATGTCAACTGGTGTATTGTAAATAGTTCAATTTTAGGTTTAATTTGAGTTTTACAAGACCAAGATACAAAAAGGAGACGGAAAAAGTAAAAAAAACTGTGCTGCTAGCTCTTTAGCTAATCCATAGTGCTTTAGGAATCCTGGTGTCGTGTCAGCTGGTTTATTGTTAAAGTTCACTCAGTTTAGATTTGATCTAAGGAGTTTACAAAAAACAGTTATAAAAACAAAACAAAACAAAACAAAACAAAAAACACACAAATGTCAGCAAGTTTGTTGCATTTTGACCTTATTCCCAGGTAAACAAGTTCATTTCATGCCCATTTTGGCAGCAATACCCAAAAAAAGTTAGGGAGGGGGAACAGACTAGACAGATTATTCCCGTTGGTTATTAACAAGAAGCGCCGACATCTCACCTCTCCTGTACATGCTGGTGGAAGGTCTGAGGGTCAGTGGAAAGCATCTGGTTGGCTTCCTGGAAAGGAAGCTGTACAGGGTAATA
Organism: Lithobates clamitans; assembly: GCA_037952925.1. NCBI lineage: Eukaryota > Metazoa > Chordata > Amphibia > Anura > Ranidae > Lithobates > Lithobates clamitans. The sequence goes on from JBBGZY010000869.1 coordinate 2,357,094, forward strand.
TCCGCCGCTAAATGGGTTGTGGCAGGAGGTTTGGTCAGATCCCAGGTCTACCAGCAACTCGCCCGTCCTCTCATACTCTTCCACAAGCCTCTCCCTGCAATGCAAGACATAAAATATTCAGAGGTGTGTGGGTCTGTGTGTCTAACACTTCAAATGGTAAGGGTGGCTACCTGGTCTTCACCCTTTGTAACCACTACTACCAGGGTCAGAATAGGCTGAGAGGTTTTATAACCAAAACTAATTACCAGCATGTTAGTTTCCAAATATGCCTTTGGATAATCAACTAGATAGAGGACACGACTATCTTTCACTCACATGCTGTAGTTTACTTCATTCAAGTTGACATTATTAATGGATACTGGGAGATCTTTAGGGACACATTGCCCCAGGAATGGGTTGGTTTTTCCCTCTGCCTCCTCAGCTCCCGAGCGCTCATTACTTCCGCCTCTGGGTATCAAGCAATTGGTAGTCTGATCCAGCCTTTGATGTACTGTAACTACACACGCATCTACCCCTGATGAAGCGAGCATGGTCTTGCGAAACGCGTTGGGATACTTTTTATGCATGTGTACTCCGCAATTTACATTTTATACGTGTAATGACATTTTATATTATATGTATCATTTCAGTGGCTTGGCTACGATTCATGTTTGCATGACTATTTTAATAAATTTTGAGACTGCATTTACTCTGTCAATTGTCGGCTAAACGCATTCACCTCATTTAAAGTCCCGGGGCGATTTTTTGTGTTGCATATATTGGGATGGAGGTGGTTTGCGGGTGACACCAGACCTTTTCCTTTTTTGTCTACAACCGTGACTAGACTAGAGATATCTTCCTTAGACAGGAAACGGTTTTGGAGGAGATCTTCTCCCCATACAATTTCCAAGAGAATTTGATCCCTCTCTGTGCAGTTCCTTTTATACGGGACATACAATAGTAACCATAGTCACGTATAATAGTAATGACCCAGAAAAGAACGAAAAAAAAATTCTTACTCCGCCTAACACAGGAAACAGTTTGAGATTTTTATTCATAAACATTGTTATGCCAATATTTACCAAACCGGTGCAGATGTCAGCAATAGCGAGGAAAAACTGAATCATCCACCACGTTGCTGGACAATAATTCATCTCATAACCCATCATGTGACACGAGTACATAATGGGTAACAGACTGCCGCCTGGCACTCACACCGATCTTATCTCACATGTGTTTATAATGTTAATACGAAGCAGAGCCAACACTTCCCAACCCCCTTCCCTATATTGTTACACAGAGAGAAAAAAAAAAAAAAAAAAAAAAAAAAAAAAGGAAGAAGGACTTGCCAGAGGTGCACAACGTTCCCATGATATCCCAGGCTTAGGGTTTCTTTATCCTTTCGTGCTTTTCTGAAAGACACAAAAATATTTTTTTACTAAGAATTTTAAGTTGCACACCAAGCTTTCCAACATGGACAAATGTTCAGCCATATAGTAGACCAACTGAGAAGCTCTGATGATCATAATATAAAATTGTGTAAAATATTATATATATATATATTTTTTTTTTTTTCTATTACACACACACACCCCTTCCACATGCAACTCTCCCTACTCCAGCCCTTTAAAAACTTACCTGAGCCCGATCTCGATCCAGAGCAGTGCACAAGAGCAATGGCTCTCTCCTCCCTCATTGGCTCAGAGACAGCAACAGGAGCCATTGTCAATCACAGCCAGTGAGGAGGGAGTGTGGGGGGGGGGGGGGGGGCCAGGGCAGAGCCGCACTGTGTGTCAATGGACATACAGAGAACATACATACACGTGCCCTCATAGCAAGTGGCTTGCTATGGGGGCACTTGGCAGCGGGGGACCCAAGAAGAGGATCGGAGCTGCTCTGTGCATGACAGATGATGATAAATATTATTATTAAATAATTCGGGAGACAGGATTGTCTGTTTTTCGGCTTAAAAGGATTTGGAGTATTTTGTTTTGGAATGGGGGGGGGGGGGGGGGCACACCATTTCACAGAGAGTAGAGCACTCCTAGCAAAGCCTTCACCTGCTTCTCTTCCCAGATGAATAGCACAATTCTTTGTTCAGGCATCATCCAGGGTCACTACCGACTCCCTGGACAGAGATTCCGGTTTGGAGATAACACAATCAAGTAAAACCTAGCATCTGTTCAGTTCTTGGTTGCGTTTAAAGTGGTAGTAAGGTCCGCTTTGTTATTTTTACCTACAGGTAAGCCTAGAATAAGGCTTACCTGTAGGCAGGGGCGTGGCTATAGCCCCGAGTCTCTTTCTGCAGGGTCCCTGCCTAACCAGTGGGTTGCGGCTGCTGCGGCAGGCGAGCTGGGTGCATGAAAGAGGCAGAGGAGAGGAAAGAAGTGAGCTCTTCACATCCGGGCCTCTTCAATTTTTGAGCGAGGTGTGGCGAGCAGCAGAGAGATGACATAATCTCTCACTGTCCGCCACAAATCGGCCATCTACCGCCCTCACAGCACGGTCATCGTGGAGCTCCACTTTGCAGCCAGACCCCCTTGTTTCATTGTCGGAGGTGCGGCGGGGAGCAGCGAGATGACATCATCTCTCACTGCCAGCCCCGCATCACTGCTCTCCTGCTTTCACTAAAGTGACAATCTGCATATGGTGGCAAGAGATGTGGCAAGTGACAATCCACCTCCGGTGGCAGGCGACATGGCAGGTGACAATCCACATCTAGTGGTAGGTGACGGTGGCAAGTAACATGCTGCATCTGGTGGCAGGAGATGTGGCAAGTGACACGCCCAGGGCTCCCACTGATTCTGCAGTATGGTGAGTTGAACCACTTCATTATATATTAGAATGTAACAATAGAAATGATGCACTTTAATCACCCTGACACCATATCAACCATTATGCATGATGATGGAAGCGCCAACACCAGCCATCGCCCATGAAAAATTGCTTACCACTGGAGTCGTCCCCCCCCCCACCGCAGGCATGCAAAAAGGTTGGTGACCGCTGCTATGGGCTCTAGCCCCAGATCTTATGCAGACCTAGCAACTCCCCTGCCTGTAGGTAAAATGAAAAGGTCTTAAAAACGTGCGCCGTATAGGAGGAGATATTCACCCTGCATGCAGCCGCTGACATAACCGGGCATACCGTGCGGGACCTTCAGAGCTTCTTGCCGGAACTGAGGTCTCCCGCACACAGATGTCATCGCGGTTTTGGCCACTCGCAGCACCGGAACATGAGAAAGGTCAGCCCTCAGCGGTGACAGCCCGTCGCTGGAGGGCTTTGGTTCAAGGTATTTCATAATGTGCTAGTATGCGATGCGTATTAGCACATCAGGCTTTTGTATTAAGGGGGGGGGGGGGGGGGGGGGGGTTCGCCCTGCAGTAGTTTACTACCACAAAAAATAAAAAATAAAAAAAAAAACAAACACCACACACACACACAAAAACCTGACACAGGTCAGACCTTCCACTTCATCTCACTTTGTGATTTGCTACAAAGTTACAATGTTGCAGTCCGATTACTGGGGGGAGAGGAGACTGAGAAAACCATTCCTTCTGCCTGCAGTAGATTGATGACATCTCAGCCTAGGCAAAGTCACTGACTGGGGCCCAAGGGACTTTGACCAATGCAGAATTTTATAAGATGTTAGAAATGCACTTCTGGTTAGTGAAAGGTTCACTTTAATGGTTTAAATCTTCATTTTTTTAGTAGTCATTTAAACTTCATACATGCCTTAGAAACACTGTTAGGGTAAAGTATAGTATCTATGTTCTAGTGAAATCTTCTGAATACACAGCTTACCGGATCCTCTGAATACACTCATCCAGCGAGTTTGTAACCTCCATCAGCCAACCCTGCTTGTGACGCTTTAACAAAGCATTTTCATCAACCTAACAAGACCAAAAAAAAAAAAATTTAAAAAAAAAATTCAGTTTTGTTCTGTTATTTACTAAATTTGTTTAGTTTTATTTGTTTTCATAATTTGACTGAATTTCAGAAAATGTTAATCGATTTGAATGGCATCCTTGATGCAAGCAGCCTTCATAAATTTGAGGATACCTCTGCAATGACTCCTACACAGCCAACAATGGTGGCCGCCTTCGCCTGAGCGCCGCTCATCCTCCGAGACCAGACGTGACAAACACCTTCCCAGCCAGGTCCTCCAAGCCAAGGTAACGGCGTCCAGCGTTTAACACGGTCAGCTGTGAGAAACATAGACAAGACATAGAACCGTGCCAACACCCATCTATTCGTCTACTTAAACTGCAGGGATACCCTATAGATGTCTGGTACAAAGTCATAGCGGACCACCTCAACTACTCCAGACTTCCTTAGTGATAATATTACTTACCACTGTACCATGCACAATACCCTGCGGACCAATGTAACAATAGCTCCCTGCAGTCATCTGTCCGTACCTGTCAAGAAAAATAAAAATGAAGCTTTGGCTTTCAGGAAGGAGGCTTTCTAGTCTGAGCCCTCAAGAGTAAAAACAGAGAGCTGTGTAAGGGTCTGAGCCCTCTGGGTAAAACCTAACCCTGTGTAAGGGTCTAAGCCATCATGGTAAAAAAAAACAGAGTGCTGTGTAAGGGTCTGAGCCCCCACAATGAAGCCAACTGCTGTATAAGGCCTGAGCCCATGGTAAAGCCAAACACTGTGTAAGGTCTGAGCTCTCATGATAAAAGCAGAGTGCCATGTAAGATCCTTTATCCAAAAATCTGCTGTGTGAAAACAAAATGTGTTTTGTTGGAAGATGGTGCCCTAGACACTTCCAGAACTGGAAAGTATCTGGGGCAGCATCTCTAACAGCAAGTACATTGTAGCAATAAAAATGATTTCAGGTAAAGAATCAGACCCCACATAGCCCTCCCCATACAAGTTAATGTGCTGAGAGTGTAGACCGCTTTTCTAGGGAACTTCTTTAAAATCTGTAGTCCTCATAGAATAAGAAGTTTTTTGTTTGTTTTTTTTACTGGGGCAAAAAATGAGATGATTGCTTGGCATGCATGGGTGGAACCAGATACACCAAGGGTCCCAGCAATCAGAAAATTTTGGCTTAATCTACAGCAGCTTATCAGAATGGATCCGTGTGATCCAAGTTCAGCAAACACATCCGATTGGCTTCTGTGGACCTGCAACTTACACTGCTTCGATAATGAAGCCCCAAAATAGTAAAATGGTCACTATCAGATCATGAAAAACACAGCAGGTGGGGGCAACTGGGACCTGCTAAAATTGGTTAGAAATAAGGGAATGTTCTTACATTGTCACACCCAACGCGAACATCCTGTTGTAGTCTTTCCTGGAGGAGTAGTTGGGAATCACCTTAAAGAAAAAACAAACAAGAAAATATATATATATATATATATATATATATATATATATATATATATATATATATATATATATACACCAACTTGATTGCAAGTGGAATGAAAACATGATGTAGGTTGCGACTTACCATCCCGTTGGTGATGACCACCCGTGGAGCTCTGGGGTGACTAGGAAAGAGACCCAGAGGATGTCCGCTGTACATCACCAGGGTCTGATCTTCTGTCATCTCAGCCAGGTAATACATCACAAGCCAGAACTGAAGATTCAATGGAGAGAGAAGACCAAACCTTAAAGTAGAACTACGGGCAAAACTTTTTATGTTGGATAGAGTAAGGGAGGATTATAACCCGTCAGTTTTTTTTTTCCTGCCATCTGTGTCCCATTCACTTCCTGTCCCATGGCCAAACAGGAAGTGAGGAAATCCCTGCAACTTAAGGGAATCTTTTAGGAACCCCCAGATCATCAGAACTAGAAGTTTACCCTTTAGTTATACTTTAAAGTGTATCCAAAGCCAGCAAGTTTTTGAAACAGCAATGGCCAAAACTAACATCAAGATTTTTTTTTTTTTTTGCGCCATGTGTCACATTGGGGGGGGGGAGATTTTCCTTTATTTCCCATTGCAAGATACAACAGGAAGTAGGATAAAATCTCTTCAAAGTAAAGAAAGCACAGCACTTTATCTAGTGTGTGACAGCACTGTTCTAGACGTTATTTCTTTGCACATTGGAAGATATAATTTATATTATTAGCATTCTGCACTGTAGAGATTGCATACCGTGTACATTGTTCTAGACGCCATTTCTTTGCAAAAAAAGGCAGTATGCACATTGGGAAGATATTATTCATATTATGAGCATTTTGCACTTTAGATTGTACACTGTATTTTGTGCCCTGCTGATATATTTCATTTTGGAGGTCCACTATCCATGAATATTTTGCACTTTACAGTAGCCACGTAGCACGCATATACTCATTTGAGTATCACTTAGAGCGCACCACTGCTATTTTCTAGCAACTCAAAATTTTAGCCTTTCCTCTCACTTTGAATTCATGAGAGGGTCACCAGGGGAAAAAAATAAAAATAAAGTGTAACTTTAGATGCACCTTAATCTGACCTCCGACCTTCCCTTCAGTCTTGCACGGTTGTACCGGCTCCTCTCCTGGAATGAAATGGCTTCCTCTGATTTCACTGCACACTGTGAGCTTCTCACAATGTGAATTAGAAGCTGCAGCAAGTCAGATAGAGCTCCGCCCTCATTTCCTGGCTGGAGGATATTCAGCATCTACAGCCCGACTGTCCCCTCCCCTGTTATTTATTGGACTTCATGTCTTTCAGTCATTCTTGGCATCACAGCTTCCCATTTCCAGAACCTCCTGCCATCCATGGTCTGCATTGCATAGAGAAGCACAGAGACCAAAATAAAGTATGTAATGGAAATGCAAAAGGCCCATTTAAAAATGGGGGAGGGGGGGGGGGGGGGGGATTTGCAACATCAGTTCCCAAAGCAATGGTACTGTGGCCATTGATGCTCCCAGCCTGTACCAAGAACCACTCTATAGATGGCTGATACTTTCAGACACTTGCCATTACGTCACATGAGCCGCAGCAATTCGGCATGACTCCAGGTCACGTGACTCAGGACAGAACCTCTGCAGGGCCTGCTTAATTATAACCGACAAGTACGCTTTGCTGCCCCCCTTTCAAGTGTTGGATTCATTTGAGAATAGGAACCTAATGTCGGGGTGGGCGAGTCTGGTTTAATTATCCCAGGAGACTCCCACTAGACAGTCGCCCCATGCCAGGTAAAACAAAGAGCAATGCGAAGAATCCCAACGACCGCGCATTCTGCTTCCATAATTAGGACACAACCGATGAGCCAATGACCTGCCCATGACAAAGGAGAACCTGGCACCTCCACATGGAAAACTTTAATGAGAAAATAGCAACAAGCCTACAGTCCTTAAAGAGAACCTGTCCTTCACCCACGACAACCATTTACCCCTTTTATAAAGGGGGGGGGGGGGGGGTTGCAATTCGGAAAGTTTTTACACGTCATGTTCTTTGCATTTGTGCTTTTCCACTTCTTTGGTCGTTTACAGTTACATAGCTCCCAACTGTCCCCAATTTGGAACAAAGTCCCTCATTTTGGTCCGATACAGAAATATATACATAATATAACCACGGCCCTACAACACCCCCCCCCCCCCCCTACAAATCACATCAAATAGTGGGTGTGTTCAGTCAAATTTCACAAAAACAGTAGGAGGGTCTTAAAGGGGCATTAAATACCAGAATTGCATTACACACAGAGTGCAGAGCTGTCACTTGTAAACACAGAAACCAGACTTCTGCGTTTACAAGTGATTGTGGTGAGCAGACAAAGGGTCTGAGCCAGAGGTGGTGGAACAGAGTTCCACCAGGTTCCCCCTGGGGAAAAAAAAAAAAAAAAATTTAAATAAACACACATACATACTTTTTATTATTACCCTAAATGTATAATTATGTTGGATGACAGAATACTGCAATCAAATCATATCACCCACCTGGGCCCAGTTGCTGAACACCTGCCCGTTCCCTCCATAGGTCACCAGTTCCTGGGGAAACTGTTATCAGAAGGAAAACAAAGACAGCTGTCAGGATTAGCCAATATTACAATATTCCGAGCATCTCATTCAGGGAAGCATGTCAATGGGCTGTCTTATACATGGAGAAAAAAAAAAAAGAAAAAAAAAAGTCATTTTTTTATTATATAATAAATTCATACTTTGCTTATGTAACCATTTTGGGGTGCGCAAAGTGCGTTGGGGTGCCATCAATTAATGGCACCACTGTGCGCCTGCAGAAAGGGATGCTCCACATTCCCGAATTGCACAAAATGTGAACCTAGCCTAACACAGCTTTCAACGCAAAAGATGAAGCTTTTCTGAAAAATGAAACAGTTGTTAAAAAGGAATTGTAAAGTCACTATCATATAAAATTTAACAAGTCCCCCGCCAGCCCTGTCCGCTCCTCCTGTTCAAGTGCCACCAAAGGAAGCCAATTGCATGGGGGCACTTGTGCAGGCTCATTTCTGAGCCTGGCTGTGTGCATTCATAGATACACCCAGCAGGACCTGCCCTCCCTGACAATGCAAGGTTTTTTAGCATAATTAAAAAAAAAAAAAAAAAAAAAAAAAGACCCTTTCTCTGTGTGGGAGCAGTGAGCTCTCTCCAACACGACACCTGCCAAGTCAAACCTGTAGCTACTACAGAGAGACCGCTGCTTCCCCACAGACTAAAAGGGTCCTTCTCTACAGCATGCTGGCAGGGGAATCAGCCTTTTCTTCGCAAGCTGTGGCTGTTTTGCAAAGAAAAAAAAAAAAAAAAAATTAAGACTTTGCATGCTTTTTGTTTCGATACACCTGGAACGTTATTTATTCAACTTAAACTAATAGGATGAGTGGGTACACAAGGCACCATGGGGAGTCTCAGCAAAGGTGAGCAGGAAACAATGAATCTAAAGTTTGTGGCTATCCACACCAATGCCTGGTACATACAGTGAGATTAAGTGGACAAATGATCGTTTTTTTGGGCATGCTAGTCAAATATTGAAAATGAAGGTTACTAAAGTTACGAAAATTCTCGTACAAAGAAAAAAAAAAAAAAAAAATATATAACTCCTTGAATTTTTACCTGAGCTACGGCTGGATCCAGATTATTCATAATCATGTGCATTACAGCTGCGGCCTGCTTTGTTTTGCATGGATACTCCGAGATCGGATACGCCCTGAAAAATAATAGCAATCCAGGATTAATAAACCGATTATTCACCTTGTGCAACATCAGCTGCCTTGTATGTGCAATGTCATGTGATCAGCTCTACATAAAGATGGCCTAGGTTTTAAGAAGATTGCCAAGACCCTGAAACTGAGCTGCAGCACGGTGGCCAAGACCATACAGTGATTTAACAGGACAGGTTCCCCTAAGAACAGGCCTCACCATGGTCAACCAAAGAAGTTGAGTGCACGTGCTCAGCGTCATATCCAGAGGTTGTCTTTGGGAAATAGACGTATGAGTGCTGCCAGCATTGCTGCAGAGGTTGAAGGGGTGGGGGGTCAGCCTGTTAGTGTTCAAAACATACGTCGCACACTTTAAAAATTGGTCTGCAGATGATGCACAAGAAAGCCCACAAACAGTTTGCTGAAGACAAGCAGACTAAGGACATGGATTACTGGAACCATGTCCTGTGGTCTGATGAGACCAAGATAAACTTATTTGGTTCAGATGGTGACAAGCGTGTGTGGCGGCAACCAGGTGAGGAGGACAAAGACAAGTGTGTCTTGCCTACAGTCAAGTATGGTGGTGGGAGTGTCATGGTCTGGGGCTGCATGAGTGCTGCCGGCACTGGGGAGCTACAGATCATTGAGGGAATCATGAATGCCCCCAAACACACCTCCAAGATGACCACTGTCTTGCTAAAGAAGCTGAGGGTAAAGGTGATGGACTGGCCAAGCAACTCTCCGGTCCTAGCGCGAGGTCTCCAACATCCATCAGCTCTGTGATGTCTTCATGGAGGAGGGGAAGAGGACTCCAGTGGCAACCTGTGAATCTCTGGTGAACCCCATGTCCAAGAGGGTTAAGGCAGTGCTGGAAAATAATGGTGGCCACAAAAAAAAAAAAAAAAATTGACACTTTGGTCCCAATTTGTACATTTTCACTTAGGGGTGTACTCACTTTTGTTGCCAGCGGTTTAGACATTAGTGGCTGTGTGTTGAGTTATTTTGAGGGGACAGCAAATTTACACTCTAGTGCCCCGTACACACGGTCGGACATTGTTCGGACATTCCGACAACAAAATCCTAGGATTTTTTCCGACGGATGTTGGCTCAAACTTGTCCTGCATACACACAAAGTTTTCGGAAAAACCGATCGTTCTGAACGCGGTGACGTAAAACACGTACGTCGGGACTATAAACGGGGCAGTAGCCAATAGCTTTCATCTCTTTATTTATTCTGAACATGCGTGGCACTTTTGTGCGTCGGATTTGTGTACACACGATCGGAATTTCCGACAACGGATTTTGTTGTCGGAAAATTTTATAGCCTGCTCTCAAACTTTGTGTGTCTGAAAATCCGATGGAAAAAAAATGTGTGATGGAGCCCACACACGGTCGGAATTTCCGACAACAAGGTCCTATCACACATTTTCCATCGGCAAATCCAACCGTGTGTACGGGGCATTAGTCCGTTTTCATCCGATCCGCAGACGGAGCAGGTCGGATATTAGCGGACATGTCACCGATGACATCCGTCGCTCCATAGACCTGTATGGAGCATCTGTTCAGGTCCACCTAAAACAAAACAAAACAAAAAAAAAAAAACCCTGACAGGCGGACCTGAACAGTTCGCCCGTGTGAGAGGGCCCGTATACAAGCTGTACACTCACTACTTTACATTGTAGCAAAGGGTAATTTCTTCAATGTTGTCACATGAAAAATGTATAATAAAATATTTACAAAAATGTGAGGTAGTGTACTCACTTTTGTGAAATGCTGCATTTGCACACTTTAAAGATAGATCTATCAAAAAAAAAAAAAAACAAACAAACAAACAAACAAAAAAACACAGCATTTACAACCAGGGCTTTTTCTCAGCGGGAGCGCAGTTCCGGCACTGAATGTATGTAATAGCATGGGGTGTGCTGGAGGATCTATTGTCACTGGTGGGGATCTGATTTTGTGTGAGGGCCTATTGTTGCTGATGGGGAATCCATTGTTGCTGGGGGGGGGGGGGGGGTTTGTTGCTGGAAGGGATCTACTGTTGAGGGAGAGGTCTATTTTTATTGGCTGCTGGGAGAGGGGGGGGGGTCTAATGTTGCTTGGGTGGATATTTTGTTGTGGGTGGTTCACTGTTGCCGCAGGGAATCTATTGTTTTTGGGGTGGAGTCCATTGTTGCGTGGGGATCTATTGCTGGGATTCTTTTCCTGGCTGCAGGGGGGATCTATTTTATTGCTTTTCTTTTTATCATTACCATGTTCCATACAAAATGATTTAGCACCACAAAATGATACTTGGTTCTGTATTTTCTAAAAGGGGCAGTACTGGTAGGTGGATAGGGGGTGAAATCAAGGGACAGTGGTCAGAGGTGGGTCGGGGGCAGAGAGAAGGGAATGACTCAGACCGGGGGGGGGGTAGGTTCCTGCACCTATTCTCAGAGAGAAAAAAAAAAAAAAAACCACCACACGCCCTGCTTTCAACACTTGCACTCACAAGTCATCTGTCAGTATTGGCACCTGGCTGTACTGCAGGGGAGGGGAGTCCTCGTCATGTACTGGGTGCCCATAGGTGAGGTTCACTTCAGCCAAAACGAAACACAGCATGTCGAATTGACAGGCAGCAGCAGAACGTGGCCATTTAAGTCAATGGGGCCGCACCACAAGCCAAATGCTTTGTTCCACTGAAAACCGCTTCTTGGCCAAAGGGGGAATAAAAAAAAAAAAAAAAAAAAAAAAAAAAAATATATATATAAATTATATATACACACACAAATTTTTTTTCTTACTTTATCCAAAAAGCCCTGCCTTGGTTCTACTTTAAAATCTATTTTTAGGTACAGTTATAAGTGTCTGACTTCTATCTTTATTTTAGCTTTCAGACTCGAAGAGGGGGGGGGGGCAGCACTCTAAACCATTCAGTGTTCTGTTGCTTTGCACTGTGCCATCAGTGTAGCAGGGAGAGGAGAGGGATGCACTAATCTATACGCCGCTTCTCCTTTGCTGACCAATCAGCATAAAGGGGTGGTCCCTGACCAAACTGTACTTCCCCCAAATTACACTGCAGGTCACAGAGCAGACTCAGCTATTTGGATCACAATACTGGCTGAGCAGCACAAGGAGCCTTTTGGTTGTGAAAAAACGGTAAGGGGAGTCACCTCATGTGGATATTGGGAAGGAAGCGGTACATGTAGATGTGTCCATAACTCCGCAGCTCGTCCACAAATTCCGGAGCCAAAATCCCATGATGTTCCGGGGGGAGATAGCGTAGGGCGTTCTGCAGGGCGAGCTAAATGGTGAACAAAAAAAAAAAAAGCAATAAACACCAACAACGATACATCTGCAATGATATGAAGACTTTTGTTTACCAGCCGTATCCAACATAATTCTAATATACTTTATGCCAAAAGGGAAATTTATATATTAACCCAACTGTTACAAAAAAAAAAAAAAAAAAAAAAAAAGGGGGGCCACAAATACATAGGTAGAAGAGTTGAAAAGGTGCGTGTGCACGTCTGCATGTCACTGCTGTTAAAGGGTCTGGTACAAGCAAGACTTCAACTGACCCCTTTAGTGTAGTCTGTGCTTCTCTATGCAAAGCAGGCAGATCATGGCTGGTGGGAGGGGCCAGCAGTGTGCTGTACATAGCCTCAGGTGGTGTGTTACTGGCCAGATCACCAGGTGAAGACAGAGGGGTGGGGGGCCGGGGAGAAAATAAATCAAAAACACGAATGCAGCCACCATATCTAATGATTGGTAAGCTGCAATATATAAAATTTTTGGTTTGTAGTTTAATAGCGCTTTTAAATTTAGTTTTGGAGTAGAGTGCTGAAGAGTGAGAACCTCTGTCAAGTTTTTATTGCTGTAGGTGACCCCACTTGCTTCTTTACCTTTAATTCTTACCTATGTTCCAGTTTAAAGCGAAGTTCCAGTTCCCAAATATATCATCTTTTTTTTTTTTTTTTTTTTTTTTTTTAAATGCTCCTCGTTTTTATTCCTACTGCTACATTTCGATTCTGTGAATAACTTTTTCCTTTTTAAAATCATACCTGATCTTGGAAGCAGGCAGGGTCTATTGCTGCAGTTGTGGACCTCTGCAGCCCGCCAATCTTTATTTCTGGGATTGCGGTGCAGCTGGCTACCCAGCATGCACCTCCTGTTCTCGCGCCTGCACAGTAACAGGCGATTCCCATGGACTCCTGCGATAGCCGACGCCGATATCCCACGCAGTCCATGGGAATCGCCTTGTGACGTAATCGCCTAGACCAGAAGGGCTACAAGAAATAAAGCTAAAAAAACACATACAATTTTTCCTTTTCATTTTTTTTTATTTTTCTGGCCATTTACAAAAAGCACTGCCAATGAACATGGGATTGCTTGCAGGTTTAAAAAAAAGGGGGGTGGGTGGAATTCTGCTTTAAGTTGGGACCATGACCGTTGCCCCCAGGTTTCCCCGTTTCAGGGTGGCTCCTTTCTCTAGCAATGTCCTATGGAACCACCCTTGTATGCAGAGACTAGAGTGTTGTTTCCCCTACACTGTGTGCATCAATAGAAAACACACAGCCCCATAGCTGAGGATGGCAAGGCATTCCCCTTCTCACCTCCACACTAACAGACTGGCTGAAGACTGCACTGTCCACTGTTAACCCTTTCCTGTGAAGTTCAGGGAAGCAGCACTGAAAAGTTGTAAACTGCAAGTGCTGGGGTAAGGATTTTAACAAATAGTTTACTGGGGATTTTTTTTTTTTTTAACCACAATAAAATAAATGGACTGGGGCAGAAGTGGAGAATTCAGAGTTTGCACCTGGAATAAAAACAAAATGATGTTTATTGGCGGCGGTGAAGAACATCCTACAGATAGGAATTTACTAACCGTGATGAGAGGTCGTCCCATTGATCGGATCCTCATGGAACACTGAGCAGCTGTTACACAAGAGCTGACAATCATTAACCTGATGTGCGAGGAGAACCTGGTCTGCGCTCTTAAAAGAGGAATTACAACCTAAACCATGTTAGTTTTAGACAAAATAAATACAGTTGCAGTAATCCTGCATTCACGTGCCATTGTAAAAGTAAATAGAAGAAGGTTGGGAAATTCTATTTGAATGAAGTACAACCCTGTTTTCCCAGCCTGCGTATGGCCCTTGGCATTCCTTGTGCGGCCCTCGGGGCCCCTGCAGGCACTAATCTGTTTCTTTATTTCCCTGTTATAGCAGAGATCTCTAACAGTTTGGTGTAAATGTGTCTCCAGTCTAGGACCATTTCTTGAAACATGACCATCTCTGGGCACGGTGCCCATCTCCTACATGGTGCCCATCTCCCGTGCTTGCAGCCCCACGACCAGCTCACATCTTGTTTGCAATCTTTGCCCATCTCTTGTATCATATGCCTCTAGTCTGACTATATCCTGTTTTGTGTCTGCCGTCTCTGATAATGAATTTTAGGTGCCACCTTTTGGTGAGGTTGGGTGGCAACACTTGAGGTCTCCTCCCCCCCCCATATCAAGAAAGTTGACCACCATTGCTTTACAAATTTGGAGGATCAGATAGCAATATTTTTTTCTGACTGAGCCCCAAGTTTCTAGGGTTTCCAACTCAAAACTTCTTTTATTCCCCATTAGAAAATTAGCACCCCAATGGTCAAATAACGGTCTGATCCATTGCCTTTGGAAAGGAGGTTAGTAGAAGCTTCTACAACTTTTTAGAAGGCGGGAGTAAAAGCTACAAACATTCATTGCTCTCAATGAGTAGTCACGTGACTAATACCTCATGGGCGCAGCGCTACAGATAATGGGTTTCTTATTTGGGAAAAAAAACAAAAAACAAACAAAAACAAACAGTAAAACCCCCACACAAGACAAATCACCACTAGACCAGCATTACTTTTGGTCAACACAGCACACCACAACAATATGCACAGAACGTTCAAATCTATGCAATGTAGCGGGCCCATACACAGATTTGAAAAGATAAGAAAAAAAACAAAAACAAAACAAAACAAAAAACAAAAAACAAAAAAAAAAACACACAACCAAAACACACACACAGAATTTACAAACACTATAGCAGCCCTTACACTATTCAATCTAATTGTAAAATTCCTTTTAGATCCACTATCAAGCCTGGAGTACAAGGGCCTGCTTGATTGGATATAAAATTACATTTCTGGTTTAGGTAAAAATATGAACGCAATCTATACACTGGGGGGGGGGGAGAACCTCTGGGGGAATCTAGGATGGAAAAGGAACTGGGGGTCCTACTAGATGATAGGCTCAGCAATGAGAAGCTGCTGCTAACAAAGCAAACAGAATATTGGCATTAAAAAGGAGATCAACTCCAGAGATAAAACGATAATTCTCCCGCTCTACAAGACTCTGGTCCGGCCGCACCTGGAGTATGCCGTCCAGTTCTGGGCACCAGTCCTCAGGAGGGATGTACTGGAAATGGAGCAAGTACAAAGAAGGGCAACAAAACTAATAAAAGGGTCTGGAGGATATTAGTTATGAGGAAAGGTTACGAGCGCTGAACTTATTCTCTCTGGAGAAGAGACGCTTAAGAGGGGATATGATTTCAATATACAAAAATATCGTACTGGTGACCCCACAATAGGGATAAAACTTTTTTGTGGAAGAGAGTTTAACAAGACTTGTGGCCACTCATTAAGATTAGAAGAAAAGAGATTTAACCTTAAACTACGTAGAGGGTTCTTTACTGTAAGAGCGGCAAGGATGTGGAATTCCCTTCCACAGGTGGTGGTCTCAGCGGGGGGAATCGATAGCTTCAAGAAACGATTAGATAAGCACCTGGATGACCGCAACATACAGGGATATACAATGTAATACTGACATATAATCACACACATAGGTTGGACTTGATGGGCTTGTGTCTTTTTTCAACCTCACCTACTATGTAAGGTATATCCTTATATTACAAACTTTTTTTTTTTTTTTTAAATCAAAAAGGAGATTGCACATCTGCTTGTATTAGCGTATGGCCATCCTAAAGCCTAGTACACATAATGTGATTAATCGGTCGAATGAGTGTTTTTTTGTGCTGCCAATCTCCATATCAAAAATAGGTTACAGTACAGAAAAAAAAAATATTTTTTTTTTTTTTTTTTTTAATACAACATTCTGATCGCGTGTATGGGGGCTTAATGCTGATGTCAGGCGGACGATTCTGCTGTTGGAGACCAAATCACCAGGATCACTAAAGAAGTGTCGGGTCTGTCCCTATAGAATCTCTCTTATATGGCCTGATCTCTGCTGAACCTCAATCACTAGCAGGGGGGGACCATTCCGCTTTGCGAATCTGCCAGTGTAATTCCCATTAATTCCCAGCATGAGTCGCCCATCTGACATCGGTCAAAGAGAACCAATTGTTCAGGATAGGCAAAGCGGTTTAAAAAATAAATAAAAAGCAGCAATTTGGACTTTTTTGGCTCCCTTGTAACTTTTTGCATTGTCTCCTAGAAGCTCCCTGCAGCCCCCCCCATACACCTACCTTCTCTTCCTGGGCCGACAGCTGGGGTGTGCGGATGGGAGCGTGGGGTACCCCATTATCCCTCCCCCGGTTTTGGGGTAGGGGGTGGAGGGGCAGCCCAGCACACAGTTCCTGCAGACTAGTCATCAGGGAAGAAGCAGCAGACGGGTCAGCTGAACACACACAAGTCTGACCCTGGGTGTCTATCAGGTGAAAAGTCCACACCCACTATGGATCTGCCACCTGATTGGTCAGCGCAGCTTCCCAAATTAATGTGTTACCTGACCTAACATTGCACAGACACAGGGAGCATCCTGTCATTAAAGGGCCAGGCAGCCTCAAAGGCAAGTTTGGCTTGTGAAAGAATGATTGGGGTGGTTATCGGCATCGGAAGGGTCAGTACCTGGGTGACAGTGCAGTCACCACTCTGCCATCGTCAGTCCAACCAAAGAAAGTGATATTTTAGATATAGGTGGAGGGGTGTCAAACTGGCGGCTCTCCAGCTGTTGCGGAACTACAAGTCCCATCACGCCTCTGCCTGTGGGAGTCAAGCTTGTAGCTGTCAGCCTTGCAATGCCTCATGGGACTTTCCGCGACAGCCGGAGAGCCGCCAGTTTGAGACTTGTGGGTTTTGTACCAGTGAGGTCTCCATATAATTTATCATCTATTTCTCACAAAATCATTTCTTACTATGTTTTCCTACCTTCTCCTTGAGCTCCCAAACCTCTCTCCCCCCCCCCCCCTCATTTTCATTTTGTTTGCACCGAGTAGTGCACTGCTCTATACCAATGTTTCTCAACTCCAGTCCTCAAGACTCCAGGTCACGTTTTCAGGCTGTACCATTATTTTGCACAGGTGATTTGATCAGTTTCACTGCCTTAGTAATTACCACAGCCGTTTCATCTGAGGGAAATCCTGAAAACATGACCTGTTGGGGCGCCTTGAGGACTGGAGTTGAGAAATGCTGATCTATACACAAATCCCATATTCCATAGTCCATCTCAGGAGTGAGCAAGAGAGGGTGGCCGCATTCCTGCCAGTGGTGGCCCGTTCATTAGGGGGCGCACGGGCGCCCCCTCCCTGTCCATGCGCTCTGCCCCAAATGTACATGCAGAGCGCCGGATGCATGGATTCCAATGTTTTTTTTAACATTTTAATACAGGTGATTAGAGCCTGAGGCTCTAATAGGCTTCAAAAAGGGTGGGCTCGGGGCTCAGAGCACTATGCCCTGAGCCCACCCAGTTGTGTGACAATAGTGAATAAATATTTGCTATTGTCACACCGATCCTCCTCCCGGCCAATCAGGAAGTCTGAAAGGACGGGCGATCCTATTGGACGCCTAGGAGGAGGAGGGAGAAGACGCACAGTGGAAGCCGCCGTGATGCAGAGCAGGAGGAGACGCGATGGAAGCCGCCTCCATAGGAGTGCTGCCCGCCCGCAACCTAGATGGAGTAAGTGTGGGGCTGGATGACCGACTGACCGCTCATGTGGAGGGGGTGGGGGTGCAGGTTACCCGATCAACAGCGTGGGGGGGGGGGGTGCGGGTTAACTGACCGACATGGGGGGGGGGGTTGTTTGCCATCCCACCCAAAAAAGAAAACCACCAGCCGCCACTGATTCCTGCATACAGTGGGACCATGGAGAAGGAACGTAGCCACACTCTAACAGGAAGTCAGATCACAGCGACAGAAAGCAGAAATTTGGAGATTCAGGCCGGGTTCACATATGTGCGGCCGCGGGTTCGTGCCTGGGGTCCAGTGCGTTTCTGTTCACCGGTTCAGGTGCGATTCAGGTCCAAATTTTTGCCTGAATTCACACCTGAATTGGACGCAAAGACACACAGGACCCCTTTGGAATCTGCACCACGGCCACCCTGGGAGCTGTGTGAACCGGCTTCATTGAGAGAAGGGCACACTCACCTGTCATGTGAATTGGATGCAGAGAAACAAGCATCCGATTCGCATAAGTGTGAACCTAAGAGGCTGAGAGCAATAGAAGGGACATATTTGTGTTAAAGTGATACTAAAGTCTCTTTTTTTATTGTTTAAAAATAACAAACACGTCATACTAACCTGCTGAGTGTAGTGGTTTTGCACAGAGCAGCCCCGATCCTAATAATAATATTAATAATAATAATAATTGTTACATGTAATGATAAAACAGATTGTCATATGTATAACTAGTTTTTGTAGTAATATTATTATTATTATTGGAAAAGCTGGTTATACATGTAACAATATCTTTTATTTTTATTAATAATACTATTATTATTAGTATTATTAATAATACTAATAATACTAATAATAATAATAATAATAATAATAATAATAATAAAAGACATTATTACATGTATAACCAGCTTTCCCAATAATTATAATAATAATAATAATAATAATAATACTACAGATTGTTACATCTATAACACGATTTTGTAGTAATAAAAATAATAAAACAGACTGTTTTGTGTATAAATAGCTATAATAATAATAATAATACTGATTGATACATGTATAGCAAGATTTTGTAATAATAATAATAATAATAATAATAAAACAGATTTTTGTGCGCATAAATAGCTTTTTATAATAATAATAATAATAATAATAATACTGATTGTTACATGTATAACAAGCTTTTGCAATAAAAACATTAATCATAAAACTGATTTTTAATGTCGTTTTTGTAGTAATAATAATAAAATAGATTGTCCTTTGTATAACTAGCTTTTGTAGTAATATTCTTTTTCTTATTATTAATATTATTATTGCGAAAGCTGGTTATAAATGCATCAATCTCTTTTATTATTATTATTATTCATAATAATAATAATAATAAAAAAATAAATTGGTATATGTATAACCAGCTTTCACAATAACAATAATAATAAGAATGACAAACAGATTGTTATATGTACAACTAGCTTTTTTAATGCTAATATTAAACATTTTTTTTTTTAATGTATAGCCAGTTTCCGACTGCCCTATAGCAGATTTAGCTAACTTTTGTAGTAATAATAATAAAGGAGATTGTTACAAGTAGCTTTTGTAATAATACTACTACTACTAATAATAATATTAATACCAATTGTTATATGTATAAATATAATATAATAATTATGTAATAAATAATAACAATAACATAATTCCCATTACTATCCATGCTGCCACGTGCAGCAGGTGCTTGCAGTCCCCCTTTCCTCCCAGCAGATGGCGATGCCCCGTCACATTCCAGAGCCAGTGGGCGGAGCCTTTTCCCACGTGTTGGGCATTTAATTTAAAGGGACAACAACCCCGGAGAGCCTAAGAAAGTGACAGCCTTGGGGATCGCAGGAGGGAGAGGAGTTTGAAGCATCCTCAAGGGAGGGAGAGAGGCAGAGGACCGCAGCATCACCTGGGCATCTGCATGGTGCTCCTGGAGCAGGAAGAGGTGGCAGCAGGACCACACTGGCAGTTCTGCCCACATGTTTAATTCTGTTTGCAAGAAGCTGCAGGATTAATTAGACACAAAGTTGTCCTGGATATTTAGCAATCTCTGAGTGATGGCAGAAGAAGCAAATTGCATGCAGCTGCTCCAGCAGGGATGATAGGAGCAGTGTGTGCCAAGCTGAAATAGTTTCCCTCTTTGTGTGTAGTCTGGTACATGGGGTGGGGTGAGATAAAAGCCAGAGGGATGTGGAGGTACAGGATATAATTATACACTGAGGAGGTTAGAGAAGACAGCCAAGCCCTTAATGCTATGCCAAGGAGGTGAATACCTGCTGCTGCTGTATGATGTGTCAGTGACAACCAGAGAGTAGAGAGGTTGTCAGAGATCTCTGAGGCTCAGACACTGGGTGACCTGGGAGGGTGCAGAACATGCAAGACTGAAGATCTCCTCTCATCATCCTTTATCTGATCTTCCCCATCACCTGGGACTGAGAATCTGACATGCAGAAGATCACTCTTCTTGTCCTCTTGGAGTGGATGGTCCTCCTTGTGCACACAGATCCAGGTAAGACCCCTAACCTCTCCCTCACATCTAGCCTTCCTCAATTAGGGATTCTCCAGAGGTAACTAGGGGTACATTGAGCAATGAGCCTTATCTGGCTCTCAGATGAGCTATCACTGACAGCAATGGTCATTTCAGCTATCTGTAAGGAGAACCTTCTCCCCACTGGCCACCAATTTAAGGAGGACATTTTTCCCACTGGCCACTAATTTAAGGAGGACATTCTTCCAACTGATCACCAGTGTAAGGAGAACATTCTTCCCATTCTTTCTATTGGCTACCAATATAAGAGGAACATTCTTCCCACTGACACCAATGTATAGGGGACATTCTTCCCACTGACCACCAATGTATAGGGGGCATTCTTACTAATGGCCACTAATGTAAGAGGGACTTTCTTCCCACTGACCACCAATGTTAGAGGGACATTCTTCCCACTGACACCAATGTATAGGGGACATTCTTACTAATGGCCACTAATGTAAGAGGGACATTCTTCCCACTGACCACCAATGTTAGAGGGACATTCTTCTCACTGACCACCAATGTTAGAGGGACATTCTTCTCACTGGCCACCAATGTAAGAGGGACATTCTTCCTACTGACCACCAATGTTAGAGGGACATTCTTCCCACTGACCACCAATGTATAGGGGACATTCTTCCTAATGGTCACTAATGTAAGAGGGGCATTCTTCCCACTGGCCCCCAATGTAAGGTGGAAATTCCTCCCATGGACAACCAATGGAAGGTGGGAATTCTTCCCACTGACCTCCAATGTAAGCGAAAATTCTTAACACTGACCTCCAATGTAAGGAGCATTCTTCCCACTGACCACCAATGTAAGGAGCATTCTTCCCACTGACCACCAATGTAAGGTGGAATTTCTTCCCACGGACCACCGATGTACCTCAAAATTCTTCCTGAAGACCACCAGTGTAAGGGGCACTTTCTTCTCATTGACCACCAAGGTAGAAGGGCACTTCTTCACAGACCACCAGTATTAGAGGGTACTACATTTTTCACTGTCTCTGTTTCTTTTCTGGTTGGCCCTGGGCATCAATTACTCTAAGCATGCCACATTTGTTTTTTTCTGTTTATTCTTCAAGCTACTACTTAGGCCCCTTTCACACAGACGTTAGGATCTGGTTCACCTGTCAGTTTTTCAGGTGGACCGGATCAGAAGCCCATGTAAGTCCATAGGCAGAGCCGAACTGTGAACCACATGCTTGGGTGGCAGTTGCGGAGCCGCCCATAGACCTAAACATGGGTCCAGGAAAACTCCGGCTTGTAAAAGCTGAATGAATACAAACGTGATAAGAGTGACTTCCGTCCCGTTCTGCTCCGATTCTGCAGTGAATCTGTTCATGGATCCCCTGCCGATCGGACAGAATGGTGCCCATGTGATAGGGGCCTTACTGATAATGTCCCATAAGCTGTAGGTATATTTATTATTTTGCAGCAGCCCACCCTTGATAGTAGAGCAGTGGCTGCTTGACATTGAGGAGACAATACTACTGCCTCCTAAATGATCATACTAGGATTTTCTATTTCCAAGCTTATGGCACGCAGATGCGGTGCAGCCCCATTCAAGCTTGAATGGGTCGTGTTTGGTGGCTGTACAGGGTGTCATTTTTGCGTGTGTAAGACCGCGAGCAGCTGTATGTTATATTTAAGGTGGACGGTCAGGGGTGGTTAAACTGCAGTTCAACCGCCTATTTTTACCACCCACCCTGGCCCACACCTGTGAACAAGACCTGAGACCTGAAAGTCAGTTCAAGAGTTCTTCGGTGTTAAAAATGTTCAGAAAGGCCGAGCTAACCTATTCCTCTGCAAAGGCAGCGGAGGAAGTGCAGGATCTGCGGTTGTTCCTTATCCTGCTATCCTGTCTTTACTACAGAGTGACCCACATGGGGCAGGAGCAGGACAGGACTTTTCTGACTTCACTGGTTGCATGCTTGTTTCATTGACTTCCTCAGATACAGATATAGGTATATAAATAGATGGATGCAGAGAGGGACAGGATAGATAGATAGATAGATAGATAGATAGATAGATAGATAGATAGATAGATAGATAGATAGATAGATAGATAGATAGATAGATAGATAGATAGATAGATAGATAGATAGAGCTATATATAGATAGATATATATATATATATATATATGTATATAGATAGATAGATAGATAGATAGATAGATAGATAGATAGATAGATAGATAGATAGATAGATAGATAGATAGATAGATAGATAGACTCTAAAGACATGCTGGTAGGTTAATCGGATCCTGTCTAAATTGGCCCTAGTATGTATGAATGTGAGTTAGGGACCTTACATTGTAAGCTCCTTGAGGGTAGGGACTGATGTGAATGTACAATGTATATGTAAAGCGATGCGTAAATTGTAAATAAGTACCTGAAATAGATAGATAGATAGATAGATAGATAGATAGATAGATAGATAGATAGATAGATAGATAGATAGATAGATAGATAGATAGATAGATAGATAGATAGAGATATATATAGATATATATATATATATATATCTATATATATATATATATATATATATAGAGAGAGAGAGAGAGAGAGAGAGAGAGAGAGATTAGATACGGTAGATAGAGTGATAGAAATTAGATACATGTTTTAGATTTATATTTGATCATAATGAGAGAACAAAAGATATAGATAGATAGATAGAATTCTGCAGCATCATCTCTGTTCTGTGTGATGGAGGGCTGTGCTGGTATTGATGATCTGTATTGATCTCTCTATTCCTGATCTTATACACTCTCCAGAGATATTATATTTAATTATTGATGTTTTTGAATGTAACTTCCAGGAATGTCTGACACACGATCGATGCTGTGAGATGGCTGAGCACACAGATATGTACAGTCCACACATGTATTGATAATGTACCGGGATACAAACCTTCCTCAGCATAATTTAATACTGGAAATTATCTGTCTTTCCATACTTCTGTCATTTGTGGATATGAATAGAAAAGTGTCAAGGCATTTACACAAGAAAACTTAAAGGGCTTGTAAAGGCTTGTGTTTTTTTTTTTTTTTTTAAAAACTAAAATAATTTTACAGGCTAATACTTACCTGCTCTGTGTAATGGTATTGCACAGGGCGACCCCGATCCTCCTCTTCTGGAGTCTCCCACCGGCTCTAGGCTCCTCCTCTTCTTAGTGTGTCGCCATAGGAAACCGCTTCCTATGGTAGCACACCTGCGGACTCACTACCGAGCAGGGCTGTGTGCATCTATAGACACACACAGCATGGCTTGCCCCCCCCCTCTGTTAACAGGATTTGATTTATGGCAGCAGGAGCCGATGGCTCCCACTGCTGCCTCTCTGTCTTGTGAGAGAGAAAGGAAAGAGCTGCTACAGGCACAACGCTGGATCGAGTGAAGACTCAGATAAGTAGTTAGGGGGTGAAGGAGCGATACAAATAGTGCAACAAATAGGTGAGCTTCTCACAATGTGCATTAGAAGCTGAAGAAAGTCAGATAGACCCCCGCCTTATTTCCTGGCTGAAGGACGTTCATCATTATCTAGCCATTTTTTTTTTTTTGGCAGCGCAATTTAAAGTATGTTAGTCATAAAATGCGTTGAGGTAGCCTTACGTTACAGTTACATGCATTGGTACACTGGAATGGCACTCCAATGCCTCTTACCAACAGGACCGGATCTGGCCTATCTGATCTGGGGGTGCAGTAAAAAAGGTCAGAGGGCATGATGTCAACACTGTGTGCCAGTCATTGACAGTCTATCACACAGTGTCACAACCTGGGAAACACTATTAAACAGAACCTATGCCCCCTTTTTTTTAAATGTCCCTATCAGAGTTCCCCTTTACACCATGACTACTCCTCAGATTGCCTCCTTACATCAGGTGTTCCCATCAAGAGTGCCTCCTTATATCAGATGCCCCCATCAGAGTGCTCCCATACATCAGTAATGTCTATGACTGTTCAGTTGCTGTGTTTCCTAGAAAGCCATAACTAATTTTGCTTGTTGCTAACAGGAATGGTGGGAACCCCTCATAATGGGCACAGCAAGTGTACAGACCTCGAAACTCAGTGCAGGGCTGGTGGGAAAACCTTATAATGGGCACAGCAAGTGTACAGACCCAGGAACTCAGCACAGGGATGGTGGAAACCCCTCATAATGGACATTGCAGGTGTACAGACCCGGGAACTCAGTGCAGAGATGGTGGGAAACCCTCATAATGGGCACAGCAGATGTACAGACCTCATAACTCAGTTCAGGGATGGTGGAAACCCCTCATAATGGGCACTGCAGGTGTAATGACCTGGGAACTCAGCACAGGGAAGGTGGGTACTCCTCATAATGGGCACAGCAGGTGTATAGACTCAGTTAACTCAGCACAGGGATGGTGGGCACCCCTCATAATGGGCACAGCAGGTGTACAGACCCAGGAACTCAGTGCAGAGATGGTGGGAACCCCTCATAATGGGCACAGCAGGTGTACAGACCCAGGAACTCAGTGCAGAGATGGTGGGAACCCCTCATGTTTGTAAGATTTTTCAATAAACAAAATTAACCCCTCATAATGGGCACAGCAGATGTACAGTCATGGGAACTCGGTGCAGAGATTGTGGGATCCCCTCATAATGGGCACTGCAGGTGCTTTTAGCTTTTTTACAGTCCTAAACCAGTGTTTCTCAACCCCTTTGAGACCAGGGCCCAATACATTCTTCCAAAACATTCCATGACCCAACAGTAAAAAATAAAATTTATACTTGCACAACAAACTATGGGAATCCAAAACATTAATTGAATTTCTGGAAGGCTCTGGATGGGATTGAATGTCACTGTGGCGGGAATTGGGTTGTGGAGATATTAGGGGACTCTGCAGCAGGCTTAACATCCCGGTAGGGAATGGGGTTTCTGGAGGATGCTGGGGGTTACTGCTGGAGGTCGGGGACCTATGGAGGGCTGGAGGCTTTGCAGCCGCTTGGGGGCACTGTGTAAGGCTGGGTGGCACTGTAAGAAGTTAGGGGCACTGTGGAGGCTGAGGGCACTCATGAGGCCTGGAGGCACTATGGGCCACTATGGGGGGTTGAGGGACACAATGGGAGCTGGGAGACACTGTGGGAAGTTAAGAGACCTGTAGTTGGTTGGAGGCCCAGCAGAAAGGATGAGGGTTGTGGAGAAGGTTCGGGGACTCTGCAGCAGACTTGGTGTTCCCGTAGGATATAGGTTTTTTGGAGGATGCTGGGGGTTACTGTGGAAAATTGTTGGAGGTTGGGGAACTATGTAGGGCTGGAGGCTTTGCAGCATGGTGGGGACACTGTGCAAGGCTGGGTGGCACCGTGAGAAGTTAATGGCACTGTGGAGGCTGATGGCTCTCATGAGGCCTGGAGGCACGATGGGCCACTATGGGAGGCCGAGGGGCAATATGGGAGCTGGGAGACACTATAGGAAGTTAAGAGATCTGTAGCTGGCTGAAGGCCCAACAGATGGGAGGCCATGGGCCTGTGTTTGAGAACCTCTGTTTTAAACTATAACAGCCATTCTGAAGCCCTAGGGTTACTCCGGAGATTGTTAGGGGTTCCTATGTCTGTGGCTGATTGACCTCCCATTTGATGGAGTCTTCATAGTTTCAGGGCGAATGCAACTTAGCAGAGCCAATATCATGACACCAATGATCTTTTTTACCTGTGTGTAAGGGTGGCACTCTGGCCGCTACTGTAAGGATTGTATTCTTCTCAGTGACCATCAGCTGACCCTTGGCGGATTGGGTTAGGCAGGGGTTCCCTGAGACCTGAAAATTATTTGAGGGGTTCCTCTGGGGTATAAGGGGTGAGAAAGGCTGAACTAGAATTATAGGGAGAATAATCTATAGCAGTGGTCCCAAACTGTAACCATTTGTTTGCTTTTATCTGGTCCTTGGGGCACTATTTTATTCACTGGCACCAATGAAGGGCACAATTCCTCCAAATGACATTAACGATGGGGCACAGTTCCTCCCAATGACTCTAACAATTGGCCCCAATGACACCAATGATGGGGCACAATTCCTCCCAATGACACCAATAATGGGGTACAATTCCTCCCAATGACATCAATGATGGGGTACTATTCCTCCCACTGACACCAATGATGGGGCACTATTCCTCCCACTGACACCAATGATGGGGCACTATTCCTCCCACTGACACCAATGATGGGGCATTGTTTACTCTCACTGATGCTGGAACATTTGGAACTCCAGATGGCCACAGTCTGGCACATCTTAAAGTCTGAAGGACAGTAAACTGGCCCGTTGTTTAGAAAGTTTGGAGACCCCTGATCTATAAGATACACCATTTCCTGTAGCTTACAATCCTCCCACGGTAAGAGAAGGTGCACGAGGTACTTATTTGTATATTCATTGAGTGTTTAGGGTCATCCGAAAAGAGTTCTGAATGTTCTGAGATCATTATCTAGGAAACAACAGGAAAACAAAACTTTGGTAGAGCTTGGATTTCAATAAAGTTTGTATTGGGGAGCGTGTGAGAAGCTAGCCCAGAGTGTTTCAGTCCTGCCCAGCCCTGAGGACACTTTATCCCACATCATGAAACTCTTGTCTTCTGATTCTGTCGATAACAACAGAATATTGAAGTTGTTGGACTTCTCTCAGGCTCACAGATGTTTGGATGGTGTATTGAAGCCTTGGACTGACCTTTCCTCATAATGGACTATGTTGGAAAGCTGAATTTATTTTGTGTGTTTTTTTTTTTTCTTTTTTATGAAAACGAACTGCCAGCCATAAAACAATGGACTATACCATATTTTTACAGTCTATTTTTGGGCTGAACCAGAAGACTATCATCTACATATATTGGAGAAAGCTGTCCTATGACATCATGGCAGCCTTATTGTGCAGTATATCGATCTCAGAACAATGCCAGGACAGGAAGTGATGGGAATACTCTCCAATGGGGAAGCAGAAAAACATACTTTTAGAGTAGGGAAGGGTTGGAACGTCTGTAATGTGCCTTCTTGTGTTGGTGACAATTAACCGCCCCATTTCTTGTTTGGACACCAAAGGGACAGGAAGTGAGAAAAATCTCCCCAAATTGGGCTACAGTTGGCTTTAAATGAAGCTTGTATTTAAAAGAGGCTTCCATTAGTTCCAGTGAGAGCCATTGCTGGGTCTTACCAGCGTTTATGAGCGTTCTAGAAATGCCTGGAAATTTTTTAACATGGGTTCCTATGGAACATGTTCACATCAATGCATTTTTGTGCCTCTGCGTTTTTGGAAAGGGTCTTGGACTTTTTTTCATGCAAAATGAAGTGTTTTGCATGTAATAGAATTCAATGGACCCACATCCAAAACGCAAGTACCGCGTTTTTACTGTGTTTTTGCCGCGATTTGCGTTTTGCAGGGTTTTTATATTTCATTTTTTATATTGTATACAGCTGGTTGCTGTATAGCGCAAAAAAAAAAAAACTGTAAAAAAAAAAAGTGGCAAAAATGCGCTAAAAACACATGTTCAAAAACGTGGCAAGCACTGCAAGAAACGCTCAAAAGCAACATGCATAGATGTGAATCGAGCCTTACTGGGCACAGCATTAGGGTGCTGAAAGACCTTCACAAGATCTTTGATACTACTGTGCCATTTGATAACATGGTGATTAGGTACAGCCAGCTCCTGCTTGGTTGTTGAGGCTCCGTTTGAACTTCCATGTGTACACCTAGCATAACAAAACATGTCGATCAGAGACTTGCAACCTAAGGCACAAGGACGAGAGTGGGCATGCAATGTCATTTTCAGCAGCGCCCGGAAAATTGTCACATTGCATTTGTGGAGGTTAGGACGGGCCTACTGGAGAATCCTCCAGTGGGGCCTCTAATCCTTACTGCCATATTCTGTAATTGACAGCTCACCAGGCTGTAAAGGTTCAGGAATTGGGTTGCCCTGAAGTGTGAAGGTGCAGGAATTGTGGTTGAACTGTGGTGTGGAGGTTCAGAAAATGGGGTGATCTGAGTTGTGAAGGTGCAGGAAATGGGATGATTTGAGGTATGAAGGTGCAGGAATTGGGGTGATCTGAGGTCTGAAGGTGCAGGAATTGGGGTGATCTGAGATATGAAGGTGCAGGAATTGGGGTGATCTGAAGTGTGAAGGTGCAGGAATTGGGGTGATCTGAGCTGTGAAGGTTCAGGAATTGGGGTGATCTGAGGTACAAAGGTGCAGGGATTGGGGTGGTGTGAGCTATGAAGGTGCAGGAGTTGGGGTTAGTTTAGGTATGAAGGTGCAGGAATTGGGGTGATCTGAGGTGTGAAGGTGCAGGAATTGGGGTGACTTGAGGTGTCAAGATACAGGAATTGGGGTGATCTGAGGTGTGAGTGTGCAGGAATTGGGGTGATCTGAGCTTTGAAGGTGCAGGAATTGGGGTGATCTGAAGTGTAAAAGTGCAGAAATTGGGGTGATCTGAGGTATGTACAGTATCTCACAAAAGTGAGTACACCCCTCACATTTTTGTAAATATTTTATTCCATCTCTTCATGTGACAACACTGAAGGAATGACACTTTGCTACAATGTAAAGTAGTGAGTGTACAGCTTGTATAACAGTGTAAATTTGCTGTCCCCTCAAAATAACTCAACACACAGCCATTAATGTCTAAATCGCTGGCAACAAAAGTGAGTACACCCCTAAGTGAAAATGTCCAAATTGGGCCCAAAGTGTCAATATTTTGTGTGGCCACCATTATTTTCCAGCACTGCCTTAACCCTCTTGGGCATGAAGTTCACCAGAGCTTCACAGGTTTCCACTGAAGTCAAAACTGCAGCAAAATCGCGCAACTTTGAAGTCAAGCTGTACACTCACTACTTTACATTGTAGCAAATTGTCTTTTTTTCAGTGTTGTCACATGAAAAGATAGAAGAAAATATTTACTCATTTTTGTGAGATACTGTAGGTGCAGGAATTGGGGTGATCTGAGGTGTGAAGGTGAAGGAATTGGGGTAATCTGAGCTTTGAAGGTACAGGAATTGGGGTGATCTGAGGTGTGAAGGTGAAGGAATTGGGGTGATCTGAGGTGTGTAGGAATTGGGGTGATCTGAGATGTGAAGGTGCAGGAATTGAGGTGATCTAAGGTGTTAAGGTGAAGGAATTGGGGTGATCTGAGTTTTGAAGGTGCAGGAATTGGGGTGATCTGAGGTGTGAAGGTGAAGGAATTGGGGTAATCTGATGTGTCTTCAAATTTACCAAAACCATATAATATGGAGGTCAAACCTTAAGAGTTTCAATTTGTATGCAGTCAGGCAGGCCCCTGCACTACATGGTTTTGGTAAATCCGAAGACAAAAATCTGCAGAAAATCGAATAGTGTGTATGGGGTCTTAATGTGGAAAACACTGATTATCTCCGACATGGATAATTGAACTGCTTCTATATGTCTCCGCTCTCCATCATCCACAGACACAACATGACACCACTGACTCCTGCCCGATGACAGGTCTGCTTGCTTCTTTCGCTGGGCCATGATGTGGTTAATGGAGCCGGCCCTTGGCTTATCCCGGGGTTATTAGACAGGATGCCGGATGATTATTGGAGAATAGTGACTCTCGGCTGCGGCCGTCGGTCAATCAGTGTATGCAACAGCAGCTCCAAAAGAGATAAGACAGCTATGCGGGTCATCAGCATTTTATGAATTATTGAAGTTCTGTGGCAGAATCTAGAATCCGTCTGCCCCCTCCTGTCTGTGTGCCCGGATTACAGCGCTGGCTGGCACCATGGCCCGCATCATGACTTCACTTACCCTAAGAAAACTGCCAAATGGTGATGGTGTGTTTTTTTTTTTTTCCACACCTGGTCAATTTGAGCAGATTGCAAGCTCTTGAGGTCAAGAAAATTATGCAATTCTAACCTTTTGTTAATAGTAAATACTTTGGAAGAGCTGAAATGCTTTTCTGTTCCAATCACTGACTGCTTGGAAAAGTTCTCCTCCTAAACACAGTCCTTAAAGCTGAAATAGAATCTACTAATGTGTTGCCTTCAAATCCTCCCTTACTGATATTTTTAAATAAAGCCTTTTTTCTTTCATTACATATCTTATTTTAGATACAGTCATGTCATTGCTGGGTCTCTTTGCCCCTCTATGCAATACAGGCAGATCATGGCTGGTGGGAGGGGCCGGCAGGGTGCTGTACATAAGAGGTAAACGAAAAATCCTGGACAGCCGCACTCAAAAAAAAATTTCAATCTTTATTTAAATATGGTCATAAAAATACATGCCACAGCATCACAAAGCAGGAAAGCTGACGCGTTTCACACTGTAGTCTGTGCTTAATCATAGCTATGATCAGATAACCCCCTGGAGGAGCGCTTCCCCGAGGGGGTTACCTTGCGGGCGCGCTCCCGAGTCCGGCATTCGGCCTCCTTAGAGGCCGAATGCCGGACTCGGCCCCGCCCTCCCCGGCGCTCGCATCATTGGATTTGATTGACAGCAGTGGGAGCCAATGGCCGCGCTGCTATCAATCTATCCAATCAAGAGCTGAGAACCCCGGGCAGAGAGACCGCACGTCACCGCTGGGTCAAGTTCGGGGGTTCAGGTAAGTAAAACGGGGGGGCTGGGGGGCCGGTCACTGACAGAAATTTTTTCACCTTAATGCATAGTATGCATTAAGGTGAAAAAAACACGAAGGTTTACAACCCCTTTAATTGAACAAAGTGAAGTTAGAAGCTGATTGGCTGCCGTGCACAGCTTCACCAGATACTGACTGCTCCAGTTTTAGTAAAACTCCCCCCCTGTGTTCATATAAAAAAAATACAAGGTGTTCTATAATTGGCAGAAGGGCTGAACAACCCCCCCAGTGGTCAGTGTGCAGAGGGGAAGCCACTGGCACAGAACTCAAGCAGGACCCAGAAGATCGTGGCTATCACAGTAGTACCGGTAGCACCGAATACTACAGTCATTTCCAGATTCTTCATTAGGTATGAGATACTGTATACTTTTTATAGTGCCCAGCTGGATCAATATACAAAAAGTATGCAATCCGAAAAATTCCTGGAGTTCAGCTTTATGGGTTTGCATTTTCTTTTTTGAGCCAGTAGGTGGAGCGTTAAGCTGCTTTATATACATTAAAAAAAAAAACCTTTGTTTACAGGCTTCGTAGCTCAAGCTAACACAAAAGTTAGTGACTCATCCCTTCTCCAGTAACTCAGTTCAAAGTTTCAGCTAGACAAAGGGAGACAAAGGATAGCAGCTCTGTGGTGATGTCTCTTTAGTTAACTCTTAGTGCTCTGGAAATCATTTGCTGTGTATTAAATGTCTGTTTGTAAAATAAGGATTGTATATTTCATTAGTAGAAAAACACTATAAAACAACCGTTAAATCATAAGCCAATTTATTGACCAAAAGCAATTATAGTTTCTCTTATGCGGGGATTGCTTTGGATCTTGAAATCTTGAATTTAGCAAATGTTTGAAACAGCCATGACCCTTTTGGTCACTTAAATCGGGGGGGTCTCCAAACTTTAGAGGGCCAGTTTATTATCCTTCAGACTTTAGAGGGGCCGGACTGTAGCCAGTAGGAGTAGAAGATGTCTTGGCGTCAATAACAATGCCCCATCATTGGTGTCAGTGGGAAGAATAGTGTCCCATTATTGGTGTCAGTGGGAAGAATAGTGTCCCATTATTGGTGTCAGTGGGAAGAATAGTGTCCCATTATTGGTGTCAGTGGGAAGAATAGTGTCCCATTATTGGTGTCAGTGGGAAGAATAGTGTCCCATTATTGGTGTCAGTGGGAAGAATAGTGTCCCATTATTGGTGTCAGTGGGAAGAATAGTGTCCCATCATTGGTGTCAGCAGTGGGAGAAATAGTGTCCCAACATTGGTGTCAGTAGGAGGAATAGTGCCCCATCATTGGTTTCAGAGGAAGCAATAGTGCCCCATAGTCTCTGTCAGTTGGAGGAATAGTGCACCATCATTGGTGTCAGTGAGAGGAATAGTTCCCCATAGTTGGTGTCAGTAGGAGGAATAATGCCCCATTGTTAATGTCAGTAGGAGGTATGCCCCAAGGGCCGGATAAAGGCAAGCAAAGAGCTGCATCTGGCCCCCGGGCCGCAGTTTGGAGACCACTAACCTGAATAATAAACCCCAACCTGGTATACATCAAATAATGTTTGGTGGTGATTATGTGAGGTAGTTGTCACTGGAACAAGTGTCCCCATTTGAAGATGTCCTCTCTATTCAACTAAAAATATTGACTGATGTCAACTCAAAATGTTTGGCTTGTCCCTCACTTTCAGTCCTGGTGACAATGGTCACCAGGGAAAATGAAATAGACAGCAATTCAAACAGCTTGACCCCTCTCTATTACATCCAAATGTATGCGTGGGCAGGCATCCACAGGTATCTGAGGGTGGTCAGACCACCCTTGCATGTCCTAAGGATGGTCCTTGTCTTAAGGACATGCAAGGATGGTCTGACCATCCTCAGATACCTGTGGATGCCTGCCCACGCATACATTTGGATGTAATAGGGAGGGGTCAAGCTGTTTGATTTGCTGTCTATGTTCCACGTTAGTAAATACTGACTATGTCAATGGTCACCAGGACTGAAAGTGAGGGACAAGCCAAACATTTTGAGTTGACATCAGTCAACATTTTTAGTTGAATAGAGAGGAAATCTTCCAATAGGGACACTTGTTCTAGTGACAACTGTCTTAGAATATGTTAATGTCAATCTTACCTCTCCTGGGATCCAGCAACAGTTCTCCTGATCGGCTCCATTTAAAATGGCAGTGACACGTGGCTCTGTGCCTCCTATGTTCTCTAAGTCTGCCTTGAGCCTTTTGGGTACTCTGTAACTCCAGCACACTCCCAGTCTATGTGTCCTCCAAGAGCCCAGTGACTCCACGAGTGCTCCCGCTCCATGTGCCCTCTAGTGACCCCAGTGACTCCAAGTACGCTCCCAGTCCACATATCATCTAGTAATCACAGTGCGCCTAGTAACTCCACGTGCACTCCTAGCCCATGTGTCCTCTAGTGACTCCAATTGCACTCTCAATCCATGTGTCCTTTGGTGACTCTATTGTGCCCACTGACGCCAAGTGCTCTCCCAGCCTGCATGCCACCTAGTGACTTCAGTGCGCCCAGTGACTCCAGGTGCGCTCCCAGTCCAAATGCCATCTAGTGATTCCACAGCGCCTGGTGACTCCAAATGCCCTCCCAGCCCATGTGCCTCCAGTAGTGCCCAGTGACTCCAAGTGCACTTCCAGTCCAAGTCTTCTAGTGACTCCAGTGCGCCTCGTGACTCCAAGTATACTCCCAATCCACGTGTCATCTAGTAACTCCAGTGCACCCAGCGACTCCAAGTGCTCCATTGGTAGTGCAATCCAAACCTGACAGGGGCTTTAACCGTTCCATACTTTGTCTTAAGTTAAAAAAAATTTATTTGGCCTTAGATAGTCCACGTGTCATCTAGTGACTCTAGTGCACCACTAGTCCACTGGTAGTGAACACCAGACCTAACAGGGGCTTCAACCATTCCATAGTCTATCCTAAATAAAAAAAAATAAACTTTTGGCCTTACATACATTTTAACTTGGAAGTACGAGAGGACAATGTTAGTCAGTACACCCATCGAGACCCCTGAATGGGTAGTGTCAAGTGTCTACAAGTATAAATGCATTTTTCCAGCGATGTATATGATTACTGAATTTCTCAGTAATTCTCATTTTCTCTGTTATGTATTTTTTCTTAATGGTAATTTTTATGTGTTTCCATTCACTGCTACAGATGCAGCCAAGTTGCACCGCTGTGATGGACACTCTTGTAACCCACCGGTTGGGAACCTTGCAACTGGCCGGACACCGGTCACGCTCACCACTTGCGGAATGGACACCAGTGAACTCTACTGCTTTTACACCGAGGACCAGCTATTCCATAAGGCCCCGGTCTCCTGTGGTCCACCCCAGTGTACAAAGTGTAGCCTTAACCAGCCTGAGAATTCCCACCTACCTGCTCACATGACAGATGATGTGTTCTCAAGTCCGGCGACGTGGTGGCAGTCTGCCCAAGGTGTCCTCCGGGAGGAGATAAGGCTGGACTTCGAGACAGAGTTCTACCTGACTCATGTCATCATGGTGTTCAAGTCTCCGCGCCCAGCGGCCATGGTGCTGGAAAGGTCCGGGGACCACGGCAAGACCTGGAGGGCTTATAAATACTTTGCAAATAACTGTACGGCCACCTTTGGTTTGGCAGATGACCTGTTCGAGGAGGGAGCACGATGTACTTCCAGGTATTCAGACTCCTGGCCCTGTACAAAAGGGGAGGTAAGAAGTCTTTCATGCAATTTAAAGCAGAATTCCAGGCAATCAACTATATGCATAGAATAAATACATGCCGTATATGAGTGCTATTTTACCTCCCACTGATACCAATAATGGGGCACTATTCCTCCCACTAACACCAATGATGGGGCACTATTCCTCCCACTGACACCAACTATGGGGCATTATTCCTCCTACTGATGCCAACTATGGGACGACAATATTCCTCCCACTGACACCAATGATGGGACACTATTTCTCCCACTGTTACCAACTATGGGGCATTATTCCTCCTACTGACGCCAACTATGGGACACTATTCCTCCCACTGACGCCAATGATGGGTCACTATTCTTTCCACTGACACCAATGATGGGACACTATTCTTTTCACAGACACCAATAATGGGGCACTATTCCTCCCACTGACACTAATGATGGTGAACTATTCCTCCCACTGACACCACCAATGATGGGACACTATTCCTCCCACTGACACTAATGATGGTGAACTATTCCTCCCACTGACACCACCAATGATGGGACACTATTCTTTTCACTGACACCAATAATGGGGCACTATTCCTCCCACTGGCACTAATGATGGTGAACTATTCCTCCCACTGACACCCCCAATGATGGGACACTATTCCTCCCACTGACACTAATGATGGGAAACTATTCCTCCCAATGACACCAATGATAGGCTACTACTCCTCCTCCTCCTAGTGACCTCCAACCTTGAGGTCATGTTTATTCTCACTGATGCTGGGCCCAGGACATTTTCTACCCTCCACCACAATCTGGCCCCCCTAAAGTCTGAAAGACAGTAAACTGGCCCTTTGAAAATTTTGGTGACCCCTGGTCTTTACCTTTCTATGTTTACTTCTGTACACATAATCCCACCTAATGGGTCCCCATACATTATGCACACCAGGGCTGCACAAATCCCAAGAGCCAGGTTGCCAATGCTCCTTAAAGCTTACAGCTGGGGCCAACTTTTGAGGTTTTATCTAGTTGTTGGTAGTGGAGCTGGCTCCTACAAAAAAATCCTGCTTTCTCCTGGATTGAACAGACTGGCATTCCATATTAAATTGTCCACCCCTTATGTACACCCAAAAGCTTCTGCAAAGTTTGTGTCCAAAAAACAATACTATTTCTATTTAGGAAAAAAATTAAAATCCAGTGCACTTTGGGGGTTCCAAGAGGCCCCTGCATCCTGACTTAGTGATGGTTGACTAAACAAGATGGTTGGGGCAATAAAAGTTTGGGAATACTGGAGTTCTAATTTTGGAAATCCTATGGCACTTCTCGAAAATGTGTTGACTGCTTTAAATGACTGCTTAAACAAATTTACTTTATCTGAACTGTTTGGGCTTTGCTTTCAGTTTTTTTGAAGCTTTGGAGGGCCAAGTTGGGGATCTTTGTGTACTTGAGAGCTGCTTTAGAAATACTCGAACACTGGACTCCCGTATTCTATATTGGGTCCAGTGTTCCACCATCTCACTTCTTTACTTTGATACATCAGGGTTTCTGTATATGAAAGACTTGGGTGGAGGACTGCATGGAGTGATGCACATTGACATTACCTGGATTCAGGGATTTTTTTTTTTTTATTAGAGTATAAGTGCAGGTACTCCCTGTTCCGAGTCACCCCTTGTCCTTGCCCCCTACCCACCTCAGAGCACTGTCCCTTGTCTCCACCCCCTACCCACCTCAGAGCACCGTCCCTTGTCTCCACCCCCTACCCACCTCAGAGCACTGTCCCTTGTCTCTACCGCCTACCCACCTCAGAGCACCGTCCCTTGTCTCCACCCCCTACCCACCTCAGAGCACTGTCCCTTGTCTCCACCCCCTACCCACCTCAGAGCACTGTCCCTTGTCTCCACTCCCTACCCACCTCAGAGCACCGTCCCTTGTCTCCACCCCCTACTCACCTCAGAGCACTGTCCCTTGTCTCCACTCCCTACCCACCTCAGAGCACTGTCCCTTGTCTCCACCCCCTACCCACCTCAGAGCACCGTCCCTTGTCTCCACCCCCTACCCACCTCAGAGCACTGTCGCTTGTCTCCACCCCCTACCCACCTCAGAGCACCGTCCCTTGTCTCCACCCCCTACTCACCTCAGAGCACTGTCCCTTGTCTCCACTCCCTACCCACCTCAGAGCACCGTCCCTTGTCTCCACCCCCTACTCACCTCAGAGCACTGTCCCTTGTCTCCACCCCCTACCCACCTCAGAGCACCGTCCCTTGTCTCCACCCCCTACCCACCTCAGAGCACTGTCGCTTGTCTCCACCCCCTACCCACCTCAGAGCACCGTCCCTTGTCTCCACCCCCTACCCACCTCAGAGCACCATCCCTTGTCTCTACCCCCTACCCACCTCAGAGCACTGTCCCTTGTCTCCACCCCCTACCCACCTCCGAGCACTGTTCCTTGTCTCCACCCCCTACCCACCTCCGAGCACTGTTCCTTGTCTCCACCCCCTACCCACGTCAGAGCACTGCCCCTTGGTTCCACCCCCCTACCCACCTCCCAGTATCACCTTTTTTATACAATACAGAACTAAGTGTCATTTTGTGGTGCTAAGTAATTTGTATGGAATGTGAAAACCAGTAAAGGAGTTAAATAAATCCCCTGCAGCCAGCAACAATAGCCCCCCCAAGCAACAATAGACCCCCCCTAGCTACAATAGGCCCCAGCCAGCAACAATAGACTCCCTAGTAACAATAGACCCCAGTCAGCAACAATAGATCCCTCCAGCAACAATAGACCTGCCACAACAATAGATCCCCCAGCAAGAATAGATCCCCCAGTAACAGTAGTTCCTCCCAGCAACAATAGTTCCTCCCAGCAACAATAGTTCCTCCCAGCAACGATAGATCTCCCAGCAACGATAGATCTCCCAGCAACGATAGATCTCCCAGCAACAATAGATCTCCCAGCAACAATACATCTCCCAGCAACAATACATCACCCAGCAACAATAGATCCCCCCAGCAACAATGGACCTCCCCAGAAACAATATTTCCTCCTAGCAGCAATAGACCTGCCACAACAATAGATCCACCCAGCAACAATAGTTCTTCCTAGCAACAATAGACCTGCCACAACAATAGATCCCCCAGCAACAATAGTTACTCCCAGCAACAATATACCTGCCACATCATTAGATCCCTAGCAAGAATAGATCCCCCAGTAACAATTGCTCCTCCCAGAAACAATAGACCTGCCACAACAATAGATCTCTCAGCAACAATGGATCCACCCAGCAACAATAGTTCCTCCTAGCAGCAATAGACCTGCCACAGCAATAGATCCCCCAGCAACAATAGTTCCTCCTAGAAACAATAAAGCTGCCACAACAATAGATCCTCCAGCGACAATAGATCCCCCCCAGCAACAATAGTTCCTCCTAGCAGCAATAGATCCCCCAGTAACAATAGTACCTCCCAGCAGCTAAAGACCTGCCACAAAAATAGATCTCCGAGCAACAATAGATCATCCTAGTGACAATCAATCCCCCAGCACACCCCATCACCATTACATACATTCAGCGTTGGAGGTGCCAGAACTGCATTTCCCCACATACCTACTGATTAAAAGCCCTGCCTGGATTTAAACCAGAAGCTCTAAACTTGAGGCTGAGCTTGTAATAGGATGTCACCAGCACAGGAATTGAGGGAAAATCTTCTAATGGGGACACAGACAGCAAAAAAATCCCCCCCCCCAAAAAACATACATACAATCCAATGAGAGCACCAAACAAATGTCCAAGAGTCCAAGGTAAATTAATGATAACATTGATTCGTAGCAAAATAAGGCCAACACGTTTCTGGGGCCAAACACACTCCTCCTTCATCAGGGCAATCCTTTGATGTGGCAGCTGCATAAGTTCGATTTTTTTAGAATTAAAACCTGACAGAGGTTCTAACTCTTCTCCACTATTTTTAAAACTGATGGTCAGCTTTAGGGCCCCATCCAGACCTCGGATAGCAGGAACAAGTGTTCCCGTTCGTGATTTTTAAAGTGCTATTTACACACCGAAACGCGTGTCGCGCATAGGGCAGCCCAGTCACTTCAATGAGCTGCCCTATGTGCATTTGTTGCCCAAAACAAGCTCCTGATCCTTTTTTTGGGAGGCAAGCTTAGCTCAGTTTTTAAGTGTTCCATTTTGTTGCGCGACAATTGGGCAGAGTTGCACTACGATTGGGGCACCATCAGTGGCGGCCGGACCATAATGGGCGCAGGGGCTCTGCCCCCCTAGTTTGCATGCGGGGGTCTTTCTATGAGCTTTTTTTTTTTTTTTTTTTCAAGCACATGATTAGAGCCCGAGGCGCTAACTGGCTTGCAAAAAAGGGAGGGCTTGGGATGCAGAGCAATGCGCCCCGAAACCCACCCACTTGTGACACTAGCGAATCAATATTCACTATCAGTTTCTGGCTTCTCCTCCCAGCCTATCAGGACAGGAGGCGGATCTAAAGAAGAACGGGTTATCCAGGAGGAGAAGCCAGGGAAGCCGCAGCGCCGTGACCCTGGAGGGGTGACCTGGGAGGGGGGGTTGTTTGCCACCCCCCCCAAAAAGTTTAGCACCAGCCTCCACTGGGTGCCATTGAGAATAATAGCGCCCAACCGCAACTTGCGCATTCTGCCTTGATTTGAAATCGCCTTATGTGAACGGGGCCCTAAGGATCTTTTGCAATGGGCAACAGCTTGGCTTTATTTATTCCAAATAATATATATAGCTGTGTTGATTCAGTACTTTGCCCTTTCTCCTGCAGGTGATATTTCGTGCCATAACTCCAGCAAACAGGATCGAAGATCCCTACAGCCTCCAGGCCCAGGATCAGCTAAAAATCACCAACCTCCGGCTCCTCCTTTTAAAGAGACAGGAATGTCCTTGCCAAAGTGTGCCCGGGTCCTTGGAGAAGCCACAGAGATTCGCCCATTATGCCATCTACGACCTCATTGTCCGCGGAAGCTGCTTCTGCAACGGGCACGCTGAGGAATGCCAGCAGGCTGGGAACGTGGCCGGTGTGGACAGCATGGTGAGTCCAGGAAAACATTAAAGCTGAACTCCGGGATAAGCAAATGTTGCCTAAATATTGAAGTCATGTGTATTCTTCCTTCAATCTTTGGGAGCTTTGTGAATTTCTTCCAGATCTGCTCAGTAATCCCAGTGTGAGACTTCCTGTAATAAAGACCGCTCACTGCTGCTCTCTCTCCTTGTGCAGGGTGACCGGTCTTTTTTCCGCCCCTTCCTGTAGTTTTCTGCAGGCAGCCTGTGGTGGGTGGGACCGGCTAGGCCCCTCCCACAGCTCTGCTCTCTCTCTCTCTCTCTCCTCTTGTGCAGGGTGACTGGAATTGTCTCCGCTCCCCCCCTGTAGTTTCCTGCATGCAGCTTGTGGTGGGTGGGACCTGATAGGCCCCTCCCACAACTCTGCTCTCTCTCTCTCTCTCTCTCTCTCCCCCTCCTGTAGTTTCCTGCAGGCAGCCTGTAGTGGGTGGAGTCTGCTGGGCCCCTCCCACAGTTCTGCTCTCTTACACAGACTATGTACAGCCCAGTGATGATGACACTGCTACCTCTTCAGGGTAATATATGGGTTTAAAAACGCATGTATATCCTTCTTGGCTATTATTGACTTACTTAAATGAAGGTTCTTTTGCCCAGGAATTTAACAACATTTAATAAAACTTTCAGCAGAATTTTAGTACTTACTGTAAAACTATTTTCTCTTTCGTGCATCAAGAATTGCTGCTGTTGACTGAAGATCAACTGTGGGTTATGCTGCCACCTCCAGCTGCCATTTGTGTATGGCTGATCTTCCTGCATCTCTCAATAAGCGAAAGAGAAAACCTGTTTTTTATGCTTTTCCTTGCCCAATATGCGTTGGCAGTCTACATTGAGGGGGGTGGGGGTTCATGTGACAGGGTGACGACACACGACCACAAATGGGTAACAAGGACTAGGCGAGGACTAGTGTTTTCACCCTGTAACAGGCTGTGTCAACGGTGGACCATACCTGCCCGATATGTGTTGGTAGTCTCCATTGAGGGGGGGGGTGCACACGTGACAGGGTGACGACGCACGACCACAAATGGGTAACAAGGACTAGGCGAGGACTAGTGTTGTCACCCTGTAACAGGAAGTGTCAACGGTGGACCATGCCTGCCCAATATGCGTTGGTAGTCTACATTGAGGGGGGTGGGGGTTCATGTGACAGGGTGACGACGCACGACCACAAATGGGTAACAAGGACTAGGCGAGGACTAGTGTTGTCACCCTGTAACAGGAAGTGTCAACGGCGGACCATGCCTGCCCAATATGCGTTGGTAGTCTCCATTGAGGGGGGGGGGTGCATGTGACAGGGTGACGACGCACGACCACAAATGGGTAACAAGGACTAGGCGAGGACTAGTGTTGTCACCCTGTAACAGGAAGTGTCAACGGTGGACCATGCCTGCCCAATATGCGTTGGTAGTCTCCATTGAGGGGGGGGGTACATGTGACAGGGTGACGACGCACGACCACAAATGGGTAACAAGGACTAGACAAGGACTAGTGTTTTCACCCTGTAACAGGCTGTGTCAACGGTGGACCATACCTGCCCGATATGTGTTGGTAGTCTCCATAGTAGGGGGGGGGGGGGGCATATGACAGGGTGACAGTGCAGCAACACAAACGGGAGACAAGGACAAGTGTCGTCAACCCATAAAAGGAGGTATCAATGGTGAACTATGCCTGCCCAATATGTGTTGGTAGTTTCCATCGGGGGGGGGGGTGCATGTGACAGGGTGACAACACAAGAACACAAATGAGTAATAGGGACAAGTGTTGTCAGCCCATAACAGAAAGTGTCAGCGGTGGACCATGCCTGCCCAATATGCATTGGTAGTCTCGATTGAGGGGGGGGTGCATATAACAGGGTGACAACGCAAGACCACAAATGGGTAACAAGGACTAGTGTTGTCACCCTGCAACAGGCTGTGTCAACGGTGGACCATGCCTGCCCAATATGTGTTGGTAGTCTCCATCGGGGGGATGGGGGGGCGCATATGACAGGGTGACAACACAGGAACACAAATGAGTAACAGGGACAAGTGTTGTCTCCTTGTAATAGGTGTCAGTGGTGGATTGCCTATCCGATATATGTTGGTAGTCTCCATTGGGGGGTGCATCATGTAACAGTTGACTAGGCAGGAACACAAATCTGAGGCAAGGACAAGTGTTGTCAGCCCATAACAGAAAGTGTCAGTGGTGGACCATGCCTGCCCCATGGGTGTGGGTAGTCTCCATTGGGTGGGGTGCATGTGACACGGTGACAACGCAGGAACACAAAACAGGGACATGTGTTGTCATCCCATAATAGGAAGTGTCAATGGTGGACCATGCCTGCCCCATGCGTGTGGGAAGTCTCCATAGGGGGGTGCATGTGACACGGTGACAATGCAGGAACGCAAAACGGGGACATGTGTTGTCATCCCATAATAGGAAGTGTCAATGGTGGACCATGCCTGCCCCATGCGTGTGGGTAGTCTCCATTGGGGGGTGAATGTGACACGGTGACAACATGCCTGCTGAAAATGTCTTGGTAGTCTCTATCAAGGGTGCCTATGACAGGGTGACAACACAGGAATAAAAATACGTGACGAGGACATGTGTCGTCACCCTGTAATAGGAGGTGTCAATGGTGGACCATGCCTACCCAGTATAAGTTGGTAGTCTCCATCGGGGGATCTATGTAACGGGATGACTAGGCAGGAACATAAATCTGAGGCAAGGACAAGTGTTGTCATACCATAATAGGAAGTGTCAATGATGGACCACACCTGCCCAATATGTGTTGGTAGTCCCCATGGGGAGGACAACACAGGAACACAAAGGGAAAACAAGTGTTGTCACCCCATAAC
Organism: Lithobates clamitans; assembly: GCA_037952925.1. NCBI lineage: Eukaryota > Metazoa > Chordata > Amphibia > Anura > Ranidae > Lithobates > Lithobates clamitans. The sequence goes on from JBBGZY010000869.1 coordinate 2,399,838, forward strand.
ATGACGTGTCTGAACAAGGACCTTCATGGCAGGATCACCAGGTAATAAAAGATCCCTATTTATAAAGATTGAGGTGAACATAGCAGAGGTCGTATGAGATTTTAGTAATGGGGTTTGGAACTTCTTTAATTGAATTAGTGGTCAGGAATGTGTTTGCTCACTTTAGACTTCAGCTGTGTGTCATGTCATGATAACATCAGTTTGATGTCCTGGCGCTGTATATCAGCGGCATTAGTAGTTTTTGTTTTGCCCTACGAGACAGAAAATGGCAACCCGTGTTGTGTTAGCGATAATTCGGTCAGCTGAGCCCAGTGTTGTCACACTCACTGAGCATGAGGCCCTGGGGGAAGCTGGCACAACCTGACCTCCAGAGCCAAGGGGTGGCTGGGCTCAGCTAAACCCCCCCATCACCCCGCCCCCATCGCATACCACCCAGCTGGCAGCGCGCCCACCGCCGCCTTATCCGCCGCTCTATGACCAAGCCTTACCAGCCATCCACATTGTATTTACAGTAGGTCTAAACCCAATCCATTAAAATCTCTAAAAGCTTTACCGTGCCCATGTCATTTCCAAATATTTTTAAATATCTGCAATATTCATTAAAATATTCCATGGTGATCCCGCCAGGAACTTCCTGTTTAGGTTGACAACTGTTTCCCAGTATTTCTCTTGTGTTGTCACCCATTCACATGCATCCCTGGTGGAGACTACAAGCGGTCGCACCAACACATATTGCCCAGGAATGGCCCACCTTGGCACTTCTGCCTTAGAGCACTGGGGCTCCTGGTCGCCATTCCGCAAGGACAATGTCTGTATGGAGTTTGCATAAAGTCCCTGCAGGTTTCCTCCCACACCCCAAAAACATGCTGGGAAGTTAATTGGCTCCTGTGTAGAATTGACCCTAGTATGATATTATGTCGCACTGAAGTAGCGTGATTAAAAAGCCGCATCGGTGTGAACGGGGGCTAAGTCGTATTGAAATCGCATCAAAGTGGTGCAGGAATTTTTTTTCAAATTCCGCAGCTTGAGTCACATTGGAGCGGCTGCAGGTGAAAAAAATGTGTTTTGACTTGTCATGCGACTTTATGTGTTGCAAGTGTGAAAGCTGATGGCGGGTCCGGTAAGAATGAACTGTGTGCTCATATAGAACAAATTAGCAGTTCACACATGCAGGTGTGTCCATGGTAGATATAATTAACCACAATGGAGCAAATAGGAGAGGTTCATTATTAGGGTTTTCAGACGTTTTACCTTGTATAACACATTCATATTTACTAATTAGGAGCATGAAAGGAGCAGTAATGATGCACAAAATGAAAGTAACCCGGTCACCCGTAACAGATTCCTGAAGTTGGATCAATCGGTTGCTATTTATGACTACATTGTTCTTTCCTTCTTGCAAAAATTGGAACAATCTTTCCTTGAGTTACCAGGACTACATAATATGAGGACAACCCTAAGCAACTTATTCAGTTAGTATCATAAGTTCAGGCAGGCCCTTGAACTACATAGTTGATAGTAGATATAAAGCAGTGGTTGTAAACCACCGGACCATGGCCCATTGTCAGATGGTGGCCTCCTTTCTACCGGACATCTCGCTAGCAGATCCCTTAACCTCCCATAGTGCCCTTCAGCTCTCATGCTGCCGCCCAACCTCTCATAGTGGCCCACAGTACCCCTCAACCTTCCATAATGACCTACAATGCCCCTCAACCTTCTATAATGGCCCGCAATGCCCCTCAACCTCCCATAGTGGCCCACAGTGCCCCTCAACCTCCCATAACGACCTACAATGCCCCTCAACCTTCCATAATGGCCCGCAATGCCCCTCAACCCCCCATAGTGGCCCACAGTGCCTCTCAACCTCCCATAGTGGCCAGCAGAGCCCCTCAACCTCCCATAACGACCCACAATGCTTCTCAACCTCCCATAGTGGCCCGCAGTGCCCCTCAACCTCCCATAACAGCTTGCAATGCTTTTCAACCTCCCATAGTGGCCCATAGTGCCCCTCAACCTCCCATAGTGGCCTGCAGTGCCACTCCCCTCAACCTCCCATAGTGGCTTGCAATATTTCTTTCACTGACGCCAATGACGGGGTACTATTCGTTCCAATGAAACTATTGATAAGGCACTATTCCTCCCACTAATACCAACGACAGGGAATTATTCTTTCCAGTGACACCAACACTGGGGCTCTATTCCTTCCACTAACACCAACGATGGGGCATTATTCCTCCCACGAACACCAACACTCGGGCTCTATTCCTTCCATTGTTGCTCTTCATAAAGATGGTCTAGGCCAGAGGTAGGCAACCTTGGCCCTCCAGCTGTTTTGAAACTACAAGTCCCATGAATCATTGCAAGACCCTGACAATCACAGGCATGACTCCTAGAGGCAGAGGCATGATGGGATTTTTAGTTTCACCACAGCTGGAGGGCCAAAGTTGCCTTCCCCCTGGCATAGGCTATAAGAAGATTGCCAAGAACCTGAAACGTAGCTGCAGCACGGTGGCCAAGACCATACAGAGGTTTAACAGGACAGGTGCCACTTAGAACAGACCTCGACATGGTCGACCAAAGAAGTTGAGGTCACGTGCTCAGCGTCATATCCAGAGGTTGTCTTTGGGAAATAGACGTATGAGTGCTGCCAGCATTGCTGCAGATATTTAAGGGGTGGGGGGTCAGCCTGTCAGTGCGCAGACCATACGACCATACGACCATAAAATTTGTCTGCATGGCTGTCATCCCAGAAGGAAGCCTCTTCTAAAGATGATGCACAAGAAGGCCCGTAAACAGTTTGCTGAAGACAAGCAGACTAAGGACATGGATTACTGGAACCATGTCCTGTGGTCTGATGAGACCAAGATAAACATAATTGTTTCAGATCAAGCGTGTGTGGCGGCAACCAGGTGAGGAGTACAAAGACAAGTGTGTCTTGTCTACAGTCAAGCATGGTGGTAGGAGTGTCATGGTCTGGGGCTGCATGAGTGCTGCCGGCCCTGGGGAGCTACAGTTCATTGAGGGAACCATGAATGCCAACATGTACTGTGACATACTGAAGCAGAGCATGATTCCCTCCCTTCAGAGACTGGGCCGCAGGGCAGTATTCCAACATGATAACGACCCCAAACACACCTCCAAGACGACCACTGCCTTGCTAAAGAAGCTGAGGTTAAAGGTGATGGACTGGCCAAGCATGTCTCCAGACCTAAACCCTACTGAGCATCTGTGGGGCATCCTCAAACAGAAGGTGGAGGAGCGCAAGGTCTCTAACATCCACCAGCTCCGTGATGTCGTCATGGAGGAGTGGAAGAGGACTCCAGTGGGAACCTGTGACACTCTGGTGAACTCCATGACCAAGAGGGTTAAGGCAGTGCTGGAAAATAATAGTGGCCACACAAAATATTGACACTTTGGGCCTAATTTGGACATTTTCACTTAGGGGTGTACTCACTTTTGTTGCCAGCAGTTTAGACATTAATGGCTGTGTGTTGAGTTATTTTTAGGGGACAGCAAATTTACACTGTTATACAAGCTGTACACTCACTACTTTACATTGTAGCAAAGTGTCATTTCTTCAGTGTTGTCACATGAAAAGATCTAATGAAATATTTACAAAAATGTGAGGGGTGTACTTACTTTTGTGAGATAAAGTATATAATACTATATATGACCAAACCTCGGGCTGTGTGTCCCCGGGTCACCCGAGGTGAGCCTTGTTTGTGCACAGAGCCGTTCCTTGGTGGATTTGCTCACATTCCTTCTGTCTCCCTCCTCCATTTCTAAAAGTTATCTCTTGTTCAAACATCTTGTGCCTTCCACCCCCCCCCCCCCATAATCCCCAGCAGGGTTTCCAAAGTATCTGATCTAGGCTGTGCCAGGCTGGGTGACCCCCAGGCACTGCTCAGCTCCGCTGTTGGGTCGGCAATTCAAAGAGCAGCTGGAATAAAAAAAATGGTTCAATGCCAGAAAAAAAACACATCCCAGACAGTGACATGGGGCTGGCTGTGCCCGCAGAGGGGGGGGGGAGGGGGGCTGCCACCCAATGCTGCCACTGCCCGCTGCTAGCTGCAGATTAATATAATGGAAGGGAACAATGAGCGTCCGGAACTGATCTGTTATGGGGCCGATTTACAGGGAAGTTCCACGTTTTTATCCCAAACATCAAGTGAATCAGAATGCTACTAAATGTTCTATAGAGATATGTTGAAAAATTAAAGCAGATCTAAAACTACAGAAGAATATTTCCACTGGAAACATTATTCATGGCCCATAAAGCCATTGCTATTTGATGATAATCCCATTCCCTCCTAGTCTGTCCCAGTGGATACTATTAACCCCTTTACAATGATGCAAAATAGAAGTAGGTTTTTTTTCGTGACGCTACATATTCACTATACTACCAAAAGTATTGGGACGCCTGCCTTTACACGCACATGAACTTTAATGACATCCCAGTCTTAGTTGCACTTTGCAAAGTGCACGGTCTGTTGGCCTTTAGTAAATCAACCCTTATCTGTCCACCGGTCATTGGGAACCTCTCCTAATCTGAGATAGAAGACCTTGGCCTTGTCTCTTAATGACACATCTTAGGCCTTGTTCACATGGGTGGTAAAATCTAATTATGGGGCAGATCATAATGAATGATTAATATTATTTTTTTTTTTTAACAGGTCCCTGGCAAATGTATCTGTCAGCATAATACAGCCGGAGACCACTGTGAGCAGTGTGCCCTTCTGTACAACGACCACCCATGGAGGCCTGGAGATGGGAAAACAGGAGCACCCAACGAGTGTAAGAGTGAGTACAGAAAAGATGGCCGGCGTAAAGAGAGCTTGTATGTTTATAGTTATTTAAAGGATCTGTCCATCCAAAAATTTGATTCTAGGTGTGGCTGGAGACTGATGGACTGAGTCCCTGGCTTCCTATTTATATTGGATGCTCCAAAAGCTCCAACTCTCTGTCCTAATTCCTAGTTCTGTTCCTGTCCACCTGAGAGTTTTATAGTATCCCCGTCCGCCCTTGTGTGTTCCAGCTAATACTATTACATTCTCTATTTTTATATAACAATTCCAGCAAGGATATTGGGAGTCCCTGATAATAGGCACAGCAGAGGTGCGGACTTAGAAACTCAGGAAAGGAATGGTGGGAACCCCTCATAATGGGCAAAGTAGGTGTGAAGGCCCAGGAACTCAGAACAGGGATGGTGAGAACCCCTCATTATGAGCAGAGCAGGTGTGCAGACCTGGGGACTCAGCACACGGAAGGGTAGTAAGCCCTCAGAATGGGCAAAGCAGGGGTGCAGACCTCGGAACTAATGGCAGGGATGGTGGGAACCCTCATATTGAGCACAGCAGGTGTACAGGCCTGGGAACTCAGCGCAAGACTCTATCTGGATAGCAGACCTAGCCTAGAAAGATTAGATCTACTATAGGGAAGCCATAAGGCTCTCTGAAGATTCAAAAGGATGCATCAAATACTCACTTTAGCCTGATCTCCTCTAGCTTTTGAGAATGCATAAAACTAATTGAACCCCGTAGTTGCTGATATTTCTCTTAAGCGCAGGGCTGCTATTTGAAGCTGTTATGTCCTCCTCAGAGTCGGGAGAGAGTGTGTAAGGGTCCCACAGTTGGCAGAGCAGTAACTGCCAGATGACCTCTCACTTCTGACTTCTACGACCTAGAGTCATCCTGAGACTGCTGCTGGGTGCCACCATCTTAGATGTGATGTCAGCAGCCCCGGCCGACTCAAGTGACACTCTATAGCAGCCTTTCTCAACCTTTTTACCCCAAAGGAACCCTTGCAATCATTTTCAGGTCCCAGGGAACCCCTAACAAATGTAGTCCATTGGTGATCTTTAGGGAAATTGCCCCCTCCGTTGGTGGCGGACAGTGAGAAGAATGCTCCGTTTACAGAAATGGCTCTGGCTATGCCAAGTGGTGTTGGACCTGGAACTATGCAGGCACCATAACATCATTGGTCATTTAGCCACAGCTCAAGGAACCCTTAGCCACTTCTGGAGGAACCCTAGGGTTCCATGGAACCCTGGTTGAGAATGGCTGCTCTATAGTATTCTCCAATGCTCCTCCCCTGGCAGGTATATAAAAAGTAGGGAGGGAAGAAGCTGAAGGAGCTGGGCCAGCTTTGACAGTAATTAGAAACTCACAGAAGACGAAAGAGCTATAACATGCATGAAGGGAGGGGGCTGTGCTACAAAATTGACTAGTTCAAAGATACATTGCAAGTGAATAAATATAATTTATTGAATGAAGAAACACTGCATGCAAGCATGTAAAGTTCTTGAATTCTCTCTGCTTTATTTGAAATGTTTTAAGTTGGTGACAGGGTCTCTTTAAGCTGCAATTTGCCCATGTTGTTCATCACTCGCAGGGTGTCGCTGTCACAATCACGCCCTCAGCTGCCGCTTTGATCACAACCTCTGGCTTGCTTCTGGAAATAAGAGTGGAGGGGTCTGCGAGAACTGCCAACACCACACGGAGGGGTACCGCTGCCAGCGCTGCCAGGGCGGCTACTACCGAGAATACAGCGAGCCCATCAGCTCCCCACTGGCATGCAAAGGTAAGGGGTGGCATGGACCTGTATTAGATAGGTAGAGAGGTTGCAGCAATAAACATATAGAGGAGAAGGTGGTGAGAGAGGCACTGCTACTAAGTCCTTCTATGATGTTTTCAAATGTATGAAAACCCAAGTAAAAATGTAGTGTATTGTACATGTAGTGTACATGTAATATATTGCAGTTTACCACTCCTTAAATGTGGTGGTAGTATTCGTTTACCTTTTTTTAAGGCTAAGAACATTTTCTGCAAGTATATAATAAAGACCTGCCAGGTTTTCAGTGTCCTTATAACTCCCTGTGCACTGGACTGATATCTCGAACTACTGTGAACTACACATCCACCTCCCTCCCTATGTAAGGGGAAGGGGGAGGGGGAGGTGTCAGTAGTCCTGTCCTAGGGTGACAATGCAGCTCCATCATAGGTAGTACAGCAAGTGTTTTCCCCCTACCATAGAAGGTGTGTTACTGGCAGGATCACCAGGTGAAAATAAAGAGAAAAAATAGCCAGAAAAAGGAATAAGGCATCCACTATATATGAATAATAATGGGGTTGGGGGGGCGGTAGATATGCTTTAAAGAAAAATGTACAAAGCAATACAGTAAGGAAGTGGAGAGGAGTCCGTTATATAATTATCTATGCTAACTAAGTTTATAAGCTCTTGAAAATAAATACAAATATAGAATAATGAATTTAAATATGCATATGCCGAAAATGATCTGCACCAACAAAGGACAAGAAGGCAACACGAAGCAAGAAGGCCGAGCAGGGAGAGCGCAATCATTAAATTATGTGCTGGAAAAAGAAGAGAGAGAAGAAAGCCAGGAAATTGTGATGACTGAATTTTACTCAGTGGTGTCCGTCCAAATCTGATATATCATTTTTAGATGAAAGAAAACCTTTATTTTGTTGTGCCAGTGGAGATAGTAAAATGAGTTTGTTAGGGGGTTGGGAGGTGGAGGGGGCAAAGAGAGGAAGAGAAGGTTTATGGAAGGAACGGGAATGAGTGGAATAAACAGTATATAGAAGGAATGGGAGAGAGAGGAAGAGAAGGTGTATGATAGGAATGGGAGAGAGAGAGGAAGAGAAGGTGTATGGAAGGAATGAGAGAGAGAAGAAGAGAAGGTGTATGGAAGGAATGAGAGAGGGAAGAAGAGAAGATGTATGGAAGCAATGAGAGAGAGAGAGAGAGAAGAAGAGAAGGTGTATGGAAGGAATGAGAGAGAGAGAGAGAAGAAGAGAAGGTGTATGGAAGGAATGAGAGAGGGAAGAAGAGAAGGTGTATGGAAGGAATGAGAGAGGGAAGAAGAGAAAGTGTATGGAAGGAATGAGAGAGAGAGAGAAGAAGAGAAGGTGTATGGAAGGAATGAGAGAGAGAGAGAGAAGAAGAGAAGGTGTATGGAAGGAATGAGAGAGAGAGAGAGAAGAAGAGAAGGTGTATGGAAGGAATGAGAGAGAGAGAGAGAAGAAGAGAAGGTGTATGGAAGGAATGAGAGAGAGAAGAAGAGAAGGTGTATGGAAGGAATGAGCGAGGGAAGAAGAGAAGGTGTATGGAAGGAATGAGAGAGGGAAGAAGAGAAGGTGTATGGAAGGAATGAGAGAGAGAGAGAGAGAGAGAGAAGAAGAGAAGGTGTATGGAAGGAATGAGAGAGAGAGAGAGAGAGAGAGAAGAAGAGAAGGTGTATGGAAGGAATGAGAGAGAGAGAGAGAAGAAGAGAAGGTGTATGGAAGGAATGAGAGAGAGAAGAAGAGAAGGTGTATGGAAGGAATGAGAGAGGGAAGAAGAGAAGGTGTATGGAAGGAATGAGAGAGGGAAGAAGAGAAGGTGTATGGAAGGAATGAGAGAGGGAAGAAGAGAAGGTGTATGGAAGGAATGAGAGAGGGAAAAAGAGAAGGTGTATGGAAGGAATGAGAGAGGGAAGAAGAGAAGGTGTATAGAAGGAAAGAGAGAGAGAGAGAGAAGAAGAGAAGGTGTATGGAAGGAATGAGAGAGAGAGAGAGAAGAAGAGAAGGTGTATGGAAGGAATGAGAGAGAGAAGAAGAGAAGGTGTATGGAAGGAATGAGAGAGGGAAGAAGAGAAGGTGTATGGAAGGAATGAGAGAGGGAAGAAGAGAAGGTGTATGGAAGGAATGAGAGAGGGAAGAAGAGAAGGTGTATGGAAGGAATGAGAGAGAGAGAGAGAGAGAGAGAGAGAGAGAGAGAGAGAGAGAGAGAGAGAGAAGAAGAGAAGGTGTATGGAAGGAATGAGAGAGAGAGAGAGAAGAAGAGAAGGTGTATGGAAGGAATGAGAGAGAGAGAAGAAGAGAAGGTGTATGGAAGGAATGAGAGAGAGAAGAAGAGAAGGTGTATGGAAGGAATGAGAGAAGGAAGAAGAGAAGGTGTATGGAAGGAATGAGAGAGGGAAGAAGAGAAGGTGTATGGAAGGAATGAGAGAGGGAAGAAGAGAAGGTGTATGGAAGGAATGAGAGAGGGAAGAAGAGAAGGTGTATGGAAGGAATGAGAGAGAGAGAGAGAGAGAGAGAGAGAGAGAGAAGAAGAGAAGGTGTATGGAAGGAATGAGAGCGAGAGAGAGAGAAGAAGAGAAGGTGTATGGAAGGAATGAGAGAGAGAGAGAGAAGAAGAGAAGGTGTATGGAAGGAACGGGAGAGAGGGGAAGAGAAGATATATGGGAGAGATAGGAAGAGAAGGTGTATGGAATGATTTGGGATAGAGAGGAAGAGAAGATATATTGAAGGAACAGGAGAGAGAGATGAAGAAAAGGTGTATGGAAGAAATGAAAGAGAGAGGAAGAGAAGGTGTATGAAAGGAACGGAAGAGATAGGAAGAGACGGTGTATGGAAGGAATAGTAGGGATAAAAAGAGAAGGTGTATGGAAGGAAGGAATGGGAGAGCGAGAGAGGAAGTGAAGGTGTATGGAGGGAGAAGGGAAGGTGTATGAAAGGAACGGGAGAGAGAAGAGGAAGAGAAGGTGTAATGAAGGAATGACTGAGAGAAGAAGAGAAGGTGTATGGAAGGAATGAGAGAGAGAAGAAGAGAAGGTGCATGGAAGGCATGGGAGGGATAGGAAGAGAAGGTGTATGGAAGGAACAGGTAAGAGAGAAGAAGAGAAGGTGTATGGAAAGATTTGGGAGAGAGAAGAAGAGAAGGTGTATGGAAGGAATGAGAGAGAGAAGAAGAGAAGGTGCATGGAAGGCATGGGAGGGATAGGAAGAGAAGGTGTATGGAAGGAACAGGTAAGAGAGAAGAAGAGAAGGTGTATGGAAGGAATGGGATAGAGAGGAAGAGAAGATATATTGAAGGAACGGGAGAGAGAGAGGAAGAAAAGGTGTATGGAAGAAATGAAAGAGAGAGGAAGAGAAGGTGTATGAAAGGAACGGAAGAGATAGGAAGAGACGGTGTATGGAAGGAATAGTAGAGATAAAAAGAGAAGGTGTATGGAAGGAAGTAACAGGAGGGAGAGAGAGAGAGAGGAAGTGAAGGTGTATGTAAGGAATGGGAGAGGGAGAAGGGAAGGTGTATGGAAGGAATGACTGAGAGAAGAAGAGAAGGTGTATGGAAGGAACAAGAGAGATAGGAAGAGAAGGTGCTTGAAGGAATGGGAGAGAGCGAGAGAGAGGAAGGGAAGGTATATGGAAGGAATGGGAGTGAAAAGAAGAGAAGGTGTATGGAAGAAGCTGGAGAGATAGGAAGAGAAGGTGTATGAAAGGAACGGGAGAGAGAAGAAGAGAAGGTGTATGGAAGGAACGGGAGAGAGAAGAAGAGAAGGTGTATGGAAGAAATAGGAGAGAGAGGAAGAGAAGGGAGAGAGAGAGGAAGAGAAGATATATGGAAGGAACGGGAGAGAGAGAGAGAGGAAGGGAAGGTGTATGGAAGGAACGGGAGAGAAAGCGGAAGATAAGGTGTATGGAAGGAACGGGAGAGGTAGGAAGAGAAGATGTATGGAAGGAATGGGAGAGATAAAAAGACAAGGTGCATGGAAAGAATGGGAGAGAGGGAGCAAGAGAAGGTTTATGGAAGGAACGGGAGATATAGGAAAGAATGGGAGAGAGAGAGGAAGAAAACGTGTATGAAAGGAACAGGAGAGAGAGGAAGAGAAGATTTATGGAAAGGGATGGGAGAGATAAGAAGAGAAGGTGTATGGACGTAATGGGAGAGAGAGGGAGAGAAGGTGTATGGACGGAATGGGAGAGAGAGAGGAAGAGAAGAAGGTGTATGGAAGGAATGGAAGAGATAGGAAGAGAAGGTGTATGGAAGGAATGGGAGAGAGAGGAAGAGAAGGTGTATGGAAGGAACAGAAGAGATAGGAAGGAACGGGAGAGAGAGGGGAAAAGAAGGTTTATGGAGAGAATGGAAGAGAGAAGAACAGAAGGTGTATGGAAAGAATGGGATTGAGAGGAAGAGAAGGTGTATGAAGGGAACTGGAGAGAGAGGAAGAGAAGGTTTATAGAAGGAATAGGAAAGAGAGGAAGCGAAAGTGTATACAAAGAATGGGGGAGAGAAGAAACAAAGGTATATGGAAGGGATGGGAGAGAGAAGAAGAGAAAGTGTATGGAAGAAACAGGAGAGAGAGGAAGAGAAGGTGTATGGAAGGAACGAAAGAAAAGGTGTAAGGAAGGAACAGGAGAGAGAGAGGAAGAGAAGGTGTATATAAAGAATGGGAAAGAGATGAAGAGAAGGTGTATGGAACGAACGGGTGTAAGAGGAAGAGAAGGTATATGGAAGGAATGGGAGAGAGAGAGGAGGAGAAGGTATATGGAAGGAATGAGGTATATGGAAGGAATGAGGGAGACAGGAAGTGAAGGCATATGGAGAGAATGGGAGAAAGAGGGACAGAAGAAAAGAAGGTTTATGGAGAGAACTGGAAAGAGAGAGAGAGAGAAGAGAAGGTATATGGAGGTAATGGGAGAGAGAAGGAGAGAAGGCTTGTGGAAGGAACGAGTGCATGGAGGAAAGGAAGGGTCAAGAGTATCAAAGGAATGGAAAATAAAGAGAGTAAAAGAGTATATGAAAAGAATAGATAGATAGATAGATAGATAGATAGATAGATAGATAGATAGATAGATAGATAGATAGATAGATAGATAGATAGATAGATAGATAGATAAGGCAAAGAAGGCTGGGAGAGATGCAGAGAAACAAATAAACTGAGAGAAACTTTAAGAAAAGAGGTGAAGGATCTGAGAAAGAAAGGCAGAGATAAAGAAACAGGAAGAATGAAAGAGGGCCAGACAAGATTTGGGGAAAAAAGAGAGAGAAAGAGAAGAGGAAATGATAAACCCGAGAGGAAAACAATAAGGGAACTAGGAATAGAGAGAGATATATAAAGAGAGCGTGTGATGTGATGCATTGGTGAGCAATTTAGCTCGTGTCTCTGCCAGTAAAGTCCCCCCCCCCACTTTGTGTGCCATCTCCGGCCCCTCAGACACAAAAGGAGAAGGGGGGATAAAAGTCCGCCAGCCGCCTGACACACACCTGCCCTTCAGCTAGGGCAGAACACCAGATTCCTGGGTTCTGATACGGTGTGATATGATTCATCTGGAACTGGGATTTTCGCTCATAGTCGGGCATGACTCCTCGCGGGGGCCATAATGCCAGCCCTTTGTTCCCTTAAGCCTCTGTCTCCTTCTGTGGTACATCTGTGGCATTAGCTATGCTCATTCAATTAAATCTTGGCTCCTTTTTTTTTTTTTTGAAGCCCAATAATCCGAGCTTGTGTACAGGGGACACAGCTGTGAGCGAGGCGAGGAGGGAGCTGTCTAATTTAGCTTCATCCTGGGCTAGGGTAAAGGGGAGCTCCAGCCAAAAATGCTGTATACTATACACAGGCATCTCTGTGATCTCTGTGAAAGGTAATACAAACCTGGAAGGGTTTCACAGACTCATTACGCAGAATGCATGCATTAAACATCAAACTGAAAAAAATCAGTATATCTATACCTAGCCCAACTTTAGGATTTTAGCCAAGGGAAAGGAGAATTGGAGTTGTGCTGCATCAGTTTTTTTTTTTGCTCTCTCCATACAGAATGCTCCTGCAATGTCATCGGTTCAATGAACGAAACATTAAACCGGAGCTGGAAGTGTCACCCCCGAACGGGATTCTGTTACTGCAAGCCCGGTGTGGCCGGCCCATACTGCGACCACTGCTTGGTGGGATACTGGGGGTTCGGGGAAAATGGCTGCCGGCCCTGCGACTGCTCCAGAGACTGCGATCCCAATACAGGAGAATGCCAAAACAGGTACAACATTTCACCTGAGTCATGATGATGATCACGAACACCCGTCTTCAGGTAGGATCAGGTTCTCACCTTGAACAATTCTAAAAGCACTTAAAGAGTAACTCCACTTTTCCTGAGAAAAAAAGAATCCTCCTCTGGGTGATGAATGTACATTGCAGAGATATTAACAAACCTTTTGCAGCTTCTGACCTGTTTCTTCCCTGAAGGAATAGCTGTTTGTTTTTCTGTGTCTTTTGGATGCTGATTCTCTGCAGGAGTAACTTTTTCATTGTTAATCAGCTGCTGCACTTGCAGGGATCTAATGGGAAAAGTGGCAGGGTCTGCACCCCTTTAGAAATGATTAACCCTTTGGTAATACAGTAACTCTCCAAAAATGAAATTTCTGTTGCAGAGGATGCGGCACGCTCTGTGATCACGCTGTCCTTAGGATACTGCTGATCACAGATTGAGGTATGATCAGCTTTCCAATCACAGCTGATCAGGGATGTAAACAGAAGCCGGTTATCAGCAGTCCTTTCCTCACACTGACAGCATGAGGAGAGGAGAAGAGAGCTTTTGTAAAATGATCAGTGATGATCAGTGCATTCCCAACAGTGCTGCCAATCTGTGCCCACCAGTGCGGCCAATATGTGCCCATCAGTGCTGCCAATCTGTGTCCACCAGTGCTGCCAATCTGTGCCCATCAGTGCTCCCAATCTGTGCCCACCAGTGCTGCCAATCTGTGCTAACCAGTGTCAATGGTGCTGCCTACTAGGGCTTGCTCATCAGTGCCGCCTACCAGTGCCCATTAGTGCTGCCTTTCAGTGCCCATTAGTGCCACCTATCAGTGTCGCCCATCATTGCCGCCTATCAGTGCCACCTACCAGTGCCCATCAATGCCCAGTGCCATCACATCAGTGCTGCCTCATTAGTGCCCATCAGTGAAGGAGAAAAATTACCTGTTTGCAAAATTTTATAACAAACTATGAAAAAGTTTTGTCTTTTTTTTTTCAAAATTTTTGGTCTTTATTCCTTTTAATTAGCAAAAAAATGAAAAACCCAGAGGTGACTAAATACCACCAAAAGATAGCTCTATTAGCGTGAAAAAAATGCTAAAAATGTCACACGGGTACAGTGGTGCATGAGGGCGCAATTGTCATTTAAAGTGTGACAGCGCTGAAAACTGGGTTGGGCAGGAAGGGTGTGAAGGTGCCCGGTAGGCAAGTAGTTAATAACATTCAATTACAATATGACTTGTGTCTGAATTGTATATGCTAGTTTTTTGTTTTTTTGTATTTGCTACATTTTTTTTTCCCAATTAAAGTGGAGTTACCCTTTCAAGTAGAACCCACTTGGGAGATTTTCCCTCACTTCCTTTCCACGGGAAGATGTCTCTAACAGAAATACAGTAAATCCTTGGATTGTGAGAATAATTCCTTCCAGAAACATGCTTGTAATCCAAAGCACTTGTATATCAAAGCAAATTTCCCCATAAGAAATAATGGAAACTCAGATGATTCGTTCCACAACCATTTATTCATAAGTCCTTCAGTTTATAGTCCATATAAAAAGATTATAGCAATGTGATCGGTTGTGTAACTATAAAATGTCCATCCACACATGGAAGCCTCCACAAGGGGATTAGAAGCAAAATCCAGCAGGAGCTCCAGAGTATAAAAGAGAAGAGAGGCGCCTCTAAGTGTAGCAATATGTTGCTAAATGTTGTACCTTCAATAAATGTAACCGTATTGCTACACTTAGAGACGCCTCTCTTCTCTTTTATACTCAGTTGTGACAAGACGCTACTTGTATATCAAGACATCGCTTGTATATCAAGTCAAAATGTATTTAAAAAATTTGCTTGTCTTGCAAAACGCTCTCAAACCAAGTTACTCTCAAACCAAGGTTTTACTGTACACAGTTCTGGTGGAGCCGGGGAAGGCAAAGAGATTCCAAATAAACCTCAGACCATCAGAGTTCCCCCTTTACATTAGAGCCCCTCCAGAGTTCCCCCTTTACATGAAAGCCCCCTCCTGTAGTTTTCTGCAATTGGTGGAGCCCCCTAGGGTCCCTCCCACAGCTCTGCTCTCTGCACAGGTTCTCTATCTGAGTATTTGGTGCTCACAAAGTGGATTTCTATCCTTTGTGGCTCTTGAGGAAAATATTTAAATGAAGGTTTTTGTGCCCGGAGTTCAGCCTTAAAGTTCCTAAAAGCAAGGATTATTTTTTTTTTTTGGAATAGCGCTTCATTCGAAGTCTTAGCTATTAACAGAAAAGTGTTGCCCTGTTCTGTTTTGCAGCAGTGACAATGAACATTATCTAAACATTCCAATTGGTGGGAGGATCCCTGACTTCATAGAGACTCCAGCCAATGAGAGCGAGGACGAGTGGAAGTGGAACGACGAAAAGGGATTTTCGGCGTTAAGGCATCCAGGTAATGTTGTGAAGGCCAAGCCTGGACTTAATGTAACCTTGCGCAAGTTTTTTTACAGGGCGCCTTTATCACTTGCCGGCCAAAAGATTTAAACCCCCCCCCCCTTGATGACCAGGCCATTTTTTGCGATACAGCACTGCGTTACTTTAACTGACAATTGTGCGGTCGTGCGACACCGTAACCTAATTAAATTTAAGTCCTTTTTTCCCACAAATAGAGCTTTTGGTGGTATTTGATCACCTCCTGCGTTTTTTTTTTTTTTCTTTTTGCGCTATAAACAAAAAAAGACCGGCAATGTTGAAAAAAAACCACAATACTTTTATAAAACGCATCCAATAAAAAAAAAAATCTAATTTCTTCATCAATTTAGACCAATATGTATTCTGCTACATATTTTGTAGATGCTATAACAAATGTTATAGCGTCTACAAACTGTGGGATATATTTACATATTTATTTTTTACTAGCAATAAATACATAAATATATTATATATATATATATATATATATATATATATATATATATATATACTATATATATAAATACTAGGAGATCGGCAACTTATAGCGGGACTGCGATATTGCTGCAGGCATTCTGACACTAATTGACATTTTTTGGGGACCAGCGACACTAATACAGTGATCAGTGCTAAAAATATGCACTGTCACTAAACTAAAGACACTGGCTGGGAAGGGTTAACTGTATTACTAGCCCGTGTTTTTTTACAGTGTATGAGGTACTTTTACCAGGGAAGGCATGAATCCTGTGTTCCTGCTTGGCAGGAACACTGGATCCATGCCTTCCTTACTGACAGAACTGTGATCTGCCTTGTTTACATAGGCAGACCCTTGTTCTGCCTCTGTACTGGATGATCGGCGTGGTGCCAGCGGTATTGAGTCAGCGGGATCCAGCAGATCAGCTACCGCTGTGTATAATCACAGCAGGAGCGGGCCGCGGGCGGCTCACGTGCACGCCTCCAACCCGTAAATGTCGGATCACATACTAGGTAGCAGCAGTGCCGCTTTGCCGCCGTATAGTTAAAAGGTAACTCCACTTTCGTGGGAAAAAAAAAATAGCAAATAAAGAAAATATAATATAGCGCATATAATTGCAACACTAATCATGTTGTAAGTGAATGTTCTTAAAAATCACCTTTCCTTTTCAATCTGCAGCCAATGTAATTTTCGGGGAATGCATTGCAATATGGCTACCTGGAGTTGTTCTGTACACAGAATGTGTACTGACCACTCCCAAAAAACAAGTCAGATTTCAGACATCCCTTGCAACAAAAATGTCATTTTTTGAGAGATACTTTCAATAGGAACACGTCTAAAGGGATGCAGGCCCAGCAGACTTCCTCATTAGTGCCCTGCAGCTGCACACCTGATAGTTAATTATGAAACCACTCCCATTAGACCCACTCAATACAGAGGCACAGACAAACACAAAGGGATTTCTTCAGAATAACAAAAGGAAGGAATCTGCAACAAAGTTTGTTATAATCCTTGCAATGTACACAGGTCACCCAGAGGGGAATGTTTTTTTTTCTCAACAAAAGTGGAGTTACGCTTTAAGTTGTACGGTTGGCAGGTGGTAATGAGACCCTTTTAGCTTGCTTATTTCTGCAAAGGTACAGGGTCTCTTTAAAGCCCACCCAACCCTCCTAAACTTGATTTCCCGATAGTCCTCCGACAGACCTTCCTCCATTTCAGCCTTTGAAAAAATACCCGATGTTGGTTGGTGTCGGTGCTTACAGTGAGCAATGACATCCCTCACCCTCCGTCATGCGACACTTTTTTTTTTTTTTTCCACATTTTGTTATGTTACAGCCTTATTTCAAAATGGATTAAATTCATTATTTTCCTCAACATTCCACAAACAATACCCCATAATGACAACGTGAAAGAAGTTTGTTTGAAATATTTGCAAATTTATTAAAACTAAAAAAGGAAAAAATCCCATGTACATAAGTATTCACAGCCTTTGCCATGACACTCAAAATTGAGCTCTGGTGCATCCCGTTTCCACTAATAATCCTTGAGGTGTATCTACAACTTGATTTGAGTCCACCTGTGGAAAATTTGGTTGATTGGACATGATTTGGAAAGGCCCACACCTGTCTATAGAAGGTCCCACAGGTAACAGTCAGAGCACAAACCAAGCCATGAAGTCCAAGGAATTGTCTGTAGACCTCTTAGACAGGGTTGTATGGAGGCACAGATCTGGGGAAGGGTACAGAAAAATGTCTGCAGCATTGAAGGTCCCAATGAGCACAGTGGCCGTCATCATCCGAAAATGGAAAAAGTTTGGAACCACCAGGACTCTTCCTAGAGCGGGCCGCACAGCCAAACTGAGCGATCGGGGGAGAAGGGCCTTAGTCAGGGAGGTGACCAAAAACCTGATAGTCACTCTGACAGAGCTCCAGCGTTTCTCTATGTAGAGAGGAGAACCTTCCAGGAGAACAACCATCTCTGCAGCACTACACCAATCAGGCCTGTATGATAGAGTGGCCAGACAGAAGCCCCTTCTCAGTAAAAGCCACATGACAACCCACTTGGAGTTTGACGAAAGGCACCTGAAGGACTCTCAGACCATGAGAAACAAAATTCTCTGGTCCGATGACGCAAAGATTGAACTCTTTGGCCTGAATGGCAAGCGTCATGTCTGGAGGAAACCAGGTACCGCCCATCACCTGGCCAATACCATCCCTACAGTGAAGCATGGTGGTGGCAGAATCATGCTGTGTTGGGATGTTTTTTTCAGCGGCAGGAACTGGGAGACTAGTCAGGATCGAGGGAAAGATGAATGCAGCAATGTACAGAGACATCCTTGATGAAAACCTGCTCCAGAGTGCTCTGGACCTCAGACTGGGGCGAAGGTTCATCTTCCAACGGAACAATAACCCTAAGCACACAGCCAAGATAACAAAGGAGTGGCTACAGGATAACTCTGTGAATGTCCTTGAGTGATCCAGCCAGAGCCCAGACTTGAACCCAATCTAACATCTCTGGAGAGATCTGAAAATGTCTGTGCACCAATGCTCCCCATCCAACCTGATGGAGCTTGAGAGGTCCTGCAAAGAAGAATTGGGGAAACTGCCCAAAAACAGGTGTGCCAATCTTGTAGCATACTCAGAAAGACTTGAGGCTGTAATTGGTGCCAAAGGTGCTTCAACAAAGTATTGAGCAAAGGCTGTGAATAGTTATGTACATGGGATTTTTTTGTTTTTTTATTTTTATTAAATTTGCAAAGATTTCAAACAAACTTCTTTCATGTTGTCATTATGGGGTATTGTTTGTAGAATTTTGAGGAAAATAATTAATTTAATCCATTTTGGAATAAGGCTGTAACATAACAAAATGTGGAAAAAGTGAAGCGCTGTGAATACTTTCTGGATGCACTGTAAAAGAAGGGCATTGTCAAGCGTGTTTCGAGGGAGCAGCGCTTTCAGGTGCCAGCACATTTCCCCCTTCATCAGGGTTTGTTACATCAGTAAAAACTGGTATCCCGTGCCGCAGTTGGTAATTTTAGGCTACTCCTGTTAACTGACAACCCCGCAGCAAACAAGCTAGATTTAATACAGATTTCCCCGATAACTTGTTTCTCTGAGTCCATGCAAGCTCTGATAACAATTTCAAGCCCTAATGAAGGGAAAGTACCTTGGCCTCTTAAAACGCATTAACCCTCTAAATGCATTCCACTTGTATTCTCCTTCTTTTACCTGAACTATTTCCAGTTGGTGACAGGCTCTCTTTAATATTTGTTCTCTCTTATTTCTCCTGTACCGGGCTCCTCGTCTCCACAGAGAAGTGTGTGTGTAAGGAGCGAATGCTGGGCAGCATGATGGACTTCTGTCAGATGAAATACGCCTATGGTGAGTACCATAAGGGTCCAGAGAACCCGTCTGTGTTATCAACCAATCAGATTCTAGCAACCATGTTTCCAGCTTTGGTTGTATTTTAGGTTTTGGTAGAGGTTGGAGAGTTCAAGAGGAACTATAGCAGTGGTGGTCAATTTTCTTGATATAAGGGGCCTCAAGTGTGGCTTCTGACCTCACCTAACGGGGCACACATAAATTTCAGTGAATATTCATTATCAAAGACAGCAGACAAACAACAGATTGTGATCAAAGATTATAGTTATGATACAAGAGATGGTCAGAGACTGCAGACATGATCAGAGACTGCAGACATGATACAAGAGATGGTCAGAAACTGCAGACATGATACAAGAGATGGTCAGAGACTGCAGACATGATACAAGAAAAGGTCAGAGACTGCAGACATGATACGAGAGATGGTGAGAGACTGCAGACATGATACAGGACTCAGGAGATAGTCAGAGACTACAGACACGATACAAGAGATGGTCAAAGACTACAGACATGATACAAGAGACGGTCAGAGATTAAAGACCTGATACAAGAGATCGTCAGAGACTGCAGACATGATCAGAGACTGCAGAGATGCTACAAGAGATCGTCAGAGACTGCAGACATGATCAGAGACTGCAGACATGATACAAGAGATGGTCAGAGACTGCAGACATGATACAAGATTGGTCAGAGACTGCAGCCATGATACAAGAAATGATCAGAGACTGCAGACATGATACAAGAAATGGTCAGAGACTGCAGACATGATATAAGAGATGGTCAAAGACTACAGACACGATACAAGAGATGGTCAAAGACTAAAGACCTGATACAAGAGATGGTCAGAGACTGCAGACATGATACAAGAAAAGGTTAGAGACTGCAGACATGATACGAGAGATGGTCAGAGACTGCAGACATGATACAGGAGATGGTCAAAGACTACAGACATGATACAAGAGACGGTCAGAGATTAAAGACCTGATACAAGAGATACAAGAGATGGTCAGAGACTGCAGACATGATACAAGAAAAGGTTAGAGACTGCAGACATGATACGAGAGATGGTCAGAGACTGCAGACATGATACAGGACTCAGGAGATAGTCAGAGACTACAGACACGATACAGGAGATCGTCAAAGACTACAGACATGATACAAGAGACGGTCAGAGATTAAAGACCTGATACAAGAGATCGTCAGAGACTGCAGACATGATCAGAGACTGCAGAGATGCTACAAGAGATGGTCAAAGACTGCAGACATGATACAAGATTGGTCAGAGACTGCAGCCATGATACAAGAAATGATCAGAGACTGCAGACATGATACAAGAAATGGTCAGAGACTGTAGACATGATATAAGAGATGGTCAAAGACTACAGACATGATACAAGAGATGGTCAGAGACTACAGACATGATACAAGAGATGGTCAGAGGCTACAGACAGGATACAAGAGATGGTCAGAGACTACAGACACGATACAAGAGATGGTCAGAGACTGCAGACATGATACAAGAGATGGTCAGAGACTGCAGAAATGATACAAGAGATGGTCAGAGACTGTAAATATGATACAAGAGATGGTCAGAGACTGCAGACATGATACAAGAAAAGGTCAGAGACTGCAGACATGATACAGGACTCAGGAGATAGAGACTACAGACATGGTCCGAGACTACAGACCTGATACAAGAGATGGTCAGAGACTACAGACATGATACAAGAGATGGTCAGAGACTACAGACATGATACAAGAGATGGTCAGAGACTGTGAACATGCTATAGATGTTGTTGGAGGCTGGGGACATGCTTCAGGAGTCATTGAGAGGAGACAAATTACATGAGACTACAAGAAATCCCTGTTACCAGGGCAATAAGGAAACACAGATTAGTGTCTGTAGGGACCCAGAGGGCCGCACAAAAAGCTACATATGGTCCCTGGGCCGAGAAGGTTTTATCCAGCCCACAGCTGGGTCCAGTGGCATATCCTCAATGTTGTAAAGCACTGCTGTGCAGAGGGTCTAGGGCCTCTACCCTACAACCCTGGCCGGTGGTTGTGGGGGTCTTCGGGTGGGGAGCTTATCTAAATCTGGAAGCATCCTTTAACAAGAGAGCCCCCAGATACTGTGACTGAGCGGATGAAGAAAATGAAACGCCCGTGTGAAAAGAGGCCTAAAGCTTCAATAAAAAGGAAGCAGTGGCTGGATGCAGCTGCTGTTCAGCTGACAATTTTGCATCCGGCTCCTTTAATTTTTCAGTGGAAGGATGCTCAGAGGGAGGTGGCCGACAGGGCCACACGTGGAGCGAATTTCAGTAGATTCTCCGGGAACCAACTAAAATTTGCACGGGTTATGGACAGTTCTTCAAGCTTCAATTGCATTTAAGGCATGCTAACTAGCATTTAAGGCATGCTAAAACGACACAAGACTACTGACTGAGAGGCCAGCTTAGCATGCCTGAAGCGCACTTAAAGGTGCCTTCAGTGGTTCGTCAGTTTGATGAATTAGGACCAGAGGGTTTTACTTTTGTGTGATCTAACCTTTTAACATACAGCAATACCCCCCCCCCCACAATTCCAAAAAAAAAAAAGTATTTTTTGTATGTGAGCATCCTTGCTAATGACTGCCCCAACTCAAATTGACGTAATGCAGACAAAGCGGTTGTCAGCGGGGGTTTAAATCTCATGCCACATGCAATTAAGATCTCAAGAGTAGTCCAGCTTTGTCAAGGCAATTTTTTTTTTTTTTTAATATACAAATATGTAACACTTATAGAGGTTGAGTTACTAAAACCGGAGAGTGCAATATCTGTTGCAGCTGTACATGGCAGCCAATCAGCTTCTAACTTCAGCTTGTTCAGTTAAGTTTTGGCAATAAAACCTGGAAGCTGATTGGTTTCTATGCAGAGCTGCACCAGATTTTGGACTCTCCAGTTTTAGTAAATCCCCCCCCATAGACTTTCTCAACATGCTTATGACATTATCATAGCAGCCTGAGGATGCAGTAATTCATGCATGGGCTGCAACTGGACCTAAGGATCAGCTCACAGTTCAGTGATGGAGGCAGTGAGCCAATCACAGGAGCAGGCGGATGAGGATCCTGGAAGCCCCCAGCTACTAATTGCATTCCGTTGCTATAGTGAAATGGAATGTCAATGTGAATTTTATCTGACAGATAATCATAGAAGCTGTAGGCTGAAATGGAAAAGTAATTTTTAAAATATCAATACATTTTGAAAATAGCGTGTAAGACAATCATATCTATTGTGTGTGTTCAACAAAGCTGGACCTCCATCGGTCGTATACTCTTACAGTATGTAAAACATAACAGGCAGGACACACTAATGGTAACAGACTCCAGAAAGATATTTTAATGATCAATAATAAAAAATAAGCCAAACGTGTTTTCGGCTGTTTACTCCCCCTTCATCAGGGCTTTAAAAGAGAAGTATGGGGTTGTCTTTTAGATTCATACTTACCTAGGTGGATGCTGCATCTGTCCCCCCCCCCGATTCTAACACTGGGGACTGAGCGATCAAACACCGGCGATCGCTCGGTTCTCAAAGCTCCCTGAGCACAGAGCTGCCGACTGTCAGTCACCGCTGTCTCTGCTCTGCCCCCTCCCTCGTTCACTGGAGCGCTGGGCTGTGGAGGGGGGGCGGGAGTGGCCGGCTCAGGCTCTCAGTGGCTCGCTGGGTGCCGGTCCAGGCATGTGGGCGGATCCCGACCATATGGTCGCGATCCTTTCCTGACCTGGACCGGCTCAATGGCATCAGCCGACAGTGGGCTCCAGCCTGCTGTCTGCTGAAAACGGGTCAGAGGAGTGCAGAACAAACTTTGGCTGTACTTATCCTTTAAGCGGCCCACATTGCTCAATCTTAACCACTGAAAAACAACCCCACACTGTAACGACACCCCGAGTATGAAAGGGGTTAAAGCCGTTTAGGACATTCCATTTCCAAACACAAAGGCAGCTACCAAACACTCCAATCAGCCGAAACAAGAAACCCATACGAATAATTCTTCCCCCCCAAGTAGGAGACGAGGCTCTGTACGGAGGGTCAAACAGGAATCAGACTCTCTATTAGAACCAAAATTACAAGTCTTTATATACAGTTAAAGAGGAGGTTCCCCCCTCCTGCTCATATTACTCTAACAATACAACTGTAACCAGAAACCTAATTAACATGAGCTAGTTTACTAAATCATTTACTCAGACTAGGTGACTCAGAGACATGACCTTTAGGACAGACTTGTGGTCACCGAGCTTCACACATTAGTATAAACACAGGACATCTTCTCACAAAAGCAGGAGCTAATTACAACTAACAATACAAACAGTGATCTCGCCCCCCCTCAGCCTAGTAGGCAACAAACTATAGTAGGAGTAGACTGTCCGGCTCCTACCCAGTTCTAGAGGCCAATGTGATCAGCTCTCTCAACGAACATGTTAAGTTCAGAATCAAACAAACCAAGAATAGTCTTTACATATATCCTGGGAGATATTGTGGATAAATATTACTGTCCCATTTTAAGTAATCCAATCATATTTTCAGGGTTCATTCTTTTCTTGGTCACCCTGCGCTCAACAATGACTCCCGTCACACACACCGTAATCCCCCCTCCACCAAATGATTTGGACCAGTGCACAAAGCAAGGTCCAAAAAGACATGGATGAGCGAGTTTGGGGTGGAGGAACTTGACTGGCCTGCACAGAGTCCTGACCTCAACCTGATAGAACACCTTTGGCATGAATTAGAGCGGAGACTGCCAGCCAGGCCTTCTTGTCTACATCAGTGCCTGACCTCACAAATGGCCAAACATTCCCATAGACACACTCCTAAACCTTGTGGACAGCCTTCCCAGAAGAGTTAAAGCTGTTATAGCTGCAAAGGGTGGGCCAACTCAATATTGAACCCTATTGACTAAGTCTGGGATGCCATTAAAGTTCATGGGCGTGTAAAAACAGGCGTCCCAATACTTTTGACAATATAGTGTAGCTTGCCTTCCACAGCATATAAGAAAATGGGACATAGTACTATGGTACTACATGTACTTTGTGCCCGGGGGGGGGGGGGGGGGGGGGGATATATATTACCTGTAATATAAAAGGAAAGCAGACGTCCTCCTTCCTCCGTATATTCTTCTGAACTTTCACAATTTTTTACTGCAGTTTCGGTGTTGTGAAAACTCTCAACTTTGTTCATCCCTAACGGGGTCACCCTTTTATTCTGGTAGGAATGGTGATATCTAATGAGCCTTTCTGTCTTTCTATCAGTGATAAAAGCTCGGATCTTGTCCGCTCACGACAAAGGCACCCACGCTGAGGTGGTGGTGAAAGTCAAGAAGGTCTTGAAATCTGGCAAAGTCAAGATTGGAAGAAACAACCGGAGCATCTATCCGGAATCGTGGACCAATCGTGGTTGCACCTGCCCCATCCTTAACCCAGGTATGTTCCCGGGGATGCGGAGCCACCATGCAGCATATGATCCAGGCAGATCTCCACATTGTCACCTGTAATGGAAGGGCGACGGTTGCTTCCCTTCAGTCTTGCACAATGGTACCGGCTCCTCTCTTGGACTGAAATGGCTTCCTCTGATTTCACTGCACACTGTGAGCTTCTCACAATGTGCATTAGAAGCTGCAGGAAGTCAGATAGAGCCCCGTCTCATTTCTTGGCTGGAGGATGTCCAGCATTATCTAGGCCCACCCCCCCCCCAACCTGTCCCCTTTCCGAGGGAGTCAGAAGGGTGCCCCTGGTGAAGATGGGTGCTGCACCGGTCTGGCCGGAGGCCGGGTCATCCCGGGCCTTTTGGCTAGGATTGGTGTGGCCGCTGTTCCCGTCAGCGTCCGGTGGAGGAGCTGTCACCCTGACCTTTGGAGCGGGTTGGGGTGTTGCCATGCAAATCCACCGGTATGATGGGGGCCTGAAAATTCTTTTGCTAGAATTATTGCTCTCGCTCTAACGATTGTGGCGATACCTCACACGTGTGGTTCAAATACTGTTTACATATGCGTGTGCGACTTGCGCATGCGTTCGCTTCTGCGTGCGAGCGCGAAGGGATGGGGGTTCTTTGAATTATTTTTTTTTTATATTATTTATTTTACTTTTAATTTTTACACTGTTCCTTTAATTATTATGTTTTTTTTTTATCACTTTAAACTGTAAACATCCCTTGTAATAGAAATAAGGATGACCGGTCCTCTTTATGGAGAGATCTGGGGGTCCAAAAGACCCCAAGTCTCTTCTTTACCTTTAAAAGCAAAAAGATTTAAAAAAAAAAAAAGTGTTGATCTTTTGCTTTAAAAAAAAAAAAAATTCTCTCCAGCCTGGACCGGAAGTGACGTCATGACCTTGCTCCAGTCCTCCAAGGCCAAAGAGTTGATCAAAGAGTGTTAACTTGATTGCCTATGGGAGCAGCCGGCCGCAACGCCGGATCGTTACAGCAAACAATTTCTTTTCTTTTGGGATAAAGGCTTTACATAAATAAATAAAAGCTTATCATTTTAAGCACCCCCTGTCAGTGGCAAATGGTTTGTCCCATCCCTGTAACTGCTGCATCTGCAGGACAGCTTGTGGACTTACTGGCCGGATCACAAGCTTAAAATAAACTAAAGAAAGTTTAAAAAAAAGAAAACGAATGCAGTCACCACATGTGAGAATTGGTAAGCTGCAATATAATAAATGTTTGCTTTTGGGTTTACTAGCGCCTGCAGTGTGACTATATAAAACATAACAGTGCGGCTCTGGGCGCGGGTCGTGCCCACTTAGCATGGCACAAGCCTCATCTGCTCCTCAGAGGGTCAGGAGTGGGCACCCCGCAGCGAATACCAGTTTTCTATTCTCTCCCAGAAACTGGCGGCAGACACAGTGCCCTCTCTGTTCCCACACGTCTGTGCCGCGCGGGGGACCAGATCACTCACTTCTGTCTCTTGTCCAAAACGTTCGTTCTACAAGCGGAGCTGAATGAATCGGGCCGTTCATTAGACGTGAACTGGCAGGGCAGCCTATCCATCTCCGCTGGATCAGAGGCTCTAACACTCGTCATTGTAAAGAGAGTAGCCTCTGATCGCACTGAGCGGCATTTAATTGGCTGTACCTGCCCATGGCATAGCATGGCATGGCAGGATGGGAAGGGGGGGGGGTGTTGTGGAGGGTTAATATGGGTGAAAAGTTCTGCTTTTGACCTGCTTTGAGCATCTTCTGCAAAGCTCAGTTATGTTCTGGTTCACATACTGTAGATCTCCCCTGCAGCTGCAGCGGTGGTAAAGTGCTGACTGGATATTGCCAACGGTGATCCTTTTCTGTGATGAATGTAACTTTCGCCATGTATTTTGTACCATATTTTCTGCAGAAAGACGTAGGAAGGGCTACACCCCCCAGTGAGCTTTTATTGCTGCCTGTGTCCCACTGCCCATATGTGCAATGTAGAGCCATTCATTGTGAATAGCATCCAATGTATTTTACTATGGAGCCCAATGCACAATGCTACACAAGTATTGTGGTGCAATGAGTTTTGAAAAATGGTAATTTTTTTTTCAGCTGTTAGCCAAAATAAGTTTGCTGCCTTAAAGTATAACTAAGGCCTGGTTCACACTGGTGCGACAATTGCTCCAACTTTGAGCGCACAAATCACATGACATGTAAAAATCAATGTTTCCCTATGAGAGCCGTCTTAAAGGGGTTGTAAACTCTCAAGGTTTTTCACCTTTAACGCATTCTACGCGTTAAGGTGAAAAACCTCCTGTGATGCAACTGCCCCCCAGAGCCCCCCTTTTACTTACCTGAACCCGGTCTTTCCAGCGACGGGGACGAGCACACCAGCTGCAGCCGAAGTCTCGGGTCCTGATTGGATAGATTGATAGATTGATATCAGCGCAGCCATTGGCTCCCGCTGCTGCCAATCAAATCCAATGACGTGGGGGGGCGGAGATGAGTCCTGCTATCTTTGTCAATGGATGCAGCAGCAGGACACGGGAGCGTGCCCCGAAGGGGAGCAGCTCTCCAACGGGGCACTCGAAAAGAGGAGGAGCCAGGAGCGCTGCTGAGGGACCCCAGAAGAGGAGGATCGGGGCCTCTCTGTGCAAAACCAACTGCACAGAGGAGGTAAGTATGACATGTTTGTTTTTTTTTGTTTTTTTTTAAATGAACCTTTACATATCCTTTAACTGGTCTGACTTGTGTTGGTCCGACTTTTGAAAAGGCTCCTGCACTACTTTGGTTCAACTTGGGTCCAATTTCAGCCCATTGAATTTAATGGAAGTTGCATCCAAGTCGGATCAGCATCTTAACTGATCTGACTTGTAATATGCTCAGAGGCAATGTTAACAATGCAAAATGTATTGGAAAAAAAACAAACAAAAAAAATGGCGTGGGGTCCCCCCTCAGATCCATACCACACCCTTATCCGAGCATGCAGCCCGGCAGGTCAGAAAAGGAGGGGGGGTGACGAGTGAGCGCGCCCCCTCCCCCTGCTGAACCATACCAGGCCACATGCCCTCAACATGGGGGAGGGGGGTGCTGTGGGGCGGGGGGGCAAGGGTTATCCCTCCTGGGCTGCGGTTGTGGGGGTCTGAGGGCAGGGGGCTTATCGGAATCTGGAAGCCCCATTTAAGAAAGGGGGCCCCCCAGATCCCACCCCCTCCTTGTGAACGAGTATGGCATATATAGTACCCCTACCCGTTCACCCAAAAAAAAAAAAAACATTGTAGTGTAAGAAAAACATGAGAAAGTTTTTGACATGTCCTTTATTAAAAATGAATAATGTCCCCCGTGGTAGCTCCAACGTCAATCACGATGGCCGTCGTCAAAAAAAGACTCCCACCGTTCTGTCAGCTCCGGTGTCTGACCGTTTTTATATAACTACGGGGCTTGGCTATGTGGTGATGTCACTCGGAGATCCCACCCCATTGTGACATCATCGCCCCGGGCATGATGGGTCCAGTCACTCGTTCCCCCCTCCTTTCCTGACCTACCAGGCTGCATGCTCGGATAATGGTCTGGCATGGATTTTGGGAGTGGGACCCCATGCTGTTTTTTTTTTTTTCTTCTCAATCAAAATCAGGTCCTGATCATTAAAGTCGCATAGAAGTCTGATTGATATCGGACCGAACACAGTTCCAGGGCAAAGTCGGATCGACAGTCCCACGACTTTCATGCCGCACCAGTGTGAACTGGCCTAGAGGAAAAACTTTTTTTATTTCAAGTTTTGGATAGAGTAGAGAGAGATCAGAGTACCTGTCAGTTTTTATTTATGTCCTCGTTGCGGAGATTCACCTTCTCTATTTGTCCTGATTACCATTATCACTGAAAGGAAAAGTAAAAGTAAGGGGAAATCTTCCAAAGCAGACACTAGTTCTGGTGACCTGGGGGGTCCCAAGAGATTCCCTGAAATTTGCAGGGATTGCTCTCACTTCCTATTTGGCTATAGGACAGGAACTGAAGAGAAATCTCCCCAATGGGACACAGATGGCGAAAAAAAAGGGTTGCAACTCTCCCTTACACTATCCAAAATAAAATGGGGGGAAAAAAAAGAAGTTTTGCCTATAGTTCTACTCCTTTCACACTAGTGGTGCATTGCTTTTCAAGAGGGCGATACGCTTGTCATTCTGATGCCTGTGCTTTTTTTTTTTTTTTTTTATTGACAAACAGCAAAATTTACATTGCGGGACCTCACCGCAAGTCAAACATTTGCCTCACGGTTGAGACACTGCCCCTTTTACCTATATTGGAGAGTTTGGCATGTAGTGTTAACATTTTCTGTGCCATGTAGGTGTAGGGTGTGACAAAATTGTGCTAACAGTGGAAGGGGCCTTAAGGGACATAGTTAAATAAAACTTGAGCCTACTCCCCCCCCATGCACCGTACAGACCTCTCAAGTACAGCACTACAGACCTCCCCCAGTAGAGACACCTCAGTACAGACACCCTCCCCCCCAGCCTTCCCAGTACAGACCTCTTGGTAAAGACACTAAGGGGTTGATTTACTAAAGGCAAATAGACTGTGCACTTTGCAAAGTGCAGTCGCACTCTGCAAGTGCAGTTGCTCCAGAGCTTAGTAAATGAGCAGAAGCTCTGCTGACTTCCAACAACCAATCATATGCGGGCAAAAATGCTTAATTTTCTGCACGTGATTGGGTATTCTTTGCAAAGTGAAACTTTACCTCATTTACTAATCTCTGGAGTAACTGCACTTGCAGAGTGCAACTGCAAAGTGCACAGCCTATTTGCCTTTAGTAAATCAACCCCTAACCCTGCCCCCCATCTCCTCTCAATACAGACCTCCATATGCAGCGACAGTTCAGAGTGAGGGGAAGTCCTTCCATCGGCTCTGTGAGGATGAGCCTCCCCTTGCCTCTGAACTCCCACCATCAGGAGAGAAATGGGTGCCAACCCACCAGGGGGGTGCTGTGGCTGCCTTATATTTGTTCTTGGTGTTGCACCATGCAGCCACAGCACCCCCAGAGAGTCAGCACCTGGCGTGTACCACACCTTCCTTAGTACGCTATTGGCCTCGTGTAACTTTAGTGCAGATTGTCTTAAAGGCTTGGTCAACCCAAAAAAGTCATTTCAGTTTTGGTAGATGCTAGAGATTTAACTCCCCTGAGGTTTTAGTTATCTTTTGGGAGCTCTATTGGTGAGATCTCTTCCTTGAGTTCCCGGGTCTGCACATCTGCTGTGCCCACTATGAGGGATTTCCACCATCCTTGTGGGATTTTGTATTTATTTTATGATATGGAGAATGTAAAAAGAGGAGCTGGAACACACAAAGATGGGAGCCCTCAAAAGTCCCATATGGACGGGAACAGTGCCGGGAATAGTGGTGGGGAGATCTCACTGTTGGAGCATCCAAGACATATAAAAAGCTAGGAGCTGCCTTGGTCCAGGCTGTGACCCCATACAAAAGATTAAGGGTGCAGCTCCAGCGTCTGGTAGGTCCCCATCTACTTTAAACTACTGGGAGTGCAGGCAGGGAAAGGGCTTGTCACAGCTCCATGGAAATCAATGAAGGAAATAAAGAAAATCCCAAGAAACGCATATCACACAAAACAATAGTGTAAGAAGTAGAAGCAGACTCAGCCTAGACTCCATTCAGGCCATGCACTGACGCGTTTTGCCAAACATGTCAGGGGGCATGGCCTGGATAGAGTCTGGGCTGAGACTGCTTCTGCTTCTTAGAGGTTTTGTGTGATGTGCGGCTCTCTGGAATTTCTTTTTCTTCACTTAGTCCAGGCTGTAAATTTAACTTATCTTAGGATGGGCTGGCCCTTTACACAAATGGCCGCATTGAAATGGAAGGCACAATTTTCAGCCAGTTAAGTAACAATTTTTCTCATTTTTAGGCACAGACTACTTGATTGCCGGACCAGAAGACAGTCGGACCAACAAACTGATTGTCAACATGAACAGCCTAGTCAAGCCTTGGAAAGCGGTTTGGGCAAAACAAGCCGTTGATTTTATCCGGTCAGGCTGCAAATAGTTATTAACCCTTCTGAGGAGAAGATGGAAGTATCTTCTCTTCCCTTGGCACTTGACTTTAGCAGGACGACTTGTATAAGCCCAACTCCGGCAGTAGCATAGACTTCACTACAAGAAGGAACTAACTGCGCAGCCTCCACTGGCAAGCTTTACGTGTCTTGGATAGACAAGCTTCTCGATAGACACCTATCACATGGCTTGAAATTTCAGTACGGGGTCTGTGGAGCACCAGATGACGCACCAAACTGACTTTTTTTTTTTTTAAGTTCATGTAGCCAATGATATCAGGTGCTTTCTGGAAAAGTGCTGGAGGATGTTTATATGTTATCCTGGCTGTTTTGTACCTGGATTTTTCCAAAAAGTTTAACATTTCACATGAAGGAGTTTACAGGTTCGCCAATTAAGAGGACATCTAAAAGACATTCTTATAGTAGGTCCACCAATCAAAAGGAGATCCAAGGATGTTCTTATAGTAGGTACACCAATCATAAAGAGGTCCAAGGTTATTGTTATATTAAGTCCACCAATCAAGACGAGATCCAATGATGTTCTTATAATAGGTCTGCCAATTAAGAAGAAATCCAAGGGACATTCTTATAACAGTTTCACCAATTGGGAGGAGATTCAAGGATGTTCTACTAGTAGGTCCAGCAATCAAAAGAAGATCTGAGAACATTCTTGTAGTAAGTCCACCAGTCAAAGGGAGATGCAAGGATGTTCTTATATTAAGTCCACCAATCAAGATGAGATCCAAGAATGTTCTTATAATAGGTCCGCCAATTAAGAGGAAATCCAAGCGACGTTCTTATAACAGGTCCACCAATTAAGAGGAGATCCAAGGATTTTCTAATAGTAGGTCCGTTAATCAAGAGAAGATCTGAGAACATTCTTATTGTAGGTCCACCAATCAAAAGGAGGTCCAAGGACGTTCTTATATTAAGAGTCCACCAATCAAGACAAGATCCAAGGATGTTCTTATAATAGGTCCGCCATTTAAGAAGAAATCCAAGGGACGTTTTTATAATAGGTCCAACAATTAGAAGAAGATCCAAGGATGTTCTAATAGTAGGTCCATCAATCAAGAGAAGATCCGAGAAGGTTCCTATAGTAAGTCCACCAATCAAATGGAGATCCAGGGACGTTCTTATAAATAGGTCCACCAATCAAGCCGGGATCCAAGGATGTTCTTATAATAGGTTTGGCAATTAAGTGATGATCCAAGATGTTCTTTTAGCAGGCTCACCAATCAAAAGGAAATCCAAGGGACGTTCTTATAACAGGTCCACCAATCAAGAGAAGATCCAAGGACATTCTAATAACAGGTTGACCAATCAAGAGACAATTCAAGGGATGCTCTTAGTATAGATACAAGAGAAACCAAAATCACATTGAAATGGAAAGGACGGTTATCACTTAAAATGGCAACGCCATGGGGGTTGTTTACGTAAGGGAAATCCACTTTGCACTACAAGTGCACTTCGAAGTGCAGTTGCTGTAAATCTGAGGAGTAGATCTGAAATGAGGGGAAGCTCTGCTGATTTTATCATCCAATCATGTGCCAGCTAAAATGCTGTTTTTTATTTACCTTGCATGTCCCCCTCGGATTTACAGCGGCTGCACTTCCAAGTGCACTTTCAAGTTCACTTGCAGTGCAAAGTGGATTTGCCTTTAGTAAATTAACCCCATTGAGTTTATATTTTATCTTGCCTTTGGCTTCTCGCAATTGAATGCACCACCAAAGTAATGTCCAGCTTTTCCTGAACTGCTTTGTAAATAAAGGTTATGTGTAACCTAGTCATCTGCTGGGATAATGAGTAATATGACATAAAGTGCACTTGTCTTTCACAGACAGTGATGACAACCATGGAATGGCACGTGAGGCATTGTTGGAGATGTAGGTGATGCCACCAAGGCATTAAATGGCTGCTGGAACACTAATGAGAGCACGTTCATAGGAAGAAGAAAAAAGGGGGTGCTTTAGTCAGATGAAAGCAAAATTAAGGGGTTAGTTCAGATTTTCACAAAAAATTAAAAAGTGAACTAGCTCACAACACCCTCCCCACCCCCTGAGGTCCCCGCAGGATGTACCCTTTTATGATCCTCATCTTCTGCTACCCTCTCCAGCTGGTATAACAGTCCAGCCGTTGAAAATATCCCTACACAGCACCGGAGGCTGAGTAACAGCATAATGTGAGCATTGGCAAGCGCTCATTGGTCAGCGCTGGCAACGTGACCACCTTGACCAATAAAAATTATTTTCAGGCTCGTTTCTTCAGGGGCGGCATCTGGGGAAAAAGAAACAGGTTCTCATTGGTCATTATGGTCACGTGGCCATCACTGGCTTTTTTTTTTTTTAATGAAAAATAAGTCATATATATTTGACATTATTATTTATTTATTACAGGTACTTATATAGCACTGTCAATTTACACAGTACTTTACATATATATTGTACATTGACAGTCCCTGCCATCAAGAAGCTTACAATCTAAGGTCTCTAACCCACATTCATATATACACATACTAGGGCCAGTTTAGACAGGAGCCAGTTAACCTATCAGCATGTCTTTGGAGTGTGGGAGGAAACTGGAGTACCCGGAGGAAACCCACGCAGGCACAGGGAGAACATGCAAACCCCAGGCAGGTAGTGCCATGGTTGATATTTGAACCAATCAATTTTCTGGACCATTACACCAGCTGGAGAGAGCAGCAGAATTATCATTTCATATAAGGATCATAAAGGGTACTTGCAGTTGGGATCAGAAGGGTGGGGAGGGTATTGGTAGTCCATCTTTTAATTTTTGTGAAAAGGAAAACTAACCCTTTAATGCAGAGATAGCATCAGATATACATTATATTGTCAGAAGTATTGGGACACCTGCCTTTACACACACATGAATTTTAATGACATCCCAGTCTTAGACCGTAGGGTTCAATATTGAGTTGGTCCACCCTTTGCAGCTATAACAGCTTCAACTCTTCTGGGAAGGCCGTCCACAAGGTTTAGGAGTGTTTGTTCATTACTCCAGAAGCGCATCAGTGAGGTCAGGCACTGTTGTTGGAAGAGAAGGCCTGGCTCGCAATCTCTGCTCTAATTCATCCCAAAGGTGTTCTATCGGGTTGAGGTCAGGTCTGTGCAGGCCATTCAAGTTCCTCCACCCCAATCTCGTTCACCCACACTATACTGCCAAAAGTATTGTGCCACCCCTCCAAATCATTTGGTGGAGGGGGGGGATTATGGTGTGGGGTTGTTTTTCAGGGGTTGGGTTTGGCCCCTTAGTTCCAGTGAAGGGAACTCTTAAGGCGTCAGCATACAAAGACATTTTGGACAATTTCATGCTCCCAACTTTGTGGGAACAGTTTGGGGGTGGCCCCTTCCTGTTCCAACATGACTGCGCACCATTGCACAAAGCAAGGTCCATAAAGACATGGATGAGCGAGTTTGGGGTGGAGGAACCTGACTGGCCTGCACAGAGTTCTGACCTTAACTGGGTATTTCTTCAGCTCCCAGTGCTAAATGGAAGGGTAGCAGAATGCAGTAAAGGTAAGTCTATGATGCTGGAGGGGATTTAAAGCAAAGCACTGAATAGGCAAAGCACAGGTTTGCTTCAAGAGCACCAACTGTCCACAAACTTTGTACAGAATTAATGTGCCTCCTGAGTCTACCGATTCTTTAGAGACACCATTAGACCCTTCTGAACTTACAAGCTGCCTCCAGCATGTACAAATGACAGACACATTTAAAGTGGTTGTAAACCCTTCCATATACCCAGTGAAGTAACTGATAAAAGAGATGAAACAAATCCTCCTACATAGGTTGTACCTGTCTATCTGCAGTCTTCTCTACATTCATTCAAAGTTCTGAATTTATAAAACTTTTCTGAGAGCTCAGAAAACAGGGGGGCGGAGAGCTGAAGTTACTCTCTGCAGAGCTCAGGGAGGGGAGCTCTGAGAGCTGATTGGGTGGACGGGGACACATACCCCTTTACACAGGAACAGAGGCCACCTACAAAGAAATGAAGGGTCTATAATTTTTATCATAGGTGTATTTTGAATTATAGAGACAGAATGTCAACCAAAAATCCAGAAAAACACATTAAACAAATGTTATAAATTGAGTTGCAGTTTGGTGAGTAAAATAAGTATTTGATCCCCAAACAAAACATGACTTAGTACTTGGTGAAGAAACCCTTGTTGGTAAGCACGGAGGTCAGACGTTTCTTGTAGTTGGTGACCAGGTTTGCACACATCTCAGGAGGGATTTTGCTCCACTCTTCTTTACAGATCTTCTCTAAATCCCTAAGGTTTCTTGGCTGTCGCAACTCGAAGTTTCAGCTCCCCCCCATAAATTTTCATTGCTTCCCCCTCATATCTTGTGCTGGTTGGGGTCTGAATCTGTCATATTTATTGCTAAGAAAAGGTGCTGGAACACCAAAGTTTTTTTTTTAATTATTGGTAGCATCCAACAGCATGGCAGGCGTTGTAGACAGAGAGAGTCTGAGTAGTAGGCTGGCAGCCACTGCACACCGAAGGGTTTCCACAATCACTTTGGGTTGTGATAGGGGATCCAGGAATCTGGAACTGAAACACCACACCATAATATTCAAGTCCAAATACAAGTTCATTCCAGCGACAGTTTATATATAAAGTCAATGCGTTTTGGGGGGCTGTAACTCCGCCCTCTTCATCAGCACTTAAATAACGAAACCATGTGTGAATCTGGTGCAGCTGTGCATTGTAACCAATCTGCTTCCCGGTTTTATTGTCAAAGCCTAACCGAGCAAGCTGCAGTAAGAAGCCGATTGGTTACTATTCACAGCTGCACCAAATGCTTTTTGAATTTCTTTTTCTTAACTGCTTGCCGCCACCACCCCCCCTCCACTGTCAAATGACGGCGGGGCGGTGCGGCTCTCGTTCTGGAATGACGTCATATGACAGCGACCCAGAACGGCCGCGTGTGTCCTAGCAACACGCACGGCCCGATCTCTGTAAAGAGCCGCGTCCGAGGCTCTTTAACCATTGGATCGGCTGTGTCCAATCACACGGAGATGTCGGTAATCGGCGCTCCTCGCCTCACACTGATAGTGTGTGGCGAGGAGAGCCGATCAGCGGCATCTCCACGCAGGGGGACTTCTAGGAATGGAATCAGGGCACTGATCATCAGTGCCCTGATTACAATTTAGCAATATAGTGTCACAAATCAGTGCCCACCAGTGCCACCAATCAGTGCCCATTAGTGATGCCAGTCAGTGCTGGCTATCAGTGCAGCCTATCAGTGCTGCCCATCACTGCTGTCAATCAATGCCCATCAGTGCCACCCAGCAGTGCTCATCAGTACCACCTATCAGTGCCCACCAGTGCCTCCTATTAGTGCCCATCAGTGCCACCTAATAGTGCCCATCAGTGCTGCCTATCAGTGCTCATCAGTGCCACCTATTAGTGCCCATCAGTGCGGCATATTAGTGCCTCCTCATCAATGACCACCAATTCAGCCTATTAGTGCCCATCAGTGCCGCCTCAACAGCGCACATCAGTGAAGGCGAAAAATTACTTAGTTACAAAATTTACTGACAGAAAAAAGTAAACATTTTTTCAAAATTGTTGGTCTTTTTTTTTTTTTTGTAAAAAAAAAAAAAAAACCCCAGCAGTGATTAAATACCACCAAAAGAAAGCTCTATTTGTGTGAAGAAAATTATAAAAAATTTGTTTGGGTACAGTGTAGCACGACCGTGCAATTGTCATTCAAAGTGCGACAGCGCTGAAAGCTGAAAAATGGCCTGGGCAGGAAGGGGTTGAAAGTGCCTGGTAGGCAAGTGGTTAAAGAGGAAGAAAAACGCCTTTTTTTTTGTTTGTTTGTTTTTTTCTGACCTGCAAAAGTAAAAGGCATAATGTGTTTGCTTTGCATCATTTTTTACACTGAGGTGACACTTATGGGCACTGATTAGGTCGCACTGATGAGGAGGCACTATATATTCTACCGATGGGCACTGATAAGTGGCACTCATGAGCAGCACTGGTGGGTGGCACTAATGGACACTGAAAGGCAGCAGTGACTGGCATCACTAATAGGCACTGATTGGTGGCACTGGGGAGCTTTACTGTATTCAGGGCACTGGGAATCAATGCCCTGATTACATGTCTGGGTGTTCCCTTCAAGGAGATGCTGCTGATCAGCTCTCCTCGCCACACACACTGTCAGCGTGAGGCAAGGAGCGCCGATAACCAGCATTTCCGTGTTTACATGTGACCGGCTGCGATTGGACACAGCCGCTCACATGGTTAAAGAGCCGCGTGATCGGCTCTTTACAGAGAATGGGGTCGCACCGTGTCCTAGCAACACGGCGCGGCCGCGATCGCCGGGCACGCAAGAGCAGCCGTTCAGGGGCGACGTCGTCCCAGAACGAGAGCCGCACCGCCCCTCCGTCATTTGGCGGCAAGCAGTTAAAGTGGTTGTAAAGGCTGAAGGTTTATTACTTTTATGCATTGTACGCATGAAGGTAAAAAAAACCTTGTGTGTGCTGCTCCCCCCCCCCCCAATTCACACCTGAGCCCCATCTCAATCCAGCGATGTGCACAAGAGTCTCAGCTGTCCCAGAACTCCCTCTCCTCATTGGCTGAGACAGCAGCGAGAGCCATTGGCTCCCTCTGATGTCAATCACAGCCAGCGAGCCAATAAGGAGAGAGCTGGGGCGGGGCCGAGCCACAGCTGTGTGTCTCTTATGGATGCATAGAGTGGGGCTTAGGAGTGAGCACGCACCAGTGCCCCCATAGAAAGCGACTTGCTATTGGAGGCAAGGAGTGCTGGCGGGGCACCCAAAAAGAGAAGGATTGGGGCTGCTCTGTGCAAAACCACTGCACAGAGCAGGTAAGTATGACATGGTTATTTATTTTAAAGTCAAACCTTTAACCACTTGCTGACCGGGCCATAGCCGAAAGACGGCTACAGACGCCGGTTCCTCCCTCCCCTCTGTGTACTGTGGGTACAGTGCGAGGGGAGAGGGGGAGAGATTGCAGCAGCGCTGTGGACTGGATGTTTAGTGCCCACAGCGCTGCTCAGTGTCAATACTCTGCAATACTCTGCAACACTGTGCCAATACTATGCAATAAATTTTAAGTCTTTTTTGATTTATAGCGCAAAAAATAAAAAACCCAGCGGTGATTAAATACCACCAAAAGAAAGCTCTATTTGTGTGAAAAAAAGGACAAACATTTCATATGGGTACAGTGTTGTATGACTGAGTAATTGTCATTCAAAGTGTGAGAGCACCGAAAGCTGAAAATTGGTCTGGTTAGGAAGGGGGTTTAAGTGCCCAGTGGTCAAGTGGTTGAATAATACTTTAAAGCCCACCTTTCATGCCACCATACATGTGTGTTATGTGGGCAGCAAGACGCTGAAGTGCACACATGCCATACAGACGATAACGCACTAAAACTGCAAGCAATGCCAACCCTGTCCAGTTCTATCCTGCTAGACTACAGAACACCTCCCTCTTCTCTGTTACATAAGAGGTTTGTTCTGTAGTCTAGCAGGGGAAAACTAGACAGCACTGACAACACTGCTTGGGATTTCAGTGGCGTAGAGGCAGTGTTGTCAGCTCACTACAGGAAGTTAGGAGCTCGTTGGAAATTCAGCAGCTATTTTTCTGTACTTGCAACATTTTCAAAGACAAAATATAGTCAAAGTGTGCATGTCATTCCCCCCCCCCCCCCCCCGCCCGCCATCATACATACACTTTAAAGTAAAATTCCAGCCTAAACCTAACTAGTCTTAAAAAAAAAAAAAAAGTCCCCTAACACCTATTGCTGACAAACCTATGTTTGGGTTTCTTACCGCTTTAAGTCCCGCTTCACACTGGTGTGATGCAGGAAACCCTGCCATACAGTGCCGATTCTCGCATCGCACCTGAATCACACAGCGGTTCACACTGACATCTGTGAACCGCAGGGGGTGCCAATGTAAAATTATTGACAGCCCCCCAGATCGGTTCACTGTCAAATGGTGCAGCAATTGGATCGCATGGGTGTGAACACCCATGTGATCCGATTCCAGTGCAGACAAAAAAAAAAAAAAAAATGGTCCTGCGCCATTTTGGTGCGAATGCGATGCAATGCGATTTCAGCCATACAATTTGTATGGCTGAATTCGCATCGCACAGACATCGCATGTGATCTGCATAGCAATGCTGTGCGGATCACATGCGATGTCTGCGATCGCACGAGTGTGAACCGGGCCTAAAGCAAGCTAAAAATATCTCCTCCCCGCCTCTACCCACTAACCTGTGCAAAAAAAAAAAAAAAAAAGAGAGAGATATCTATAAATAGATATATATTTAACCCCTTCCCGCAGGGGAATGTGCGGCCTCGGCTTTCGGGGGGTTATACCGGGATGATGACCGCAGCTGCAGGCATCATCCCGGTACCAGTTTGTAGAGCGGGCGATCAGCTTTCCAGTGATAACAACTGATGCAGCTAAAAGCCGCTCGGCTGTTATCCCGGAGGAGCGGGAGGGGACGCCCCCCCCTCCCACCACCCTGAACGGGGCTCCCGTCCCACCAGGAGTCCCGATCATCGATCCGCCTCTTCCGGCGGCTAGGGACAGACTGGCACAAAGCCGAAAATGGCTTCGTTCCAGTCTCCTGAATGTAAACACGGAAGCGACGTCATGACGTCACTTCCTGTTTACTCGGCTGCCAATGGCGCCGGTTCTAAAAAAAATATACAGTATTCAGGATCGCCAAAAAATGGCGATCAGAATACTTTGAAGTGCAAAGGAGGGATTGGAGGTCTTTTAGACCCCCAATCCCTCCATAAAGAGTACCTGTCACCACCTATTACTGTCACAAGGGATGTTTACATTCCTTGTGACAGTAATAAAGGTGATTTTTTTAATTTTTTTTTTAAAAACACAATTTAATAATATAAAAAAAAAGTAAATAAGAAAAAGACATTTTTTTTTAAAGCACCCCCATCCCCGCGAGCTTGTGCAGCAAAGAAAACGCATACGGAAGTCGCGCCCGCATATGTAAACGGTGTTCAAATCACACATGTGAGGTATCGCTGCGATCGGCAGAGTGAGAGCAATAATTCTAGCACTAGACCTCCTCTGTAACTCTAACCTGGTAATCGTAAAAAAAAAAATTAAAAGCGTCGCCTATGGAGATTCTTAGGTAACGTAGTTTGTCGCCATTCCACGAGTGCGTGCAATTATAAAGCGCGACATGTTTAGTATCTATCTATTCTCGGCCCGTTCCTGTTCAGTCATGCGACCCCCTATGACAGCCAGTGGCGGCTGCAGGGGAGAGTGCTGACATTGTCTGGGGACCCTAAATTACATTAAATAAATTAAATTAAATCCTTACAAAAAAAGTAAAAAACATAATAAATAATAGTGGATGAAAAAGCTGAAAAACGTAAAATGATATTTTTCACTATTTGCTAATAAAAAAAAAAAAAACCCCAAAGCTCAAAAAAGCTGTACAAAAATCGCTCAAGAATACAAACAGCCAAAAAAAAAAAGCCAGAATAAACACTACAAAACGTGACCCTCAGGTGCGAATGCAGCCTTTGGCAATAAGTCGCATCAAAGTACCGCAGGCACCTTTTAAGTCGCACCGATCTGTACGCACGCCATTGAAAACAAAGCACTGCGACTTGTCCTACCACTTTGCGTGTCCAAAGTCGCATGACAAGTGTGAACGGACCCTGAAGGATAAATTCACTACAATCTGATCTTTGTACTATAAACTACAAACTGTAGTTTTCAGTGTAAGAATCGCACATAAAAACACACAGATTTAGACGTTTTGCAACAAAAAAGTTAAAAAGGTTTTAATTTTTTTTTTTTTCAAGTAGCACACCGGATCACACAGCATACCGGGTAGAGTCTGGCTGATTCAGTGCAGTCTGGAGGAGAGAGGCAGCGGTGGACAAATGGGGTTTCAGGCACAGACAGTACTGGAGAGTGAGAATGTTCTGATTTCAAACGTCTTCTGCTCAGCCTTGGCAAAACAGAGAGGAAGGAATCATCGATCGGGTCCTCAGAGGGCGGAGTCCACCAAAAACCTGCATTTCACTTTTTGGTACAGACGAATCACCTGGAGGCTTTGAAAATCTCTGGTGGACCCTGCTGGAGGGGGGGGGGGGGGGGGAGGTATCTGTGCTTGAGTTCCTGGGTGTGGACACCTGCCACGGCCATCGGGGGGAGCCCTATTCTCCCCTTTTTTGGATTCTGAACTTACTTTATAAAGAAGGAATATGCATGAGTGAGACTGTGGAAGGAGGTGAAAGGGGGTTGTACACCCTACTGGCATGCTCCAACAAACATAATGTGAATTTCTGCTGGACTTCTAGGGTAGAAAAATGGTGGATGCCATTGCTGGTGGGTTCTTATGATCCAGGGGTCTCAAACTGGCGGCCCTCCAGCTGTTGCTAAACTACAAGTCCCATGAGGCATTGCAAGGCTGACAATTACAAGCATGATTCCCACAGGCAGAGGCATGATGGGACTTGTAGTTTCCCAACAGCTGGAGGGCCGCCAGTTTGAGACCTCCCCTGCTATAGACCAATTAGCTTTTTCAGGTTAAAAAATCAACAAAATACATTCCAGGTGCAACAAGAACAAAAAGCGTGCAAAGTATTATAAGTTCCTCTTCTTTAGACACCAGCCACAGCGTGGATAGAAAAGTCTGTCTCCTGCCAGCATGCTGCAGAGAAGGACCCTCGCTCCCTGTGGGAGAAGCAGTGGTCTCTCTGCAAAGATCGGACATGCCTCCCACTGAGTCACACCAATTGGTCTACAATCGGTAAAGCACACGCTTCCTGCTGATTGGAGAGCTCTGACTCAGTAGACAGTGAGGGTTATTTACTAAAACCGGAGAGCGCAAGATCTGGTGCAGCTTGGCATAGAAACCCAATCAGCTTCCAGGATTTTTGGTCAAAGCTTAATTGAAGAAGCTGAAGTTAGAAGCCGATTGGCTACCATATACAGCGGCAATGAGATTTTGCATCTCCAGTTTTAGTTAATCAAACCCAGTTTGTTGGACAACTGCCGAGAAACCACTGCTTCCACATAGAGCAGGGGGAGGCAACCTCGGCCCTCCAGCTGTTTTGAAACTACAAGTCCCACGAGACATTGCAAGACTGACAATCACAGGCATGATGGGATTTGTAGTTTCACCACAGCTGGAGGGCCAAGGTTGCCTACCCCCGACATAGAGCATGAGTCCCACTCTGCAGCTGCTGGCAGAGGACAGGCTTTTCTACTCAAGCTGTGGCTACTTTAAAGCCCAACTCCAGGAAAAAAGCATTTCTTCCCCATGTATTGGGGCTGTGCCCACACTGCATGGGTGAACTGCTACATTTTTTCTAGGGTTGGGCACACAGTTCATACTTGCCTAACCCGCCAATTCTGCAGAAAACTGTGCTCCCCCCACAGTCTACTGGTAGACTGTTCCTGTCTATGGAGTGTGATGACGTCAGGAACAGTCCATTTTCAAAGACGCTGGAGCGCAGGGGTGCCGTACCGATCTTGTGTGGTGGGGGGGGATTGGTGGGTCAGTTGAGTATATCTCCACTGTCCTCTCCCTAGAACAAAATGAGCAGTTGACCCACAGTTAGATAGAAAGCAAGGGACCTTCTCAGCAGCATGCTGGCTGGGGACAGGCTTTTCTACTCAGGATGTGGCTGCTTTAAAGCCCAACTCCAGGAAAATTTTTGTTTTAACCCCATGCCGCGGGGCTGTGTGAACTGTGCCCACACTGCATGGGGTGAACTGCCATTTTTTTCTAGGTGTGAGCACACAGTTCATACTTACCTGGACCCACCTATCCTCCAAAAAAACTGCGCTCCCCCACGGTCCATTGGTGAACTATTCCCAGCTACGGAGCGTGATGATGTTAGAAACAGTCCATTTTCAAGACTGCTGGAGCGCAGGGCTGCCGGACTGGTTTTGTGCAGGTTTGGTAAGTATATCTATTTCTGCTGTCCTCTCCTCTAGAACAAACCAGGCAGTTACCCTGTGCAATGCGGGCACAGCTCCACTGCATGGGGGAAAAAAAAAAAAAAAAAAAAAAAAAACTTCCCCGAAGTTCTGCTTTAAAAAAAAAAAAAATCCTGTAAGGCCCCTTTCACACTTGTGCGACTTGTCCTGACACTTTGGACTGCAAAATCGCATGACAAGTCATTCCCCATGGTTTCCAATGATAACCATTCATATATGTGCAACTTCAAGTCGTGCCGACTTCAAAGTAGTCCCTGTACTACTTTGGTCCGACTTTTGTGCGAGTTGAGGTCCATAGAGCAGGCATTCCCTGAAATCGCGGCCGCATAATCCCGGTAACATCGTGCGACTTTTAAGTCGCGGCAGTGTGAGGGGGGCCTAAGGCTCACATTTTGATGCACCTGCTGATTTGAGTGTCCTGGCTCCACATTTGTGCCAATACAAAATAAATAGGCTCAAATCACACATGATTTGAACAGGAATGCGGTGCAATTCCTTTCCGAATTGCATGCAGTTTCCTGCACCCCTCCTGTGTAAACCCAGGCTGGAGTCAATATGACAAGCCTGGGCTCACGCGGGAGCGGTGCAGGAAAACTGCATGCAATTTGGACGGGAATCGCACTGCATTCCTGTTCAAATCGCTTGCGATTCTTTGCAGTACGATTTGAGCCCATACATATTGAATGGGCTCAAATCGCACTGCAAAGATATATTGGTACTCGGTATCTGGGAGGAGTACTTGAGCACAAGTATAGGTACTCGTTGCATCCCTAGTATAATTCCTGCCATGGCCACAAATAAAAGCATCAGGGCCGTGGCATGTGTACACCCCCAGCTGCTATCGGTGCAACCCTAAATTATACCCCCCCATCGCTTCAAGTGAATGGGGCCACTCTGCAAGCGCTCTGCACATGGATCACACTTCAGAGAGCATAGCTACTGTAAAGGAGCCCAGGCGTTGGCGGTAAAGCGCCGCTATTTTTAGCGGCGCTTTATCGTCGTTTTTGAAGCGCTTCTCGGCCGCTAGCGGAGTGCTTTTAACCCCCCCCCGCGGCCGAAAAAGGGTCAAAATCGCCGGCAAAACGCAGCTGCAGCAGCACTTTGCCGCTGACGCTGCCCATTGATTTTAATAAGCAGGGGTGCTTTAGGAGCTTCTACAGCGCTGCAAAGAAGCTGCTTGCAGGACTTTTTGTGACACCCTGCCAGCGCAGCGCCCCCAGTGTGAAATTGCAGCTGAGGCTTTTTTCAAACGCTTTACAGGCGCTATTTTTAGAGCTAAAGCGCCTGAAAAACGCCTCCAGTGTGAAAGGGGTCTTACATTTTTTTGATGCATCTGCTAACTTGAGAGCTCTGGCTCAGCCGGAAGGTAGAACGCGCAGGGGGGGGGGGGGGTTAAGACGGGTTGGGTGGTCAAGTAACCCCACAGAAAGCAAGTGAATCTTCTCTGCAGCATGCCGACAGGGGACAGGCTTTTCTACTTGGGCTGTGGCTGCTTTCTAAAGTAAAGAAACTAAGACTTTGCACGCCCTTTTTTCACCTTTTGGAACGTTCTGCGCTTGTCCTGGTTATTTTTTTTTCTCCTACAGCGACAGGTCCATCTACAGTATGGGTCCGCAACCTGTGGCCCTCCAGCTGTTTCGGAACTACAAGTCCTATGAGGCATTGCAAGGCTGACCGTTGCATGACTCCCAAAGGCAGGGGCATGATGGGACTTGTAGTTCTAAAAAAGCTGAGGGGAGGCCACAGGTTGAGCACCCATGATCTACAGCAGGGACCTTCAGCTGTTGCAAAACTACAAGTCCCATCATGCCTCGGTCTCTGGGTGTCATGTTTGTGGCTGTCAGAGTCTTGCTATGCCTCATGGGACTTGTAGTTCTGCAACAGCTGGAGGTTCGCTAATTGCATATCCCTGATCTACAGCATACAGACTTGCACGCTGCTCAGAGACAAACGTGTATGATTATGCACCAATTGTTACGGGGTGGGGTTTGTTCTTCCACAATCATCTTGATTCTAGGGATAGTACCAGCTCAGCTACAGCTTGTGGTTCCTGAACGACACAAGCCACAGGAAAATGAAGAAACTTTAGAACGTTTAGCTTGTGTTTCATAACATTTTTTACATCAAACGTA
Source organism: Lithobates clamitans (assembly GCA_037952925.1). Lineage (NCBI taxonomy): Eukaryota > Metazoa > Chordata > Amphibia > Anura > Ranidae > Lithobates > Lithobates clamitans. Next base: position 2,444,549 of record JBBGZY010000869.1, read on the forward strand.
CTTCCAGCCTTTAGGTGAATCAGAAACGAAGGAAACAACATTGTGTACATTTGTCTGGATGTGCGATTCAGGCTATCGCACAGTTCTGGTAGGAAATCATAGTGAACCGTGGATAAGGTAGAAGAGCGGCAGCACAGCTTCCCTTCCCGTTTTGTGGTCCGCAGAACAGTGGGAGGCAAAAGGATCGGAACGGGAGGACTCCGCCTCCTCTCCGCCATTAGCTGGTCGCTTGGTCTTCCGCAGCCTTCGGCTCTGTTCCCTGCTGGTCTTTGCTGCGCTCCTCCTCCTCGCCCTGCTTGTCTTTGCTGCGCTCCTCCTCCTCCTCGCCTTGCTTGTCTTTGCTGTGCTCCTCCTCCTCATCCTCCTGCGGGTAGAGGTCGGGGTATTTCTGCATGCACTCCTGCATGGCCCGGAACTGGTCTAGGCAGTCTGAGCCCTTCACCTCCTCCTGGCTGTAGTGGAAGCAGGAGAAGGCCGATTTGAACTGTTCCCCGCAGGGCCCACTGGCCATCCCTCCCAGGCAAGGGCAGCCCCAATTGATGTCTCCATTAGGCAAAATCAAACCTGTGTTTGGGGGGGGGGGTAAAAACAAAACAAAAAGGAAAGTATTAATAGCGTTTACAACTTTTCATGAGAACATGTCACCCACACAACACTGCTCATCTGAACTAACAGGACGCTGATGGCCAGCATCATTCAACCCACTTCCTCTGAGCCCAGGTCGTCCTGGGCCTGCCCCCAGGCTGTGACTGGTCAGTAAAAGGAGAGGCAGCACCGCCAAGAGCTAACACTGCCACTCTGCTGTCTCCTCCTATCAGCATGCCCCAAGCCATGCTGGACCTGCCCACAAGCTGTGACTGGACAGTAAAAGAAGAAGCAGCACAGTGATGAGCTCATTGGTATCACTCTGCTCTCTCCTATCAGTATGCCCCAAGCCGTCTTGGACTTGCCCACAGCCTGTGACTGGACAGTAAAAGAAGAAGCAGCACAGTGAGGAGCACATCGGTATCATTCTGCTCTTTCCTATCAGTATGCCCCAAGCCGTCTTGGACTTGCCCACAGCCTGTGACTGGACAGTAAAAGAAGAAGCAGCACAGTGAGGAGCACATCGGTATCATTCTGCTCTTTCCTATCAGTATGCCCCAAGCCGTCTTGGACTTGCCCACAGCCTGTGACTGGACAGTAAAAGAAGAAGCAACACAGTGATGAGCAGTCACTCTGCTCTCTTGACCTATCAGCATATGAACTGATTAGCTGCTAGTACTGCTTCTTTCCCTAACTCCAGCCCTGCTGTACAGGGACTGCAAGAGGCTGATACCAGGTCACACTCAGGTACCTGCACTGTTTGTATTTATGTATTATTGAATACAGAGCTGCAGTAAAGTGGTGTTCCACCCAAAAAAAAAAATTCATGAATGTGCCTAAAAAAAAATAAAAAATAAAAAACATTTGGAAATTTTTTTTTTAACTCACCTCTAAATGGCTGTTGCTAGGGGGTCCCTCGTAGTCTGCCTCCTTCAGTGCCTGGGCTCTTGACATCACTTCCCCTTGGCGCAGGAAGGGCTCAGCTCTGCCCCCTCCCTCTTGTCAATCATCTGGGACACGTAACAGGTCCCCGATGATTGCGCGGCCAATTACGGCACGCGGCGCCAATTGCGCATGTGCAGTGGGTGCCCAGCTGTGAAGCCACAGCCGGGCGCCCACAGTTACAATGCCGGCGCCGCCGAACGGAGGGGGAGAAGAGCGGGGCTTCGTTCCCCCACATCGCTGGACCCTGGGACAGGTAAGTGTCCAATTATTAAAAGTCAGCAGCTGCAGTATTTGTAGCTGCTGACTTTTAATTTTTTTTGTTTATAATGGGAACACCACTTTAAAGCAGCTGTAAACCCAGTGAAGTGACTGACCTCAGGTGATACACAGAGATTAAACAAATCCTCCTAGATGAGTTATATTTGTTTATCTGCAGTCTTCTCTTCATGCTCTCCAAGTCTAGACTTGATCAAGTTTGTCTGAGCCTTCAGAGAACAGGAGGGCAGAGAGCTGAAATTACACCCTGCAGAGCTCAGTGAGGGGACCCCCAAGAGCTGATTGGAGGGAAGGAACACCCCCCCCCCCCCTTCACACAGCACACAGGAACAGAGCTGAGGAGGTCAATCACAGGCTATGTGCTGGAGCTCCCTCCCCTGTCACCATTTTTCTGTTGGCGTCAGGAAAACTTGTCAGAAGCGATTCAAGCTGATAGCAGTAGAAGGAGGCAGCAGACAGAAATGACACTTATTGCTGTGGATTGAGACACTATACACACTATAGAAGGATATGCTTTGTTCATATATCAGGTCTGATGTTTACAAATACTTTAAATTTCTAGCCTGCAGTGGGACTGTAACCGAACCAGTCCCATTTGATGCCCACATCACTGACAGGTACCCACCTATCTCATAGGCCCTACATTGAATAGAATTGGCCTCACGGATGGCCGTGGCACAGTGCCAGCGCACATCTAGTAATTCCCTCCCCCCCCCGACCTAAAGATCAGCAATGCAGCCTCGAACCTCCACGAGGTCACCGCACAGCCCCTCCCCCTATATCCGTCCCCTGCTGGTGTGGGGCGGATGACGCTGTGCATACCGTGCCCTGCGTTGCCCCGGAGTAAATTCCCAGCGACCCGCTGTTAAGGTTGCCGGTGACATAATGCCCGGCTCCCTGCACAAAGCTCCCTGGAATGCCGGGGCCGTGTTTTCAATCTTTTTTTTTTCGAGGTCAGTGGCAGCATTAGACAATGTCTTCCACCCCACTGCCCCCCCCCCCCCCCCCCCCGGTACAAGTGACAGGCGGGATGAATCCGACTATTCACATCTCTCAGCCAGCTGCTGCCCGCTTGTGACACCAGGCTTTTCAGACGCAGTCAGAAGTGGCAGACGAATCAATGAGAGATGGCACATTAACTCTGCGGAAGCCAGGCCCTGGCATCGGAGGCGGTGGGCTCCAACCAACGCACAACAATTAACAGTAAAATGATAACATTGTGTCCCTCGGGATCTCCGTGTACAACCTCCGAGCTCCACACATTCTTCTGCTGTCACTTCATACGTTGTCAGCAGGACCTGAACAATTAAAGATGAACTCCAATCAGAGAGAAGAGACTCGAGCAGCTCTGGAATCATTAGTACATCACTTAGGCCTTTTCTGAATGCTGGAAACTTGACAGCTTGTAGCGGACGTATAAAAACATCAGTTCTGCCGCTTTTTTCAAAACCGCGTTAATAAGCGTTTGCCTTTAAGGGCGTTTATTAAAGATAACCCTCCAAAATGTCCACAATCTATGATATACACAGTATCTCACAAAAATCAGTACACCCCTCACATTTTTGTAAATATTTTCTTCTATCTTTTCATGTGACAACACTGAAGAAATGACACTTTGCTACAATGTAAAGTAGTGAGTGTACAGCTTGTATAACAGTGTAAATTTCCCCTCAAAATAACTCAACACACAGCCATTAACGTCTAAACCACTGGCAACAAAAGTGAGTACACCCCTAAGTGAAAATGTCCAAATTGGGCCCAATTAGCCATTTTCCCTCCCCGGTGTCATGTGACTCGTTAGTGTTACAAGGTCTCAGGTGTGAATGGGGAGCAGGTGTGTTAAATTTGGTGTTATCGCTCTCACTCTCTCATACTGGTCACTGGAAGTTCAACATGGCACCTCATGGCAAAGATGGCAAAGAACTCTCTGAGGATCTGAAAAAAAGAATTGTTGCTCTATATAAAGATGGCCTATGCTATAAGAAGATTGCCAAGACCCTGAAACTGAGCTGCAGCACGGTGGCCAAGACCATACAGCGGTTTAACAGGACAGGTTCCACTCAGAACAGGCCTCGTCATGGTCGACCAAAAAAGTTGAGGTCACATGCTCAGCGTCATATCCAGAGGTTGTCTTTGGGAAATAGACGTATGAGTGCTGCCAGCTTTGCTGCAGAGGTTGGAGGGGTGGGGGGGTCAGCCTGTCAGTGCTCAGACCATACGCCATACACTGCATCAAATTGATCTGCATGGCTGTCATCCCAGAAGGAAGCCTCTTCTAAAGATGATGCACAAGAAAGCCCGCAAACAGTTTGCTGAAGACAAGCAGACTAAGGACATGGATTACTGGAACCATGTCCTGTGGTCTGATGAGACCAAGATAAAGGTATTTGGTTCAGATGGTGACAAGCGTGTGTGGCGGCAACCAGGTGAGGAGTACAAAGACAAGTGTGTCTTGCCTACAGTCAAGCATGGTGGTGTCATGGTCTGGGGCTGCATGAGTGCTGCCGGCACTGGGGAGCTACAGTTCATTGAGGGAACCATGAATGCCAACATGTACTGTGACATACTGAAGCAGAGCATGATCCTCTCTCTTCAGAGACTGGGCCGCAAGGCAGTATTCCAACATGATAACGACCCCAAACACACCTCCAAGATGACCACTGCATTGCTAAAGAAGCTGAGGGTAAAGGTGATGGACTGGCCAAGCATGTCTCCAGACCTAAACCCTATTGATCATCTGTGGGACATCCTCAAACAGAAGGTGGAGGAGCGCAAGGTCTCTAACATCCACCAGCTCCGTGATGTCATCATGGAGGAGGGGAAGAGGACTCCAGTGGCAACCTGTGAAGCTCTGGTGACCTCCATGCCCAAGAGGGTTAAGGCAGTGCTGGAAAATAATGGTGGCCACACAAAATATTGACACTTTGGACCCAATTTGGACATTTTCACTTAGGGGTGTACTCACTTTTGTTGCCAGCGGTTTAGACATTAATGGCTGTGTGTTGAGTTATTTTAAGGGGACAGCAAATTTACACTGTTATACAAGCTGTACACTCACTACTTTACATTGTAGCAAAGTGTCATTTCTTCAGTGTTGTCACATGAAAAGATAGAATAAAGGCATTGTATTGCTGTCTCCCAGGGGCACGCTGGATTATTTGTATCTTGAATATACAGCGATGGGATTGTATTGAGCCTTCAGCATTGCTGATACTAAATCCAGGATCTAAGTGGTGCTCCGGTGTTGGCCCTCCTCCCTCTAATGGCTGCTCCCATAATTAGGAATATTGTTTACATGCCCCTGCTGAGATATTTAGCAAAATCGAATATACCTTCTTACTGCTGATTGAACTTTCGCATTCTACCATGACTTGCATGATTTTGCATTCCAATTTAAGATAGAGAGACATATTCCCTTCTCTGTCTCATCTGTGAACATTGGCCGTGTCCTGAGGAAGCCTAACGGTGAAACGTGTAGACATACAAGGGCTCACTGCACAATAATCATAGATGCTATATGTTACAATTGTCATTGTTTTTTTTAGATATTTGTATTTTTCAATAAATTTATATTTTTTATACTGCTATATCTTCTCCACTGTTTCTTAGCCTAAAAAGTCTGCCTCCCTGGTAATACTCAGTACTACCTTATTTTGTATTCTCAATGATTTATGGACGTGGCTCATTTTTGGTGCATTTCCCTCTCTTTTTTTGTGTCGATATAATAAAATATTTACAAAAATGTGAGGGGTGTACTCACTTTTGTGAGATACTGTATATTTTATTTGGGTACAGCGTTGCACGGCCGCGCAACTTTCAGTTAATGTAAAGCAGTGCCGTATCACAAAAAATGGCCTGGTCATGAAGGGGGGTAAATCTTTTGGCACTGAAGTGGTTAAAGTTCAAGTTCACCTTCATTTTCCAAAAATCCTATGCAATTTTGTATCCTCCGAATAGTACACACCAGCGCTCCTCCCCTTAATAAGAGGTGTCTGTCCTCCCATTATGAATGCAGCTGTTGGGGGGGCCACAAAAAAAAAAAAATTCCTGACCCCTCATCGCTCAACTAGAGAAAAAGTAAGTGCACTGTCCACATGCAAGTGTGTAAACCGCGTGGAATAGCCACTGCTGAGCGCAACAAAAATGGGGAGAGCGCATTGCGCACAGGCACAGTTTGAATGGCCTTGAGTGGCAGCTAGGGGGCGTATTACTGTAGTGTTCAGTCCGTCATGCAAATATCAAGATGGGAGGGGGATGAGGACCCAACAGCTGAATGTATAATGGGAGAATGTGGAATGTGCACCAATTAAGGAGCGCTGATATGTACTTATTCCGAGGATACAGAACTGTGCAGGGGGATTTTTGGGAAAATCTTCCAGAAGCTGAACGTAGACCTTCCATAAAATACATCTAATCTATAGATATGCGCTGTGTATGATGACTGTCTGGATTTGGATTGAATCAAGAACCGTAGAATCCAAGGCCATAAAATCCTGTGCTCCTAGCTCCTCCCCCTTTAATGAACACGTACAGATAATCCGCGGGTACGTGCTTCCCATACCAGGACATGCATAGAGACATCGCTGACTCGGCATGCTGGGATAATCTGTTTTTTGGATCAGCGTCCATTTGAAATTTAACCCCCCTGAACTGGACTGAATTCTTACAGGAGAACCGCTCTCTCCAGTCTGGAGGCAGAAGGGACCAATGAATAAATTTATAATCTGGCACCAACGCCAAAGTCTGAAGTCTGAGATCTGCATTCCACGGACCGCGACACCCCTGGACTTTGTGTGCGGCGGAGGAAAAGAAAAAAAAAAAAAAGAAGTGTGTTAACGCTGCCCCCTGGAGGCAAAGGCAGGAAACTGAAATGAAAATGGCAAAGTCTGCAACACAATGGGGGAGATTTACTAAATCCGGAGCACTCAGAATCTGGTGCAACTGTGCATGGTACCCAATCAGCTTCTTACTTCAGCTTGTTCAGTTAAGCTTTGACAATAAAACTTGATTGGTTTTCTATGCAGAGTTGCACCAGATTTTGCCCTCTCCAGTTTTAGTAACTCAACCCCAGTGACTTAAGATCCGAACAGCTGAATGAAGATTTTTTTTTGTATTTATAGAGAACCAGCATATGTAGTGCTCAACAAAGTACAAACAATACCACCCTGTACATATATTTGATGGGCCAGAATAAAAAAAGGGTGCTAAGCTGCGGAGGTATTATAGGCAACATGGTAGACAAGCTGGAAGACAATGGTTATAAAAATAATTTACTAAACCATAACATAGCAGTGGAAGGGTTAAAGCTGAAGTGTAAAGTACAGCATATAATACCTTCCCTTGTCCCCCTCGCCACCTAAATAACTTACAATTACGAGTGTTGGGAACATACCCAACATTTTATGGATCACAAAAACTCAGCCACAGTAAAGCAGAACTGCAGGAAAACCATATACAGGAGCTGCTGGCCCCTGTAAATGTCTCCTTAAAGCGGTAGTAAACCCGCTGACACTTTTTTTGTTTTTTTACCCCTGTAAGGCATAATGAGCTAGTATGCACCGCATACTAGCTCATTATGAAATATGAAATACTTACCTTAGAATGAGGCGTCGGTATCTCACCTGGTCCACGCCGAGGTAGTTGACATGTTGCCTCGGCGTGTCTTCCGGGTATCGCGGCTCTACCACTGTGAGCGGCTGGAGCCGCAATGTCGTGCGGGAGACTTCTTTCCGTCAAGGTCCGGCGTCTGCCGGGCTTTAAGCCAAGAATGCCCTGTGCGCATGCGCTGCTGCAGTCAGCGGCTCATTGCAAGGGGAATATCTCCTAAACTGTACAGGTTTAGGGGATTTTTTTTTTACCTACAAGTAAGCCTTATTATATAGGCTTACAGCAATAGTTTTGTTTGATTGGTGGAAATTAGAACACTTCGTGGCAACTTAGGCAAACAACTTCTATTTTTCCCTCTTGGAAGGCCCCGAAGGCTACTCTCTCCAGCAGACAATTTCTCCGCTCTTCTGTGCCCTGACTGCACGGGATGATTTCAGGTATGTGGGTGCCCTCTGTGTCCATTGTTGTTGGGGCGTCAGTGGGAGGAAGGGTGCTCCGTCATTGGGAGGAAGGGTGCCACGTCGCTGGGGGTCAGGCCCCGCCGCGGGCGTCAGTGGGAAGACCAGTGCCCCGCCGCGGGCGTCAGTGGGAAGACCAGTGCCCCGCCGCGGGCGTCAGTGGGAAGACCAGTGCCCCGCCGCGGGCGTCAGTGGGAAGACCAGTGCCCCGCCGAGGGCATCAGTGGGAAGACCAGTGCCCCGCCGAGGGCGTCAGTGGGAAGACCAGTGCCCCGCCGAGGGCGTCAGTGGGAAGACCAGTGCCCCGCCGAGGGCGTCAGTGGGAAGACCAGTGCCCCGCCGAGGGCGTCAGTGGGAAGACTAGTGCCCCGCCGCGGGCGTCAGTGGGAATAGTGCCTAATTTGTGGGTGTCAGTGGGAAGACTGGTGCCCCATTGTGGGTATTAGTGCCCCAAGGGCTGGATAAAGGCAAGCAAAGGGCCTCATCCAGCCCCGAAGGCTACTCTCTCCAGCAGACAATTTCTCCGCTCTTCTGTGCCCTGACTGCACGGGATGATTTCAGGTATGTGGGTGCCCTCTGTGTCCATTGTTGTTGGGGCGTCAGTGGGAGGAAGGGTGCTCCGTCATTGGGAGGAAGGGTGCTCCGTCATTGGGAGGAAGGGTGCCACGTCGCTGGGGGTCAGGCCCCGCCGCGGGCGTCAGTGGGAAGACCAGTGCCCCGCCGCGGGCGTCAGTGGGAAGACCAGTGCCCCGCCGCGGGCGTCAGTGGGAAGACCAGTGCCCCGCCGCGGGCGTCAGTGGGAAGACCAGTGCCCCGCCGAGGGCGTCAGTGGGAAGACCAGTGCCCCGCCGAGGGCGTCAGTGGGAAGACCAGTGCCCCGCCGAGGGCGTCAGTGGGAAGACCAGTGCCCCGCCGAGGGCGTCAGTGGGAAGACTAGTGCCCCGCCGCGGGCGTCAGTGGGAATAGTGCCTAATTTGTGGGTGTCAGTGGGAAGACTGGTGCCCCATTGTGGGTATTAGTGCCCCAAGGGCTGGATAAAGGCAAGCAAAGGGCCTCATCCAGCCCCTGAGCTGCTGCTTGGAGATTACGGACCTAAACCACGGCCTGGATAAATGAAAACCTTCAGACAGAACACCCACACTGCACTCTGACTCACTCACCATGATCTTCATAGGGATCGTTGGGGTCATCTGCTATCAGCTCTGCGCTGCTTGGGGTGTCATGATCTTCTTTGGTTACAAAAATAATTTTGTCCTTTCCTAAAAAGAAATCAGAAAAGATCAATGACATTTTAGAAGGCATGTCCAGTGACATATCTGAGTATGGAGCGATGTGTGCTTCTCTGGATATGCGGTGACAACTGTGAACAGACTCAGAAGCATTTTATAAACTATGGGGTCCATTTATCAAAAAAAAATAAAAAAATAAAGTTGCACAGCAAATAAAATAAAATAGTGCAATAACATTCATCATACAAAACAAATACAATAAATACTCCGTGTATCATGTGAGATACAAGTGCTGACAATTCACGGTGCAGACTTTAAAAACGTCAGTGTTCCAACACCACATATGCACACCACCGGCTACCAGATAATTAGAACCCCTATTCATATGGCCACTACATGGCGCCAAAGAGCATAGGAAATACAGAGGTATTTTGATTACTAAATCTCACTTTCCTCTAGAAACTGTTACATTGTATCTCTTGCTACAAAGACATATGCATTTCTTATGCTCCTCAGCGCCAGCTAGTGGCCATAATGCAGTATTTTACTACCTTATGAATAGGCGCTCTAATTATCTAGTAAGCAGGTGGTGTGCATATGTGGTGTCGGTGGCCATAATGCTGTATTTTATTACTGCCCATAATTAAAAGAACATTCTTTCAGAAGAGGAAGAAGCCCAAAGAACATTCATTTTTGCCCAATTCACACAGAACGAACGTACATGCAGATTCACTGGACAAATGATTTTATAAATACACTCTTATGTTAAACCCCCACCCAGAGGAGTGACCTGTAAGGCATGGAGGGATTATTTCAGTTTATAGTGGTTACACCTCAAATTCCTCATTAACTTTACACATAACCAATCAATTAGGGATGCACCGATACCATTTTTTTTACGAGTGCCGATACTTTTTTTTTTTTTAGCATTCGCCGATACCAATTACCGATACCTACCACAACTGTTTTGTTTTCACTTCAGCTGTCAGCAATGGTACAAAGCATTGAAAAGTTTTTATAAATTAAATAAATTGATTTTTTTAAAATTTTGCGCTTTAATGTAAATGTGTAAATATATTTTAATACATATGTGTAAAAATGTTCACTAAGCAAAACAAAAAAAAAAGTTTTAATTGTTTATCAAAAAAGCAGGAAAGTAATAAATGGAGGAGAAAGGGAGTTAATTAAGGCTGATTCGAGTAAATTAAGGGTTAATAAGGGGTTAAACAGAGGAACATTTGCTCATCCCTTTGATCTGCAGATTAAGAAACAGAAAGATACAAAAAGAAACAATGTTTCTTTTTATTTTAGTGTTTCATCGGCTGAGCAATGTTGTTAATAAACATTGCCAGGTGCTCTCTTTTTTTTTTTTCTTTGACAGCTCCAATTACCGGACTTCTTTAACACTTTAGCTGTCAACAGAGAGACCCCACTGACAGCTCAAAGAAACGATGCATTTGCACGAGTAACGACACTTGTGAAAATTTTCGGTATCAGCACCGATACTGGTATCGGCGCAACCCTACAATCAATAATTGCTCCCCAATGCTAAGCAATGTGTCAGCGTAACACTTCCAGGTATTTATTGCGTCTCACAGAGATTTACCCCCCCGGCAATTACTTTATCTGCTTTTCTCTTCAAAAGGATGGCGCCATCTTTGTTCAGGCATCATCCAGGGTCACCATATACTTCCTGGACTGAGATGCCCGCTCGGAGATGACACAATGATGTGATCTCTGGTGTCTGGGCAGTTGTATTCACAAAATATCTGAAAAGGATCGGTACCTTTGTAATGATAAAAAGTGGAACTCTTCTGAAAAATGATCTAATTACGGATCAGGATTTATTTATTCATTAAAGTCACTGACATCTCCATTGCAGGGCACACACTGAAGACTGACCTCCCAGGTCTGTAATGTGGGTGTACAGGTCCACCATGAACTATCCCTGGGAACGGGTATAGAAGATGATCTTAACCACTTGAGTCCCAGCACCATATTAAAGTGACACCAGGATCAGGGGCTTGTTACCTACTGCCCAACCCAGACCAATTCTGACATTATCCTCCTACATTTAAAAATCACCTTTATATTTTTTTTTTTACTAGAAAATTACTTAGAACTAAGGATGGGCTTGGGCGTGTTTGCAACCACATGTTCCCGAGCCTGCCAGGAAGCCGGCACTGCACAGCGCTAATCACAGCCAGTGAGACATTTCCTGATCCACCGCTGCACAGATCAGGAAATGTCTCACTGCCTGTGATTAGCGTTGTGCAGCGTCGGCTTCCTGGCAGGCTCGGGAACATGTGGTTGCAAACACGCCCAAGCCCGTCCTTACTTATAACCCCTAAACACACATACACTATATTACCAAAAGTATTGGGACGCCTGCCTTTACACACACATGAACTTTAATGGCATCCCAGTCTTAGTCCGTAGGGTTCAATATTGAGCACCCGCTGCCGTCAATCAATAGCTGCGACATGGGAGCCAGGGGGGCGGGGCTGAGTCCCACTCTCTGTGTCAATGGACGCAGCAGCGGAACTAGACAGCGAGCCCGTACAAGTCGCTGATCGCCGCCATAACTAGTAAAAAAAAAATTACAATTCCAAAAAGTATATCCCATAGTTTGTAGACCAATCAATATACCGTATATACTCGAATATAAGTCGTTCCGAGTATAAGTCGAGGCCCTAATTTACCACAAAAAAATGGGAAAAACTTATTGGCCCGAGTATAAGACGAGGGTGAGAAATGCACAGCTACTGTAAGTGGAAAAGAGGGTCAACAATGCCCATTTGCAGCATCACTTTTGCCCATTTGCAGCCATAGGTCCCCTGAACTTCAAACTCGGTAGTTAAGGGTTCCTAGATGCCCCCTAGCTGCAGCCAAAATTTGGGGTCTCTGAACCCAAAGGGTCCCGAAATGACATTGCTGCAGATAGACACAGTTGACCAAATTTGGGGCCCCGTATCTCGGGGCCACTTAGTGCTAAGAACCCCAAATTTGGTGTGCAAACCCAGTGGAACTAGCACCATAAAATTTCCTAAGCCAGGGTTCCTAGCACCAAGTGGCCCCGAGATACAGGGCCCCAAAAATCAGTTCAGAAAATGTCAAGCACTTTTCTGCAGCAGAGAATGACATTTTACAAACCAGTTTGGGGCCCCGTATCTCAGGGCCACTTGGTGCTAGGAACCCCAGCTTTGGATATGTTATGGTACCAGTTACACTGGGTTTGCACACCAAATTTGGGGTTTCTAGCACCAAGTAGCCCTGAGATATGGGGATCCAAAGTCGGTTCGGAAAATGAATTTTTTTGCTGCAGAAAAGTGCTTGACTCCAGTATAAGTCGAGGGGGGCACTTTCAGCACAAAAAAATGTGCTGAAAAATTCGACTTATACTCGAGTATATATGGTACGCTTATTGGAATTTTTTTTAACCAAAAATATGTAGCAGAATAGATATTGGCCTAAATTGATGAAGAAATTAGATTATTTTATTTCTTTATTAATTGGATGTGTTTTATAGCAGAAAGTAAAAAATAGTTTTTTTTTTTTTTTTTCAAAATTGTCGGCTTTATTTTTTTATTTGCACAAAAAACAAAAAAAGGCAGAGTTGATCAAATACCTCCCATAAATTTTATTTGGGTACAGTGTCGCACGACCGCGCCATCGTCAGTTAAGGTTACGCAGTGCCGTATCGCAAAAAATAGCCTGGTCGTGAGGGGGGGGGGGGGGGATCTTCTATGTACATATTTTATAATTTACCAAAAATATTGGGTAACATATTGCGTTTGTGCGCCATAAAATCCACTTTAGTGTATTATTTTGGTGAAATTTCGCGTTTCATAAACGGTTGCGCCAATATCACGTGACATAAAAGATTGGAACGAGCGCTATTTTATTCTCCAGGATATCGGCTTTCAGAAATAAGATCATGTTTTGGGGACTGTTACTAATCTTCAGACCTAAAAATGATTTATTTAAAACACATAAACAATAAAAGCTGAGAAATGTCTCCAGGACTGAAGGTGTTAATAAAGTCATTCCTGTGACCCCCCTCAGATTGGGGGATAAACAGGCTACAAAATTCATGTCTGATATCATAAGCTATGTCTCAGCTCCCCCACCTCCCCTGTGGCCCCTTCTCCCCCGCTCAGGGGCCCCTCAGAAGCGGCCCTCCGCATGGTGCCCTTGCTCACCCTCCTGCCTGCAGTAGGACATGTCTGCAGCTCTTACACACACACCGGCTCCGCGCACTCTGATGCCGTCATCAGCGGCGACAGGGTAAGAGGACCCCCGGGACCGGGCTGTCCTCCTCACTGCCTGTACAGGGAAGAGGACCCCCCTCTGCTGGGGCTGCCCGTTGATCTGCCTGTACAGGGAGAGTGGGCGGACCAGGGTAATGTTGTCGGTCTGTTTTGTGTGGTTGCTACACTGGTCATACACAGGGAAGGGCGGGGGGTGGTTGTAGCTCCAGCTGTGATCAGGGAGGATCCTTCATTCTCTGCCAAGAGGACACACTGCGCATGCGCACAACATCCTGACCGGGAGGAAACTTTGTATCAAGTTGTGAGAATCAGGAGAGGGGGAGGGGAAGGTGTGCACAACCAGGAGTGTAAGTGAGGGGGCTGGGGGACTACAACTCCCAGCATGGCATGTGTGTGTCTAGAGGGGGAGGAGGCTTGTCTGCTACAGAGACTGCTGTGTGTCCATCTGTCACCACATGTCTGTCTGCTTTCCATTTATATGTCTTATCTACTATACTACCATTATATATCTACCCTATGTACTATACTACCATTATATGTCTACCCTATGTACTATACTACCATTATATATCTACCCTATGTACTATACTACCATTATATATCTACCCTATGTACTATACTACCATTATATATCTACCCTATGTACTATACTACCATTATATATCTACCCTATGTACTATACTACCATTATATATCTACCCTATGTACTATACAGTCTATACCACCATTATATATCTACCCCATGTACTATACTACCATTATATATCTACCCTATGTACTATACTACCATTATATATCTACCCCATGTACTATACTACCATTATATATCTACCCTATGTACTATACTACCATTATATATCTACCCTATGTACTATACTACCATTATATATCTACCCTATGTACTATACTACCATTATATATCTACCCTATGTACTATACAGTCTATACTACCACTATATGTCTGTCCTATGTACTATACTACCATTATATGTCTACCCTATATACTATACTACCATTGTATATCTACCCTATGTACTATACAGTCTATACTACCATTATATATCTACCCTATGTACTATACTACCATTATATATCTACCCTATGTACTATACTACCATTGTATATCTACCCTATGTACTATACTACCACTATATATCTACCCTATGTACTATACTACCATTATATCTCTACCCTATGTACTATACTACCATTATATGTCTACCCTATGTACTATACTACCATTATATGTCTACCCTATGTACTATACTACCATTATATGTCTGTCCTATGTACTATACAGTCTATACTACCACTATATATCTACCCTATGTACTATACAGTCTATACTACCATTATATATCTACCCTATGTACTATACTACCATTATATATCTACCCTATGTACTATACTACCATTATATATCTACCCTATGTACTATACTACCATTATATATCTACCCTATGTACTATACAGTCTATACCACCATTATATATCTACCCCATGTACTATACTACCATTATATATCTACCCTATGTACTATACTACCATTATATATCTACCCTATGTACTATACTACCATTATATATCTACCCTATGTACTATACAGTCTATACCACCATTATATATCTACCCCATGTACTATACTACCATTATATATCTACCCTATGTACTATACTACCATTATATATCTACCCCATGTACTATACTACCATTATATATCTACCCTATGTACTATACTACCATTATATATCTACCCTATGTACTATACTACCATTATATATCTACCCTATGTACTATACTACCATTATATATCTACCCTATGTACTATACAGTCTATACTACCACTATATGTCTGTCCTATGTACTATACTACCATTATATGTCTACCCTATATACTATACTACCATTGTATATCTACCCTATGTACTATACAGTCTATACTACCATTATATATCTACCCTATGTACTATACTACCATTATATATCTACCCTATGTACTATACTACCATTGTATATCTACCCTATGTACTATACTACCACTATATATCTACCCTATGTACTATACTACCATTATATCTCTACCCTATGTACTATACTACCATTATATGTCTACCCTATGTACTATACTACCATTATATGTCTACCCTATGTACTATACTACCATTATATGTCTGTCCTATGTACTATACAGTCTATACTACCACTATATATCTACCCTATGTACTATACAGTCTATACTACCATTATATATCTACCCTATGTACTATACTACCATTATATATCTACCCTATGTACTATACTACCATTATATATCTACCCTATGTACTATACAGTCTATACTACCATTATATATCTACCCTATGTACTATACTACCATTATATATCTACCCTATGTACTATACTACCATTATATATCTACCCTATGTACTATACAGTCTATACTACCATTATATATCTACCCTATGTACTATACTACCATTATATATCTACCCTATGTACTAAACTACCATTATATATCTACCCCATGTACTATACTAACATTGTATATCTACCCCATGTACTATACAGTCTATACTACCACTATATGTCTGTCCTATGTACTATACTACCATTATATGTCTACCCTATGTACTATACTACCATTATATATCTACCCTATGTACTATACTACCATTATATATCTACCCTATGCATTATACTACCATTATATATCTACCCCATTTACTATACTATCATTATATATCTACCCTATGTACTATACTACCATTATATATCTACCCTATGTACTATACTACCATTATATATCTACCCTATGTACTATACTACCATTATATATCTACCCTATGCACTATACTACCATTATATATCTACCCTATGTACTATACTACCATTATATATCTACCCTATCTACTATACTACCATTATATATCTACCCTATGTACTATACTACCATTATATATCTACCCTATGTACTATACTACCATTATATGTCTGTCTTATGTACTATACAGTCTATACTACCATTATATGTCCTATCGCCTCCCTATGTACTATACTACCATATGTGTCAATGTCCTATGTCAGGGATCTCCAAACTACGGCCCTCCAGCTGTTGCAGAACTACACATCCCATGAGGCATTGTAAAACTCTGACATTCACAGACATGACTAGGCATGATGGGAATTGTAGTTCCTGAACAACTGGAGGGTCATAGTTTGGAGACCCCAGTCCTATGTACTATACTGTCCTATTTCTACCCTATGTACTATACTACCATATGTATCTCTGTCCTATGTACTATACTGTCCTATATCTACCCTATGTACTATACTACCACTATATAACAGGACAGTATAGTACATATGACAGTCATATAGTGGTAGTATAGTACACAGGGAGGAGCTAGGCCAGTATAGTACATAGGACAGAGATACATATGGTAGTATAGGACAGTTATATAGTGGTAGTATAGTACATAGGGTAGATATAGGACAGTATAGTACATAGGAAAGAGATACATATGGTAGTATAGTACACATGGAGGAGATTGTCCTATGTACTAAACTGTTATACTCTGTATAATCGCATAGGGGTATGTTTAATGTTTATTCAATAGGACAATATTGGATTGAAAATGTTTTATATATATGAAAATATTTGCCTTTTATACAATTCCATAAGTTACAGGTTTGTTATATTTTATGGCAGCTTTAATATGTATTTATGTTTCTGAAAGTATTGTGATCATCGGTTATCGGATTGGATATGGTCTTTGAGCGGCACTCACCGGCAGTGATACTCGGGTGACATATAACTCCCCCCCCCCCCGGTGCATATGCTGGTTTATGCCGAGTTTTTTTTAATACATATGTTATGTGTTTATTTTTTTATTTTGTGTCATTTTTCTAATACATCGCACTTGTGATCTCCTTTTCTTTCTTTTCACACGAGATATTTACCGTCATTATCACTTTCTTTATGTGGTATTTTTGCTGGGTGAAGGGAGGGGGATCTTCTTTTCCTCTCTCTCCTCTTCAGGAAATGTTTCCATTGGGTGAACTTTAAGTGGCCACAGGTGTGTTTCCCATTGGGATCTAATGACACACAATTTACTCATTTGTTTAATGATATGTTTAATCATTTTGTTTGGTGTATATATCTCTGTATGTATCTTTAGCACTCTAGCTATGACTAAGCACTGTATTGGGTGTGAAACGCGTCAACAGCTGTGCAGTCAGTCTGTATTGCCCTGTGATGCTTTGATATCCTTTTTTTTAATAAAGGTGAACTTTTTTGGAGGCGGCTTTCCAGCGTTCCATTTCTTCCGTTATCTCTGTTACAAACAGAACCAGCACCCCGCCTGATTGAGGAGACAGCTGACCTCAGGAGAGGTGATTACTTTGGAGCGGTGCACTCCCTGTACTAAACTGTCTTATCACCTCCCTGTGTACTATACTACCATATGTATCTCTGTCCTATGTACTATACTGTCCTATCTCCTCCCTGTGTACTATACTACCAGATGTATCTCTGTCCTATGTACTATACTGTCCTATCTCCTCCCTGTGTACTATACTACCAGATGTATCTCTGTCCTATGTACTATACTGTCCTATCTCCTCCCTGTGTACTATACTACCATATGTATCTCTGTCCTATGTACTATACTGTCCTATCTCCTCCCTGTGTACTATACTACCAGATGTATCTCTGTCCTATGTACTATACTGTCCTATCTCCTCACTGTGTACTATACTACCATAGGTATCTCTGTCCTATGTACTATACTGTCCTATCTCCTCCCTGTGTACTATACTATCATATGTATCTCTGTCCTATGTATTATACTGTCCTACCTCCTCTCTGTGTACTATACTGTCCTATCTCCTCCCTGTCTACTATACTACCATATGTATCACCGTCCTATGTACTATACTGTCCTATCTCCTCACTGTGTACTATACTACCAGATGTATCTCTGTCCTATGTACTATACTGTCCTACCTCCTCTCTGTGTACTATACTACCAGATGTATCTCTGTCCTATGTACTATACTGTCCTATCTCCTCACTGTGTACTATACTACCATAGGTATCTCTGTCCTATGTACTATACTGTCCTATCTCCTCCCTGTGTACTATACTACCATATGTATCTCTGTCCTATGTACTATACTGTCCTATCTCCACCTTATGTACTATACTACCATATGTATCTCTGTCCTATGTACTATACTGTCCTATCTCCTCCCTGTCTACTATACTACCATAGGTATCTCTGTCCTATGTACTATACTGTCCTATCTCCTCCCTGTCTACTATACTACCATAGGTATCTCTGTCCTATGTACTATACTGTCCTATCTCCTCCCTGTCTACTATACTACCATATGTATCTCTGTCCTATCTACTATACTGTCCTATCTCCTCCCTGTTTACTATACTACCATATGTATCTCTGTCCTATCTACTATACTGTCCTATCTCCTCCCTGTGTACTATACTACCATAGGTATCTCTGTCCTATGTACTATACTGTCCTATCTCCACCTTATGTACTATACTACCATATGTATCTCTGTCCTATGTACTATACTGTCCTATCTCCTCCCTGTCTACTATACTACCATAGGTATCTCTGTCCTATGTACTATACTGTCCTATCTCCACCTTATGTACTATACTACCATATGTATCTCTGTCCTATCTACTATACTGTCCTATCTCCTCCCTGTGTACTATACTACCATATGTATCTCTGTCCTATCTACTATACTGTCCTATCTCCTCCCTGTTTACTATACTACCATATGTATCTCTGTCCTATCTACTATACTGTCCTACCTCCTCCCTGTCTACTATACTACCATAGGTATCTCTGTCCTATGTACTATACTGGCCTATCTCCTCCCTATGTACCATACTATCATTTATATATCTACCCTATGTACTATACTACCATATGTATCTCTGTCCTATGTACTATACTGTCCTATTTCTTCCCTGTGTGCTATACTACCATATCTCTGTCCTATCTACTATACAACCAGATGTATCTCTGTCCTATACTGTACCATATATACCCTATGTACTATACTGTCCTATGTACTAGAGCTGCACAAATAATCGCCAAGAATCGCTATCGCAATTTTTTCCCGTTGCGATCTTGACAAAAGTGTTTCACGATTCTTGCTATGCAAAGAATTCGCTCTGCTCTTCTGAAGCCGACAGCTGTCAAAAGAAATGAAGAAGAAGAAAAAAAAAACAGGCGGTCTGCCAAGAATCACAACATTCTTTAGCAGTGGAACTTAAGTATAAACATTGTAACAATTTGTCAATGGAATAGACTTTGTGTGTAAATGAGGAAAGTTTAACCACTTAAACACTAAACCTTTTTCTGACATTTGTTGGTTTCAAGTTAAAATCATTTTTTTTATTTTTTTTTGCTAGAAAATTACTTAGAACCCCCAAACATTACATATATTCTTTTTTAGTAGACACCTTGGAGAATAAAATGGTGATTGTTGCAATATTTTATGTCACACTGTATTTGCGCAGCCGTCTTTCAAATGCAATTTTTTGGGAAAAAGTTACTTTAATGAATTAAAAAAAAACAAAAAAAAAACTAACCAGTAAAGTTAGCTCAAATTTTTTTTTTGTATAATGTGAAAGATTTTACGTCGCAAGAATCGTGATCTTTTTTATTCTAAGCAAAAAAATTGTGATTCTCATTTTGGCCAGAATTGTGCAGCTCTAGGTACTATACTACCATATGTCTGGCTTATGTACTATACTGTCATACCTCTCCCCCCATGTACTATACTGTCCTATCCCTGCCCTATGTATTGTGTCTATCTTCAGCCAGGTGAGCTCTGATTGGTCAGTGTGGTCTATCACACCTCCTCCATAGTCTTTGCTGGTCATGTTATAGGGGGGCTCTGCTGACTTCCTGTTGTTGGTGTTCTCAGTACACAGATACGATGAGGGAACAACACACCACCGTGAGGACGGAGCCGAAGTCGGGATTCCTGGAGCGTCTCGGCGACACGGCCGGGGGGATGGGGATCGGCCTGATCTCCTTCTGTCTGTCCTTCTACCTTCTCTTCACTAATGAGGTGAGAACCCCCCCTCCCCCCCCCCATACCTGAGGACTGTACAGTCTGCCTCCTTCCATCCATCATCCTATAATACTCTCCTAGGCTGAACAGAGGGGATCTGATTGGCTGCAGTTTCGCAGCCCAGACCGTTCTTATTTCACTCGGATAAACGAGGGCAAAAAGGCAGAAAAGTAGATTACAGGGCCATTAAGTAGTGGGTGTGTGTGAATTGTTTCTGAAAGATATTGTTTAGTGTGACTTGAAAATTGCATGCGCCCAAGAAACAGAGACGCATTTTAGTACCCTATATTTTCCATAGGTGATGCTTTAAAAGCCCCCACAGATCATCAGCTTAGAGATAACTGTGATTAATGGTCCTAGGAATACTGATCTCACTCCTACGTACGTTCCAATATATAGTATACATTTTATTTTCTACCACATAGGGAACCAAAAGCCCCCTATGTGATTTATTTATTTTTTCTGTGATAGGTTCTATTTGATGAGACATCGGGGGTCATTTAGGCCCCTTATGTCTCACGTGCCCTCCATTGAAGCTAATGAAGCACAGATCATATATTTCAGGGAGATCCATTGTATGTAATGATCCCGGGGAGATCCATTGTATGGAATGATCCCGGGGAGATCCATTGTATCGAATGATCCTGGGGAGATCCATTGTATGGAATGATCCCGGGGAGATCCATTGTATGGAATGATCCCGGGGAGATCCATTGTATCGAATGATCCCGGGGAGATCCATTGTATGGAATGATCCCGGGGAGATCCATTGTATGGAATGATCCCGGGGAGATCCATTGTATGGAATGATCCCGGGGAGATCCATTGTATGGAATGATCCCGGGGAGATCCAACGTATCGAATGATCCCGGGGAGATCCAACGTATCGAATGATCCCGGGGAGATCCAACGTATCGAATGATCCCGGGGAGATCCAACGTATCGAATGATCCCGGGGAGATCCAACGTATCGAATGATCCCGGGGAGATCCATTGTATCGAATGATCCCGGGGAGATCCATTGTATCGAATGATCCCGGGGAGATCCATTGTATCGAATGATCCCGGGGAGATCCATTGTATCGAATGATCCCGGGGAGATCCATTGTATCGAATGATCCCGGGGAGATCCATTGTATCGAATGATCCCGGGGAGATCCATTGTATCGAATGATCCCGGGGAGATCCATTGTATCGAATGATCCCGGGGAGATCCATTGTATCGAATGATCCCGGGGAGTTCCATTGTATGGAATGATCCCGGGGAGATCCATTGTATGGAATGATCCCGGGGAGATCCATTGTATGGAATGATCCCGGGGAGATCCATTGTATCGAATGATCCCGGGGAGTTCCATTGTATGGAATGATCCCGGGGAGATCCATTGTATGGAATGATCCCGGGGAGATCCATAGTATCGAATGATCCCGGGGAGATCCATAGTATCGAATGATCCCGGGGAGATCCATTGTATGGAATGATCCCGGGGAGATCCATTGTATGGAATGATCCCGGGGAGATCCATTGTATGGAATGATCCCGGGGAGATCCATTGTATGGAATGATCCCGGGGAGATCCATTGTATGGAATGATCCCGGGGAGATCCATTGTATGGAATGATCCCGGGGAGATCCATTGTATGGAATGATCCCGGGGAGATCCATTGTATGGAATGATCCCGGGGAGATCCATTGTATGGAATGATCCCGGGGAGATCCATTGTATGGAATGATCCCGGGGAGATCCATTGTATCGAATGATCCCGGGGAGATCCATTGTATGGAATGATCCCTGGGAGATCCATTGTATGGAATGATCCCGGGGAGATCCATTGTATATAATGATCCCGGGGAGATCCATTGTATCGAATGATCCCGGGGAGATCCATTGTATCGAATGATCCCGGGGAGATCCATTGTATGGAATGATCCCGGGGAGATCCATTGTATGGAATGATCCCGGGGGAGATCCATTGTATGGAATGATCCCGGGGAGATCCATTGTATGGAATGATCCCGGGGAGATCCATTGTATGGAATGATCCCGGGGAGATCCATTGTATGGAATGATCCCGGGGAGATCCATTGTATGGAATGATCAAGTATAGCAATATCAGTAACAAAAGTTTCTCAGACTGTGTATAGAAGTCACAAGACTGCTATATACTGCTGATGAGAAAAGGGATTTAGCAGTTTATATTTACTAAAATAATTGTATTTCCATGTTCTGTGTACTGTGGGAGATCAGATATAGTGAAT